>MU224354.1:778125-790851 GCA_018584345.1 Thuja plicata | reverse complement strand
ACTAGGATCATCTCCCCCATCATCTCCCCTCCCCCGTCGTCCATCTCTCCCCCCATCTGTACCTCCATCATGACCCCTCCCTCCATCTCGACCCCCATCTTGACCTCCATCCTGACCTCCCTTGCCATGATGTACCTATTAGGCCCTCCTCATAATGGTCCTAGCAATAGGACAAGAGACATCTGTAAGAGAAATTGGTCGAGCCTGCGCCCAATGAGCATCATATTAAGGTGTAGTGCCTACCAAAAGATAAATTCAAATATTAGTACCCACACAGATAAGGACATCAGTATCAAAAAGAGATATGAACAAGTGTCAAAGAGTAGTAAGGAAGTACATAAGTATTCAGATAACAAGACAAACCTACATCTATAGTAGCCGAGTGCCAGGTCCATGCAATAGGAAGTAATCCTACAAACTTAGTACGAGCGGCATCAAGTGATATGACACCACCCCAGATAGCAGAATCCCTTGACCAACAAGAAAAGTAAGCATAAAAGTTAGACATGTCCTGCTACTCTCTGAACTAACACAACACCCTATTGGTGTTGTGAAAGTCAATCATATGGACATGATCAGTAACGCATCCAATTAGGTATCTCCACTAACGGTAGAAAGGAAGATGGATGTCCTCTCCATCCTAGACAGGGAAATCTCTATAGGGCCTCCAAATAAAGTAAGGAATCATGTCCAACTGCTACTGCCAGTATGTCAAATGATCCATATGATTCTGCACAAAGGCTCCATCATACATATAGACATAAGGTCAGTCGACTGGTAAAGCACTCGTACCAACAAGGCAGCACACAGCTATGTGCTCCCATGCCCATATCTGTAATAGGGTTGCACTACAGCTGAGTGACTTACCATTAAGGTAAGCTACATAGAACATATGAAAATGCATGTGAGCCAACATGCATGGCCCCCATGCATAAACAGTATGGTCCCTGGCCGTACTCTGCAGAATAATTCCAAATCTAACATAAAATCCACATTGTCAATGATTAGGGAATAGGTTGCCACAAATCAAACTACCTAGAAAGGTAGATAGCCTATCAAGGCCCAAACCAAACCTGGACCATGGAATATCATAGGCACTGGATAACCCAAGCTAATCTTGGGGAAATCCAAATAGCTCAGTCAATGAAACAATACCAGAACGGGTGGCATACTCCACAAGCTCACCCTGGATTGAAAGCTGGAGGATGTGGTACACATCCTTCAATGTCAAAGTACACTCACCAGTGGGTAACCAAAAAGTGTAGATCTCTGAATGCTAATGCTCAACAAGATCAGAGATCAGACCCCTATTGGTCGTGATCTCTAGCATATAGAAAATCTAATATAAACCTAGCTCTCTAGGAATTGACCTCTCATCCTCTGAGAGCTGGAACCTATACACAAGACCCACCAACCTCGACTCTCGACACCAAAGAATCCACCCAATGAACTGCACACAAAATAACATCACAAAAATATCAGTATTAGTTATCTAGGAAGGTATCAGAAGAAAGAATATACAAATATCAGACAAGGAAATCAAGCAAATAGTTCTAAAAAATCAATTATGGCAAATAAACCTAAAAATATGAAACTCTTATGCGATTATGGAACATAACATGAAAGAGAGGCATACAAATTGAAAATGTGGCATTAAAGGTTAGCAATTGTGGTACACTTATCAATTACGGTTTCTAAATGGCAATTGTGGCATTTAAACTGCAATTGCGGCAAAACCGTAGCCAATTGCGGAACAACATGAATTTTTTTTAAAAAGTACAAATTTTGAAAGCAATAAATGAAGGCATTAATGACACGCAAAGTGGTAAAACTCATCAGATGTCTTGAGCTAGCTGGTCTGTGGTATGTTCAGACTCAGTCAGATATGTGAGGCACGCTAGGAAGCCCCGCCATTGCAAGAAAATAGGAGGAAAAAGACAGAAAACTAAAGGCTTACTCACCAAGAAATCAGGAGCTCCAAGATCATAATATGACAAATGAATAGCACTCTTGGCTACTTATAGGGATATTCCAAAACCCTAATTTATCAAAATGGTCAAGATTTCTTCCCATTCCCCAGAAACTTTGATGGTCAATAATAGGGGCAATATAAGGCATTTTTCAAATCAGTCAACTACCCAAATTCAAAGATTATGATTTCAACAAATTAACGCTCATGTCGTAATTTTTTGCTCAAATTTGTTGAGGGTGCATATAGTCCACTTTCTATCATTGGGGCAAGCTGGAGCAGGATCAAATCTGAAAATTCTTTGACACACTGCGACAAGTCACATCGCATCAAAGAGGGGCAAATGTAGACACCCAAAAATGGACAGGCTTGTGACTTTGCATTAAAAACACTAATTTTCATCTATTAATTAATGGTTTTTTAATCATTAATTAATCATCTATTTTCCTCTAAATTCATTCCCCAAATCATCTAATCAAATTCCCAAAATTAATTAAATAATTAATTTTACTTAATTAATTAACCTTAATTGATTAATTACCATTAATTAATTAATTAAATTCAATTTCCTATAGTTTAAATTCAAATATTTAAACTTACTAACTAAATTCTTCTAATTAAATTAATTTAATTTAATTCAATAAAGAAATTCTAAATAAAAAAGAATTCAATTATCTCACATGTTGAAAACATTAATTAAATAAATGAATTAAATATTCATTTATCTTCAAAGAGATAACTCCAATCAGCTCACATGGGTTACTCCACCCATCTCTCCAGTCCACATGGGTAACTTCACCCACCTCTTCAGTTCAAAAAGGTAACTCACCATTAGCTCTTCAGTCAACCAAACTCTATCTCCTCTTTATCAAATGAAGAGGTGGAGTTTACTGATGTCTTCTCCAGTTCCTTTGATCTCAATTGTTCATCTCCCTATCTCTAGGATTGATCTCAACCATTCATTTCATCACCAATTCCTATATAATAAACCCTACATAACCATTTGAAGGATCCAGGATTTCAAGCTCTCATGTGCCATTACTATGTTAGTTTGGTTCTAGCATTCAAACCATCTTGCAATCACATACTCATTTCAATTAGCAAATTCTTGACACTTCTCAAGTCACAAATGCTGCCCACACAAATACTAAGCATCAAGAACAACATTTTGGAAGGAGTAGAGAGAGACAATAGAAGCTTCAAGTGCTTTGGGGTTTGCATTCATTTGTTTTCCTTTCTTATTCTTGTACATTTTATTGATTACATTTCAAGTTATTCATTTTAGTAGTTATTGTGTACTTGATTTATATCATTTGTAAAACCTTTTCTACTAACCCTCACCTTTGGAAAGCCTGGGAACCACGGATCATGAAGAAGGAGGCATACAACTACAAAATAGAAAAAAAAAGTACAAAAATAAGAACTAGCATAGCTAAGTCATTTTCTCCATAAACTCCACTGTGTCTTCCTTAAGAAATTCAAATTGTTGGATGGAGTCCCAGAGAGCCATGATTTCCTTTGAGTTGGAAACTTTCTACCTTTTAGTGCTTACCCTAGTATGAGAGGGAGGGCTGACATAGCTTGTGTCTTTATCAACTTCATCTTCCATGACAATGGGAGTAGGGTTCCCTTCCAGCATAGAGAGAAGAGCTCGTGGGTTTTTGGTAGTCACCTTTATGCCCTCAAAGTTTTGCTTCATAATTCTGTTGAGGGTGTCTTCAATTCCCTAGATGCGGCTAGAGGTAGTCTGCATGCGGAAATTGGCCACAACATTTATCTTTAGTTCAAGCTTCCCCATTAGCCTTTTGTCTTCTTCTTTAGCCTGAGTATCAACATCACTTCTACCAGTACTTTTAGCCTTAGCGAGCAATAGTGCAATTTTGGTCACTCTGTCCTCCAACACCGAGTATTTTATACTCATGTCTTTGATTTCTTCATACAACCATGTTTTCATCTGCATTTCCATCTCAGCACGCTCTTTGGCCACCTGCATGAACCCTTTGTTCACTTGGCCCTACTCAGTCATTTCCCCCTAGCTTCCCCTAGAATCCTCCTTACCTTTAAGATTATTTTCAATGCCCTCTTCTTCTTTGTCTTCGGTCTTCTCAGAAATAACCCTTGATTCCATGCCCACCTTAGAGGACGTATCTTCATAGTTCACTAGAACAAGGGAAATCTGGGGATTGTTATACATCTCAAGGTTAGTTGTGGGAATTAGAGGCTTAGTCTCAACCATCATAGGGTGGTTAGTCTCCACTTTAGTTTTCTCTTTGTTTCTAGTCTCCTCAAGGACATAATTGTCCTCTAGGCCTTCAGTCTCCATATCATCAAAATTGGCATTGCTGGCTTTGTCACTCTCTATTTCCACAGAGGACTCATTGGAATTATCCTGAGGATCTTAATCCTCTTCGTCATGGTAGTTGTTGAGGTTTTTATCCTCATCTTGGACTTCCATGTCATCTTATTTTTCCATAATAGCCTCCTCGTTAGTTATCAAGCAACCAACTTTGTGGATGTTGACTTAGTAAGAGCACTTGCAAAGGGTTATTTCCCACTTACCAAATAAATAAGGAAGAAGGATAAAACTTCTTTCGTAAGAATTGATAGATCCATCTTCGCGGAGGCATTTGGTATCTCTGAAGCGATGAGTGTTGACATAGACCTGGATGAAGAGAAAAGACCATATCACCTACATAAATGATTCCTTAAGAAGAATGTTATTCCCAAGTTTATGCCTAGGGATGGAAGGAAGACAATACTAATTACAGATAACATTAATGAACCTTATGATCTAGACACCATCCACAATTACCTCAAGTATACTATGTTGCTCCAATTGCACATTGAAGTTGTCATTATTTATCAAGTGGACATAATGAAAGTCGGTTACAAAGTCAAACAAGACACTTGGTTTATATCACCAAAGTGCAAATTTAATTGAGAGCAATAACCACTCCCAGAGTTAACCGAGCATAGTAATTACCAAGTAGACATACTATACCGAGCAGTGAACAACACCAAGCTACACAACATAACTGAACACTAGTATAACTAAGATACACAGAAAACACCAAGCACCAAGAGACAACAATAACCAAGTGGAATAGAGACTACCTAAAAGTTTTTTATGGCACATTAGTCTATGTAACAAATTTTTATCTAACCTAGATAATGGTTTACATGATCAAGGAGGACATTAATTACAAATTTACAACATTAATTATTTATGTCTCCTATGTGTGGATGATCAAGGTAAATTTTGTACACCACTGATCTTAGAATAAGGATGTAATTTTTAAGCCCTAATTAGTTCATATCATTTGATATATAAATGTATAGATGTCAAATTTTGAAAAGTATGTTGATCAAGAAATGATCAAGTAGCCACCATACTATACACATCAGAGATCAGACAAGGATTTTAAGGACAAAGACTAGATTGCAGAAATTAGTTTTCAGAACTAAGGCAAGGCTACCAAGAAGAACAGAGTAGAAGGTATTATCATTCACATTGAGGTGATATATTTTTGCATGAACATAATGGATATGTATCAGCAATATTGAGATTGTATATGTTTCAGATCAAATTACTCTTACTCTCTAACAATTGTAATAGACCCTGAATCTCTTAACAGGGTAGACTTAACTGTCTTATTGTAAATCTCTTAACTGAGTGCACACATAGATTGTGTTGAAAAATTATCACATGAGGTAGATCTAATTGATCTCATTGTTACTCCTAACATGGTAAGGTCATCAGAAATCATCATTCTTTGTAAAGCTTTAACATGCTAACTTTATTTCTACAGTAGTGAAGTTTTGTGGGTCTCATCCCCACCATAGTTTTTACCTTCTAACAAGGGTTTTCTATGATACCAAAATACTAGTATCATGAGTACTTAATTGTATGTATGTGTATTGTTTACTTTACATGCATTTACATTTTAATAGTGATACTATATGTTTGGTGTATGCAATCTAATCAGTCGGTTAATATAGAAAAATGGTTACAAAGAATTGGTTAAAAGTTTTTAAGGGTATTGCTTCCCCCCCTCCCCTCTCAGTACACACCCTTTTCATTATCCCAACAATTGGTATCAAAGCTAGTTCTCTTGTTTTGAAGGTTTAATAACTAAAGAGAAAAAATCTTGCAATGGAAAGGTACACACTTGACAAAACTATTGAGAATAAGAAGTTACAGCTACATATCTATGTCAAACAATTCAAGGAAGCCAAAGAGAAACTTAGGGACATGTTGATTAAGAGAAAGAGAATGGAATTTTTTTTCATGAAATTGATTATCATCAAGAAGAGATTAATGACCCATTTGATACATATAGATCTAAATCTGGTAGCATATCTAATGTGTCTGAATGAAACATATCAAATCTATCTGAAAGTAATCAACAACTTACTGAACAAGTGAAAGCATTGTAAATCAGTCAAGACACACAAGTGCTCAAAATGGTTGAAGTCTTGAATGATGAAAAGAAAGCTAAACAAGATAGAAACATGGTTGTTGATGACAAGAGACAGATGACTGAAAAGTTTCAAGAGAAAAAAATAGAGATATTAAGACTTACTGAACATTACTTTGAGATCACCAATCAAGTGGTTGCTATGAATTATGAGGCAAACTGAGTGAATAATAAACTTTCAAAAAGAATAGATGATATTGGTGCACTGAAAGAAGAAAATGAAAAACTAAGAAATGAAGTGAAGATTTTACAACAACATAATGAAGTGAAGATCAAAGGGCTTACCCCTAAAATCAACATCTTCTTCTGGACTATGATTCAAAACAAAATGCTCACTCTTGAAAATCTCAAGAATAGAGGTATGTATATTACTAATATGTGTCTTTTGTGTAGAAAAGAGGAAGAGTCGGTCAATCATTTGTTCATCCATTGCAATTATGCTAATGAGGTTTGGTCCTATTGGATGAAGGCTCTCAATATTGATTGGGTTTTACCCAATGATATCCAGAATATGTTCACTTCATGGGGTATTAATTCTAAGAGTGAGTGCATTAGAAGGATTTGGCAAATTTTCCTTCCCCACATATCTTAAGCAATTTGGAAGGAAAGAAATGAAAGAATTTTCAAAGAGAATGAAAATTCCCCCAAAATTTTATTCAGAAAAAGCCAGAATATGATTATTGAGAACATCAAAATTATGAAAATAAAAGAGAATCCTAAAGGAAAAGAGGATAGGGCCATCCTTGAAAAATGGGGTATTAAGTTGGATGAGAAAGTCCACAATAATAATAGAGAGGGAATTGCTTGGGAAAGTCCTCCGAATGGTTGGATTAAGATTAACTTTGATGGAGCCTCGAAGGGTAATCCAGGTATTGCAGGATGTGGTATGATCATGCATGATGAGAAAGGCCATTGTATTTCTGTAAGGGATATCCCTATAGGGGTTCAAAATAATCACATGGCTGAGGCTTTATCTGCCCTCAATGGTCTTATTATGGCTAACAAAAATAACTATAAAAATGTTTGGGTTGAAGGGGATTCCTTGAATATTGTTAAAGCCCTCAACAATATTTCCAAACCTTCATGGATGATTAGCAATATTATTGATTATGCAAATCCATAATCAGGGATATGAATAAATGCATTGTGACACATGTGTACCATGAAGGAAATATTTGTGTAGATTGGGCGGCCAACTACGCATGCAAAAGTGACCAAGCCTATACTTGGAATGATGAAAGTAGTATTCTGTATAATCTCATATCCCTTACACATAAGGAGTTGATCTATGACAGGCAGAGAAATGAAATTCATTTATTTAAATGAATATAGATAACATGAGTGTTGTAAGTCTTAATTATGAGGATTTAATCCTCTACAAAGCCACTTGGTGTCGTATTATTTATCTGCACAGATTTTGGGGGTTCATGAAAATTGAGGAGAACATTATTGAAAAGGAGAAAAATGGTATAATCAAGCATAGAGAGAACCAGAGCAACACTGATAGAAGATATAGAATGGGTGGAGGGAAGAAAAGACATGAACCTACTGATTGTAGCAAATGGAAGCAGAACGACAAAGTGTGGGAAATTCTACAAAAGGGAAATTTTGTTGCGTATATGGAGAAGCTTCGTGGGGGAAACCCTACAATTAATAGCTTCTTCATGCATAAATGGAAAAAAGGTAAGATCAATTTCAACAATAAATGGATAGAAATCATAGAGGAACTCATTGCGGAGGCCATTGGCCTCCCTATGAATGGCATGAAATTTTACTGAGACTGTAGTTATTCTGATAAAGCATATGAGTGATTCCCTGAGGATGAGGAGGAGGCTGATAGACTTGCAAAGAAGGTAGGAGGCTTCTTTAGTACTACTAATATTAGTCACCCTTGGAATTTTGTGCTATATTCTGCTATCTATTATCTTACCCTTGATAGCAGATTTACTAGAGCCTACGGGCATCACTTTGTTATCTTGAATTATTTTAGGCATAATGAAGATATTAGCATTCCCTTCTATTTAATGAGCTCTCTAAATGTCACCATGAAAGAGTTTCAGAAAGACCCTTTTGGGGATCATGCCTCCCACCAAGGCTTAATGGTTCTCATTTATGATGTTTTAAAAATGAGGAAGTTGGATGAATTTGTTGGTAAGGGTAAAATTCTCAATGATGTGGAGACTGAGGATGAAGAGTCAAGGGAAATATTTGTTGAAGACACTAAGTATGAGAACATTCCTATTACTAGGGGTAAGGGAAGCTTGAAGGGAATATCTTCAAAGATTTCCAAAAATAAGTTGGAGAATGAGGATATGAACCCTAAACTGGAAGTTTTTAGAACTGAAGATGAGGAAACCCCCAAAAGCCAAAGAAAAAGGAAAGCTAACTTTAGGCCTAAGATTTTTGCCTTCAAGAAATTGAAGAGGAACAAGGGCATCCTCATTTTTTCTGATGAGGAGGATCCTGGTCACAAGAGTATGGAAAATAAAGAGAAAGTGGAGAAAGAAAAGGATAATACTAAAATAGAGATTGGGGAAAAAGAGGCTAGTCTTCAGGATAAGACTAATTCTGAAAATACTGGGATTGCTAAGGAAAGCTTCAATATTGGAGTAGACCAAAAAGATAGCATCCTCTCTTTTGGGAATTTCATGGCTACCATTTCTCAGGATATTAAGAAAATAAAGACTGATAGCAATGAATAGGCTAAGATTGTGTGTATGATAAAAGTTGCTACCTTCGGGGAAGACTCTATGGAAACCATTCTAAAGAACTAGACTGAAGCCATTAAAAAAGGTAAAGCCTTTGGGGAATTGGGCACAAAAGTGTCGACAATGGAGGATAAGATTAACAACAAAGAGGTTGAAGTCAACAATATTGAGGAGCGTCTGTCGTCTCGGGAAGGTAAAATGGAAAAAATGGATTTGATGGTTAGAAAAATTTGCGAATAGAGCTATAACATTTTGAAAGTGTCTGTTGAGCAATGCAAGAACCTGATGGAGAGATTCAAGGCCAATAGAGGGGAGGAGAGTAAGGATCCCAAAGAAGGGATGTGTACTAGAATCCGTACCCATTCAAGTACAAAGAAGAAAGATACAGATGATCTCAGGATGTCGATGGATAATATGGAGCTCCTTGCAGAGCAAGAGAAAAACCTAATGGAGACCAGCTAGCTCCCTGTGTGCTTTCTTTTGCTTTTTGGCTATCTTTTTCTCTTGCGCTGTCTTTTTCTATTTTTTGGATTGTAGGGCCTAGGGCCCCTATTTCTCTTTTGTCCAATTTTTTGGCTGCTTGACTGATCAGCTTTGTCTATCTTCTGATCTTCTGTACAAGGTTTCAGGACCTTTCAAATCCTGATTTTACTTAATCAAAACATAATGAATTGATTAAGAGATTTGAAGAATGCACTAAGAGAATGGATGAATTTCTGAACTATCAAAGAAGACAAAATAACAATATCAGATTAGGGTATACCGACAAAGGAGAATCATCAAATAAAGATAAACAAAGGAATGTATACTCAAACTGGAAGCATAAGAAGCCCTCTTTCCATCACTATGGAAAACCAAGCCACACATCAAATATTTGCAGAAGCAAAGAAAAAGGTATTCCTAGAAACTCTCCTAAATTTAATTGTATTTTCTATATCTGTAATAGGCATGGACATCAGGAAAATGAGTGTAGATCCAAGTTGAACAAACCACAAAAGAAACCATACATGGATAAATACTGTCAAAATTGCAACATGAATGGTCATACAACTCAAGCATGTAGAAAAAACATGAAGAAAATCTAGAAACCTAAAGGACAAGAAATAATAAATCAATCGAGAAGACAAGGCAATGCTTATGCATGGGATTATAAAACTTGGAGAAGTTGTGAAACATGTGGTAAATATGGACATATAGAAGAAAAGTGTATGAGAGAATGGTGAACCAAGTCTAGGAATTAGTCAAGCTCTTGAATGTCATGTTCTCACTATCACTAACTCGGTCACTTAAGTAGAGATTGTACAGACTGAATAAACACTTATGGGAATGGGAATACAATTGAGGAAATCATGAAGATCAAAAATAAAATGTGGAGGAAAGCATAAAATGATAATGTAGGACCAAGCACAATAGTCAGTGACACCTCATCTAATGGATTAAGTGGCTCCACCATCTCCAACTAAGCAATACAAGCAAGTATGGAACTATGTTTTGTAATCCTATATTTTACATTAGTTCTTGTATATTATACATATGACAAATCAACATGAATCAAGATGCACTATGGTATTATATATTTTATTACTATGAGCTAGTTGAGTTGGTTAATATGTACCAAGTTAGAATTGTTAGTCGGTGCAAATGTGAAGAGTTTACCAAGTTGCTGTGGTAACTGGGTATATGGTATACTCACCAAGCTGAAGCATTGATAGTGTTAACCGAGCATGATGTTTTTTCACTGAGTGGTTGGTGAAAAGCATTTAATACACCGCCCTAAGTCATTTTCTATATATTTAGTTGATGTGAACTCATTTGTTCACACCGCAATCATAGAGAAGAATAGAGAAAAGAGAGTTAAGTTGCAGAAGAAATTTTTTGAAGCATTCTATAGAGATTTAGCACATTTTCAAGTACACAAAGGTTAGTTTCTACGCATTCTTCCCTCACCAAGTTATTCAAGCATATTTTAGGGAAACCCTAAAACAAAGATCATGGCATCTTCATCATGAAAAATGAAAGAAAATATAGCTAAGGAGAAAAAGGTTGTTTTAGTGAAGAAACCCACCTACACAGAACCAAACTAAAAGATCCATCCATAGGTTGCAGCCCAACCAGACAATCAAGGTGCATTTTCATCTATCCCACCTAGGGTTTTTCTAGTGCAATTAATACGTGTGTGCATACATACACTACAAAATATGTGAAATTAGAGATTTTGAGCTCATGTCCCCGTACCAATCATTGTGCATAGATGAAAAGTTGAAAAAGGATCATAAAAAATTGGAAGTTAAAGGGTTAACTCATGCCCTAGATTTCCCAAAGGTCTTTCACAATGAATGGATCTGCATTGTACTAAGTAGAGTCCATGATGGAAAGCTATGGATGGATGAGCCCATGAAGATAAACAGAGATGTGGTTCAAGCAGTCATAGGGTATCCCATATCTAACAAAACTAAATCCCTAAGACATCTACCGAGAACCAAGTTAGAGAAGCTTACATTAGCCAAGTGGGACAGAATATGTTTAAAGATTAACTGCATTAATGATCTTGAACTAAGGTTTGGTGCTTATGCCATTGGGTATAAGATATTCCAGTCCAGTAGGCTGAAAAATGTACCATGTGGATTTGTTGATATAGCCTACAAAATTTTCAAGAAAGGACTACAACTTGATCTTTCTTAGTTATTGCAGAAGCAACTAGAAGAAAATATGACAACCATAAGATCAACAAAGACAAATACATGTAAGTTTGGTTCATTACAACTTTGCATATTCTTCTACTTGCAGAATTTATTTCCCTCAATCAGTAAAGTAAAGGGGCGATAGAAAGACCAGTAACAGTCCAAATAAATGAGATGATTACAAGTCTAGGAAACAAATTTGAACCTGTTATGATTGAATATTTTGAAAAATTCAAAGCTAGGATGGAAAAGAGATCCAGAATTCCACTACAATTAGTAGAACAATACAAAGATGATATATGTTTTGTAGTAGACATAGATACAACAATAATAAAAAAATCAGATCTGAGGACAAAATGGATACCTCTAATGGATTATGAATGTAATACCCACCTCTGAGTTTGCTTTTCAGTTTCGGTTGTCGAATTCTTTTAGGCCTTTTCTTGTGTGTGTGGTTTATTTCAGATGGCTTAAGGGATATTTATGTATCACATTTCAGTATGTTATTGATTCATTGCTTAGAGTGTTATATCGCCTATTTGCATATGATTTATGGTTATTTCATGATGTTGATGTATACGTTAGGATGTCATTTCGATTATGGTTTTCTGACAATACTGACCTTAGGTTTATATGCACATGGATCATTTATATGTTTTGTATTACTGATTGACATGCTTGATATGGTATGGGACAGAGTCGTAGTTACTTGCTTCGGCGAGATCCACACGATAAACTGGTCTCAACCATTGGTTTCTATGTTATATGCATGTATGCTCGTCTTTGTGATGACAGGTTTGCAGGTACCGGGCTACGTCTTCCCTGAATTGGCAGGAGTGAGCGTGCCCTATTGCAATATCTCAATGGTAAGAGAGGGGAGATAGTATTCA
>MU224354.1:764975-775134 GCA_018584345.1 Thuja plicata | reverse complement strand
GTGGTAGTGATTCTTATTACCATTGAGATCCGACGGTTCTTCTTCTTGCTTGGATGATCCTTGTTGCAGTTATATCTTCTGATTCTTTTGGAGACTTGTACAGTTTCATGAGTTGCATCATGTGTATTCTTCATGTTTATCTTAGGAGGTTTTGATCTTATCATATCAGTTGTAATCTTGTAATAGTGCATCGGATGTGTTACCTATATTAGTTTTTGTACCATACTTGTATTAGAGTGATTACTACATACCCTGTGACATGTGCAGAGGATGTAAGTTATGAGATGTATATTATTGGATTCATTTGATGTTTCCTTTGTGTTAGATCTTTATAGTTATTATTCGTAGATTATCTTGCTTAAGTGATTCTACATCAAGGAACCCTCGAGGATTGTTATTTGTGTATGATTTATTCTTATGTGTATGTCGTGTATCTCATTGCTTCCGCATTGCTATCATTATTGTTTGTAAACATTTTAAAAAAAAAATTATCCTGTTAACTCAGTGTCAAGTTTAGGTTAGTTCTCCTGGGTTCCCTGGTGGGGCATTACAATGAATTAGATATTGATGTTTCTTCTGAAGCTATTGAGAAACTGTTGAATGAGCCTGTTGACAAATCTGCCATGAGATTTGGCACCTATGATAAAGAAACGACCCGAATACAAATTGATTTACAAGTTCAACAGCTGGGTTGGAAAAAGACTAAGATTTTCAAAACATTGGAGAGAAAACTTGGAATTACAAATGAATAATTTGACAAATCTGAAGTTGAAACTGGGGTGCAGACCTTAGTTAGTCAAAAAGTAGAACCAAAACATGATATAGAAGTCACCAAGTCAGATGAAGAACCAATTAATGAACCTAAAGCCAAAAGGAGAAAAAAAATACAAATTGAATCTCCATCAAAGACCAGCTCACAATCTGTGACTAAAGATTCACCACCTTTGAAGAAAGGTGTAGAGAAAATAACAAGACCCTCACTGAAGTTTACATACCAAACAAGGAATTAGAAGGGTACTACTACACCAAGACCAAAGAGGAGATATGTTAAGGAAAAAAGATGACAAGGATAATTTTTATGATAATCCAGATGAATTCAAGGTTGTATAGAACAAGACATCACAGACTATTGATGAGATTGTAGAGGCAATCAAGATAACCAGACAGTTGGGACATCCAAAGATACAATCACATTCTAATCTTAATACCTAGCACAAGGATAAACTCAAGGAAGCAATCATAGGTATGATGATCAAATTCAAACAAGTTCCAGTTGAGTTTGCTACTTCTATTCCATCTGAATTATATGATAAAGTATCATCAAGATGGTCATATGCACTCCAAATTGAGAAACAAATGAGACAAGAATCTCTCACACTTATTAAAGTTGAGTGCACATTTGAGGAAATAAATGATATAATGAGAAAGGATGCCAAGAAATTTCTAGAGAAGGAAAGAATATTGAATATTTTGCAAGGAAATATGAAAGAAGTGGATATTGAGAGAACCAAAATTTGGAATGAACTATTGAATCCACCTGAGGATATCTAGGATACCGATGAAGTAAATGATGTTGCATCTACTAGATCAAGTATAGAACCCAGAAAAATTGATGATGCGGAAATAGATGATGTATAAGATAGTATTCCTAAACTCTTGACTAATTTAGCTCACCTGGAGATCACAATACTTGATGTAAATGAAGGAGATTCAAATGATAAGGCCAAGGAAGATGAGTCAATAGGAGCAACCAAGACTATATATGAGCAAGACACATCATAGGTCACCCAAGAAGATGTACTTGGCCAGTTACCTATTCTACTCAAAGCAATTGAAATTGAGATTGAAGCACAATAGAAGCCACCTGAGTAGATCACAGATACAAATGAGGACAAGGGTGAAGATCATGGTAAAGAGACCGAGCATAGTGGTGGAACTACACAAGGTGATGAGCCTAAAGATACCAATGATGCTGTAAAAGAGAAAGGTGAAGGTAACACAAAAAATCCTGACAAGAAAGTAGATACATCTACTATAGACACAAGGTCAGCTATTGAGGCATCACACCAAGTTACCACATTGAGTACTAAGCAAGAAAAGTTAGAAACCGAGAAAAAGGCTCAGATAACATTAACTCTATCTCCTTCATTGAGTGTTCCTAGAAAGAAGAAGAAGAAGAATAAAGGAACCAAGGACACAATCGCTCTAGATGAAGTAATAGAGATTCCTAACTAGGATCCAAGGACACTTGATTTGGAAAGATTGAAGAAATATGGTGAAATTTGCACCAGAAAAGAAGCACAGGACAAGCTACGATGAGAAGCAAAGAGCACACAAGTGCTAGAAAAAACAAAGGAGATTTTAATGCAAGTTGTACCAGATATAAACATTGATGAACGAGCCCCCATACTCGACCAACTTGAACTACTCATCGAGGTAATTGATAATCCTGACATTGATGTCGAGTGAAAATTGGAAGAAAGAGTAGAAAAGAAGATCCAATATAAATTTATTGAGAAAATCAGCCAGGAAATGGTAGTACATAAGCTAACTCTGTCTAAATCTGTAAATGGTTTAGAAATTGTAATATCTAAACCCATTACAATTCTACTACAGTTATGGACCTTAGATCACTTCACTACCGTGATTAGTGAAAAACTCAAGCAAATAGATCAAGATCTTAAGGATAGTGGATAGAGTCTATCAACCGAGCCACATGCATTACAGATGCATTACACCAAGGTACTTTAGAACTAGTGGTTGAGATAGGAATTGAATAAATAAGAGGAACTAATCAAAGAGAAACTAACTGAGCTCCAGGAAACATGACTACCACATTTGGTCATGATGCAAAAATATTTGACATTGGCAAAGAATCTCATTTCCACCTCAGAATTGTCAGTGATAGAAAACATATATGATATGCATGCTCAGCTAAATTTAGAGCTACTTACCCTCGAGCATTTAAAGGGGGAATGCGAGAAGTTACTGGAAACTCTCAAGAATTCCTGTCCAAATATTTTTGACAAACTGTAATTTTTACTCCATTTGTCATTATTTTCAAAAAAGGGGAAATATGTGTATATATGTATAGTAAAGGGGGATACTATAATCAGATTTTATTCATATACATATACCAAGTATATACAATAGGGGAGAATGTACAAAGGGGGAGTCACTATGTATAGTATTATGTATAGTACTAAGTTTTTGATACTAATGCCAAAGGGGGAGAATGTTACTCCAATTGCACATTGAAGTTGTCATTATTTATCAATCAGACATAATGAAAGTCAATGACAAAGTCAAACAAGATAGTTAGTTTATATCACCAAAGTGGAGAGTTAACCTTGAGCACTGATCATGCTCGGAGTTAACCAAGCACACTGATTACCGAGTAGATAGACTACACCAAGTAGTTAACAACATCAAGCTACACAACATAACCGAACACTAGTATAACCGAGATACATAGACAACACCAAGCACAGAGAGACAACAATAACCAAGTGGAACAGAGACCACCTAAATTTTTTTAATGGCACATCATTCTATGTAACAAATTTTTAGCCAACCTAGATGATGGTTTACATGATCGAGGAGGACATTAAGTATAGATTTACAAAATTAATTGTTTATGTCTCCTATGTGTAGATGATCAAGGTAAATTTTGTACACTGTTGATCTTAGGATAAGGATGTAATTGTTAAGCCCTAATTAGGTCATATCATTTAATATATATATATGTATAGATATCAAAATTTTGAAAAGTATGTTGATCAAGAAATTATCAAGTAGCTGCCATTACAGACATCAGAGATCGGACAAGGATTTTAAGGATAAAGACTACATTGCAGAAGTCAGTTTTCAGAACTAAGGCAAGGTTGCCAAGCATAAAAGAGAAGAAGGTATTATCATTCACATTAAGGAGATATATTTTTGTATGAACATAATGGACCTGTATCAACAATATTGATATTGCATATGTTTCAGATCAAATTTTTGTTACTCTCTAATAATTGTAATAGACCCTAAATCTCTTAATAGAGTAGACTTAACCATCTTATTCTAAATCTCTTAACATAGTGCACACATAGATTGTGTTGAAAAATCCTCACACGAGGTAGATCTAATCGATCTCATTTTTACTCCTAACAGGGTAAGATCATCAGAAGTGATCATTCTTTGTAAATATTTAACATGCTAAATTTATTTCTGTAGTAGTGAAGTTTTGTGGGTCTCATCCCCACAGCAGGTTTTACCTTCTAACAAGGGTTTTTTGTGATACCAAAATACTAGTGTCATGAGTACTTAAATGTATGTAGGTGTATTGTTTACTTTACATGAATTTACATTTTAGCAGTGATACTATATGTTTGGTCTAAGAAATCTACTATGTCAGTTAATATAGAACAATGGTTACAAAGAATTGGTTAAAAGTTTTTAAGGGTACTAATTCACCCCTCCCCTCCCAGTACACACCCTTTTTGTTATCCCAACATACTATACATGATTTATATAAAGTTTTGGGAGAATAAGGAGGAAAGACAGTGACTAAATATTTGTTGATTTTAGCTATGGACATTCAACACCCACATGTGAAAAAAGAATATGACTATGTGGGTTTTATAGTCAACAGAATTCACAATGAACTGGTAGTAATACAGAGCAATCCTTCCAAAATTTATTTCAAGCACTATTCAATCCAAATGCATCATATTTTTTGCTACAATGTTGATCACATGGATGATGATTTAATATTGATGAAAGAAGACATGGGTATGTAGCTGTTAGTGCAGCTTTAGATAAGACTATGGGAATGTACTACTTACTCATCTTCTATTTTTCATTTTGAAAATTGGATTGTAAATCCCATTAGAGACTTGTTAGGTGCAAAAGAGGATATAATTCTTCTTTATCTTAGAAGGATGATTAGACCATTTCATGCTAATAGTCATTGGTCCATTAGGCATAATAGGGGGATGCTTTTCTTTTTGAAAACTTTACAATTATTAGAGTTTTTGGTTATCATTAGCCACCTCATATTTTTTCAAAATATGTGCCTCTCTGGGTGGGAATTATTGAATTCATTTGGTAGTTAACATTAGTTAACAAAGAGTACTTAGGTCCTAAGAAGAAGAGGGGTACCTTATTACATAGAATATGGGTAGAAGGTGATTTTACCATAGGGAAATGGTCCTTAGATCCTATGAATGATTTTTTGAGATACTACAGATTGTACACTGCAAAGATGAGAGTATGTGATCCATGAGCTCAGATATTGGAATAGACTGAATACATTACATGAAAAGTATGATGAGGTCATGGAGAAGATGTTTTATGTGCATGTTGGAGTAAAGGATAGAATTAAAACTAAATATATGGAGTCATCACATCAAAATGTGCCTTTCAGAAAGGAGTACTTCATGGAGGTAGAAGAAGGTGATGAGGTTGATTCTTCACAAAGGCTAGTAGTCAAAAGAAAAAAGATTGAACATGTTCCCAAAATGATAAATGATGCTTCTAAGGAAGTAATTACTGAGAAAGGGACATATTTTCATGAGATAAGAAAGATACTAAGGAATGCTAAAAATCCACCAGAAGATGAGGGGATAGGAGAGTCTAACTTAGTACTAGTTGCTCAGACATATGATGGTATGTTTCTTTCCAACTTGTTCTTGTGGGATGATGATTTCATCGAGACTAAGGAATTCAAGAGTTTCTTATTCAAGTTGAAGGAAAATGAGTTGAAATTAAACTTGGGACCAGAAGATGACACTAAATAAAATAAAGAGAATTTAGTGTTGGCACTGCAAAAGTATGATCCGGATAGCCATGCACTCACTATGGTACATGCATGAGAACTAGTAAAGAGAAGTGGTATGCTTCTAATGCTTGGGTGGGACATGAAATATTCTTTTCTCATTGATTAAATAAGAAGAAAACCTGATCCAATATTTAAGTCTAAGGTTGAGATGGGTGATTTTATTAGAGGGTTTGGGTTTGACCCAAGGAGGAAAACATTGGCTATCTGGTCACTTGCTCTTGCCACATAGAAGCCAAGGCTTGTTGACATTAAAGATAAAAGGTAGGGTGACAAGCTCATTTAGAACATTCAAAATGTGATAAATGTAGAGATTGTTGATCTCTTAACCCATGTCTTTCCTGAATAGAGCTAAAGTTGAAGATATGGAGAAAAGAGTTGCAGAAACATACAATAGATTGATCAGAGTTTCCAAGCAGTATGAGGGGAATCTTATGCTAAATGCTAAGCTTGAAGAAAATATTGTTAAACTAACTGATAATTTAGCTAATATGCCTACTACTAGTAAAAAGGTGGATGCCTTAGTGGAGACTAGTGGTGATTTTGTTCCCTCTAATTCAAATTTTGTTGTTTCTATTCCTGATATAAACCATGATAAGATCAATGAATATGCTGATAGAATAAACAAGTTAGAAAAAGAAAAGAATAATTTGGGACTAAAAGTATTATTAGAGATTCTACAGCATAGGATTAACATTTTGAAGGGAATTTGGAATGTTGTTCATAACTCCCATGTAACCTTGAAAGTTTCTAAAGGAAAGTGTGCAGAAGCAATCATTTTCCTGAACCCTTTTTTCACCCTATGGTTAGGAAGGAACTTATCAATGTAAAAACTAACAGCTATTGTAATCTATAGGGTTGACCTGCCTGATAAAATTGCAAATACAAAGGACATGGATAACATGGTTAATACATTAATTTCATTTTTTAAAGGTAAAGATCAGATAATTAAGGGTAAGCTATAATTATTTATGGAGTCATATAATGCTTATTTTCCAGTATTTATGATAAGGAGGGAAATTTGAAGGACATCCACACATGGCCATAAGATTTTGATTTCATAGTTGATAATGTTGAAAATCTATTATTTCTAAAAAGATAATGATTCACCTAGCTCAATGATGTGTTAGATAATCTATTCAGGGCTGAGGTGGACTTGGTTAAATTCATTGTTGATGCACGAGCTATAACTGATTCTCTTTGGGATGAATTAGTTCAATAGCTAGAGAGTTTAATAAATTTTTGGTTGGTCAATATATAGGGATTTTTCTAGATGGGAGATGGAATTGAATAAGGGAAAATCTATTTGAATAGTTAGTTTCCATTAGTTTTGTCTTTTTGTGGTTGGTTACTAACATGGCACTTGATCTTTTTTTACAGGGAAAATAATTATCTAAATAGGTGCCTTAAATTTGCCTCCAAAAGTTGTGGGTAGCATACATAATCCAAAGAAATTGTATCTAATTACTTCAAGACAAAAGTGTCCCATGTCATTTTGTTGATGTCAATTCCCTCGTTGCAGAAATTTAAGATTTGAAGTAGTCTTCCTGGGTTTTTGTTATTGTCAAGTAATATGTAATTTTTCCCTAAGTGATTTGTAGCTTGTGTTAGGGATACAATTTTTTTTCCTCACTACTAAGTCATATGCATGGAACCCTGAGAAAATTTCAAATTTGATATAAACCCTAGTTGTTGTGTGTTCATGCTTTGCATTGGTTGATCTAAAACCCTAACTTTTTATGACTTGTTATAATTTTAAGTTACTTTTCTCACTCACTTAAAGTACTTTAGACCCATGTGTTCTTTGTGTCATCAGGCAGTGCCATGTCTTTAATTTTCATAAGTCCTAGTGCTTTATTTCCTTATCCTAAGTTTAAATGTTCCCGCAAGCCCTTTTATTTAAATTGCAAGTGTCATGCAACTTAATTTCAATCCAACAGATATTGCAAAGCATCAAGGGAGTGATGATCATGATCTACTCATCAAGGCATTGCTCCTAGAGGCCACATGTACTTGGTGAGTCTGAAATATGTTTAAAGGTTATCATAAATATCACACAAATCCTTTTCAATCTGACGGTAGATGCTTTTCCTCAATCACAAGATACAATCAGATTAACCCTCAAGGAATCATGCCTATGTAACATCTGTCCCTTCGGACAGCATGGGGCCTATGTTTTTAAAGTTAACAAAAGGCTAAAGTGGTGATAAGTCCTGATGAATCCAACGGTCGGTGTAAAGACTTAACCTATAGATCTAATGATGTTATTTTTCAAGACATTGCACCATTTTAACGTGTTATAGTTGTCAGAGCTGGGGGCCCATTTGAAGTAAATTAACTAATGGTTATATCTCAAAAGATCTTATAGCTGGCATAAAGCCACAAAAGAAAGATGTGTGTGATCTTACATACAAGGCATTGCATTTGTTGGACATCGGGCCAGATCTGAAGTTAAAGCAAAGGTAATGGGAAGAAAAGTTAAATTTCAACCAATGGTGAGCATAAATAATTAAACACAATATACATAAAATATAATCTTTGAGGCATTGCGCCTGGAGGATATGTGTCCTTCACAAGTTTATGAGACCTATAGTTAAAAAGCCAAGGGTAAAATTAATGTGTAGTCAAGTTTGTGTTGACCTAATGATCAGCGTAAAGCCTTAGAGTGGAGATGATTGTAAGTTAGTGTTCAAGGCATTGTGCCAGTGTGAGACATGGATAAATGATGGGACCCAGCCAAAAGCTAAAGAAGATAAAAGGTTGTCAGTTTTAAAAGGATCTAACAATTAGTGCGAAGACTTAAGGAAGAGATGCAAAGAGATTAACCTTCAAGGCATTGCACCTAGGTCACACATAGCCTTGATGAGATTATGGGCTCCAGTTTTTAAAGAAAGTAAAGAGGATGTAAGTTAACCTTAATCCAATAGCCAACGCTTTACCTCAAGGAAAAGGTGATGGAAGGATAGTTTTCAAGGCATTGCGCTTGATGGACACGTGTCTAAGTTGATTGTAGTCTTCATAAACTATTGCTAGTCGCACGATACGGTAAGATGTTTCTAAAATCTATGGTCATTATTTAAAATGGGTTTCTCTGTTAAATTAAGTCTACTAAACTGTTGGGCCATGAAATTTCAAATGATGCAAAATTAATGAAGGAATGTGTGGCCATCTCATCTCAAATTTAATGCTAATTATTGATGAGATTGCGTATAAGATTGTCTACTTGATTTTCCAAATGCCACAATTGGTGAAGTGATTGAAGAAAACCAGAGTGCAACATTTCTTTTTGTTTTCCAACATTTGCAGAATGGGTAAGTTATCTTATGACTCCACTCCTGAGCATTGTTAATTCAAATTCCCGTAGGGTTTTATATTGTGAATTAAATTAGATCTATGTGCGAAGCTGATATTTTCTAATTGAGGAACCCTAATTTATAAATGGCACCCCGAAGAGAACTCATAGGAAAAATAGACTATCAGGAAAGGAATGTCTGTGAGGATATTTTTAAAAAATTAGTTAGATCCATAAACGATACTACCAAGATCAAGGAATTGGTACCAAAACACCCTCGCTTGAAAATTGGAGAGGGTTTGTATGACAAGGGTAGATGGGTTATAGATGCAAACATTAGCATGAACGATTCAGCATTTTTCAAAGTAGCTTTCAGTCAAAGAAATGCTTTTGCACCCAATAGAAACATCTGGAAATTTGATGTGGGGAAATTAGTAGTCCCAAGAGTATTCATGGATGTTGATCTATTAATTCAAGTGGCAGAAAAGTATGATAATTTGGCTAGGGTTATAAGATATATAAATGGAAATGTTATGATGAGCATCATAGCTGAAGAAATATGAGAGGTTTTTCAATTAAATGAACCCTCTGATCAAATGGATAAAATTTATTTTGATACATTCAAGGATGTTTACAATGCTCAATGAAAATACCTTAGAAATGGTCCCTTACAAGAATTATTTAATAATATTGGAGGCTTGGTTGTGGTAGGAATTAATACACCAAAACCAATCAAGTTGGATTATTTCAATGTAAAATCCATAGGTGTATACAGTGCTTTGAGTCACATCTTTGGAGACGATGAAGAAAATGAGATGCTCATTCTGTCATGCCCCGCAAGGGAACCAGGGAAGAGAACAGAGATTTTTTTTTGAAAAGAAAACCTAAGTAAAAATTCATGAAAATTTTTAAATTTTTAAAAGAGTTATGTGAACAATACTTTAAACTTAGATTCTTCCCAAAGTTCCCTTCTAACTTAATGCACCAACCATTTAAGTCCATCTAGTGTGCTAACAATTTAATGTACTTTTTAAACAAACTAC
>MU224354.1:734140-753128 GCA_018584345.1 Thuja plicata | reverse complement strand
CAATTCACTGATCTAAACATATATAATCAAATTCAACCACCTGTTCTAGGTCTAATCCATGTCAAAATGTAATCCACACAATATAATCATCATCATATCATAATATCACGAGTCCCTGTCAGGATAAAAAAAGTGTATCAATGTATCAAAACATAAGGTGTCAAAGTGTGATCAAATAGTAAAGCTATGATAGGTCGGGGTGAGGCCTCACATCCTCCCCCACTAGGCATGGAATTCCTCTTGGAGTTCATAAAAAAGATACGGGTACTGAGATCTCATCTAGGCTGTATCCTCCCATGAAGCTGTGACCTCATCATAAAAATCCCACTAGACCCTATCCTAGTCCAGCTCTTGGCCTCGAAGTGCAAGGGTTCATCAAGCTATAATACGAATGGGCTCTAGTGCTAGCTTCCCGTCCTAATCCAATTGCAAGGAATCCCAATCTATAATGTGAGACTCATCATAAATATATTTCTGAAGCACAGATACATGAAACACATTGTGGATGTGTGACAGGTTGGGTGGCAAGGCTAGATGGTAGGAAACTAGTCCTATCCTCTCCAATATCTCAAAAGGTCCAAAAAATTAAGGCGCTAACTTAGAGCCCTTTCAAAAATGGATTGGACTCTTATGCGGGCACACTCTCAAGAAGACCCTATCTCCAACCATATACTCATGATCAACCCTCTTTGCATCTGCATACTTCTTTTGTCGATCCTAAGCCTCCCTAAGGTGTTGTCTAATCAATACAACCTGCTACTCCATATCCTTGACCAACTAAGGTCTAATAGATACTCTATCCTCGATCCTATCCCAACTCAGTGGTGTCCTGCATGGTCTACCATACAAGGCCTAATATGGTGGCATACCTATAGAAGAATGATGCCCATTATTATAGGAAAACTTGACCAAATGTAGGTATTCCTCCTACTTGACCTGATGGTCCATCACATACATGTGCAACATGTCCTCCAATACCTGGTTAACCCTCTTGTTCTAGCCATCTATCTGAGGGTGATATGTTGTACTAAAATTGAGCCTAGTGCCTAATGCTACCTATAACTCTCTCCAAAAGGTTGATGTGAACAAGGAGTCTCTATCAAAGATGATCTTATGGGGAATGCCATGAAGTCTAACAATATCCCACAAAAAGACCTGAGCTACGTCTCGTGATGTGAATGTAGTATGCATGGGTGAGGAGTGGTCAACCTTGGTCAATGTGTTGACTGTCACCAAGATAGCATCATGGCGGTGAGAAGACATAGGGAGACCAACAATGAATTCCATAGATATAGTATCCCACTTCCACTCGGCAATCTAATGTGGCTGCAAGAGCCCACCTGGATGACCATGCTCTGCCTTCACTCTCTGACACTTTAGACATCTAGCAACAATGCTAGCAATCTACAATCTCATACCTGGCCAATGGTACAACTGTCTCATATCGGCTTGCAATTTCTTAACTCCCAAATGAGCTACATAAGGTGCTTTGTGAGCCTCAAGTATAATAAACTCTCGCAATTCACCCATAGAAGGTACATAGATGCATCCCCTATGACGTAGAAGTCCATCAGACTCGAAGGAATAATCTGCAAATTTCCCCTCCAAGGGTCTCTAAGAATGGATAAACTGACAAACCTCCACATATAAACCATCCCCTGGCAACTGATGTAAAATTTGGTCCCTCAAATCTATACTAGAGGTCATAGATGAGAGCTCATGTCATCTCCTACTCAAGGCATCTGCAACTACATTCTCCTTTCCCTTGATGTAATGAACATCAAAATCATACTCACACAAAAACTCCATCCATCTCCTCTGTCTAGCATTAAGATTGGGCTATGTAAAGATATACTGTAGGCTCTGGTGATCTGAATGAAGCTCAAATCGGTGACCTAGGAGGAAATTTTTCCATCTCACTAAAGCATGAACCACCGCTGTGAGTTCTAGGTCATGAGTAGGATAATTAAGTTCATGAGTCTTTAGCTTCCTAGACTTGAAAGCTATAGGATGACCCTCCTGCATAAGGACTGCTCCTAAACCATCCAATGAAGCATCAGTACATACAAAAAAATCCACCAAAGGATCTGGCACTGCTAAAATTGGTGCACTCATGAGGGCTCTCTTGAGCTCCTTGAAACCTCTCTCACACTTCTCTATCCATTCATACCTCTTCCCCTTTCTCTAAAGGGAGGTGATGGGATGAGCCACTCTAGAAAATCCTGCCACGAAGTGTCTGTAATATCTTGCTAGGCCCATAAAACTCCTAACCTCAGTGACACTATGGGGTGCTGGCCAATCCATAATAGCTCTAATCTTTGATGGGTCTACAGAGATCCCATCACCAAATATAACATGACCAAGATACTGCACCTCAATTCTGAAGAAGGCATACTTTGACAAGCTGCCATATAACTGATTCTCTCTCAAATGTTGTAGAACTTGTCTCAAATGCCCCTCATGCTCCTCCTCATTGTGAGAATATATCAGAATATCATTGAGGAATACTACCACAAATTTATCCAAAAATATACAAAATACTCCATTCATGAGGCTCATGAACATAGCTGGAGCATTCGTGAGGCCAGATGGCACTACTGTGAACTCATAGTGACCATACCTTGTGCGAAAAGTAGTCTTGTGGATATCACTTTCTACAATATGTAACTAATGGTACCCCGACTTTAGATCTATCTTTGAGAACATGTGGGCACCCTGTAACTAATCAAACAAATCATCAATCCTAAGAAGTGGTTATCGGTTCTTAATTATTACTTTATTCAGCTGCTAATAGTCAATGCACAATCGAAGTGACCCATCCTTCTTCTTCACAAAAAACATAGGTGCACCCCAAGGTGATACACTAGGTCAGACATGCCCTTTCTCTAAGAGCTCTTTTAACTAAATCTTGATCTCATCAAGTTCATATGTGGTCATCCTATAGGGTGCTCTAGATGCTAGCTCAGCTCCAGGTACAAGATCTATGTGAAAATAAACTACCCTAGGTGGGGGCATGCCAGGTAGCTTGGTAGGAAATACATCTGCAAACTCCTGAAGAATAGGATAATCCTCGAGAAAAGGCTCTACTCCTGAATCCTCCTCTCTATCACTAATGGTGATGGAAAATAACTGACATCCCTTCCGCATGAACTGCCTAAGCTGCATAGTGGAAACAATGTGAAGGGATACGGGTCTTTGTACCCCAAATATCACCATAGAAGTGTCGTGAACATCAACACACTCGACCCTCTATTGACGAAAATCCACCTTGGTGTTGTGGGTGCATAGCCAATCCATGCCAAGGACTATGTCATAAGAACTTAGAGGGGTAATCTCGAGATCAGTCATCGTGATAAGATCTCCAATCTGAATCTGACAACTGCAAACTAAGGAGCTAATGGAGACTCTAACTCCCGAAGCTAACTCAACCTCCCAACCAACATCCTATCTAACTACCACCAGCCCACAATGCTCCATTACATAGGGAGATATAAAGGAGTCTGTGGCTCCTGAATCAAATAAGATAGAAACATTGATAACCTAAATCATACCTGTAGCCTCAAAGACTGTGGCCTAGTGCTTGGCCTGGCGGTTATCAACCACTGCAAAAAATCTATGGGATCTACCCATATCTCCAATTGTAGGCTTTGAGGTAGCCCCTCTCTGACCACTAGATGACTACCCCTGTGGGCACTCTCTCGCTAAATGACCCATACCACTGCAAGTGTAACATGGCCCATGAGTCTGAATCTGCACTCCCTATGCCCTAGGCTGCTGTGACCCTCCGGTCCTGCTAGAACCACTGTATCCACCCCTAGAGGACTACTCAGTCCTAGCTGACTGTGTTTGAGGGGTCTGTGTCCTATGCTTCTATCTAGGGCCCTAAGACTACCACTACTTGGGCTTAGAGCCCTGATAACCCTATGAATGCCTCTGTCTAGAATCTTGCTGGGATCTCTACTGCTAGGACTATTAACCCTTAAAGGATCCTGCTGAGTGATTCTATTTCCCTTTCCAAGAGGGCCTTTTCTATCTTGACTATTGTGAAGAGGGGTTTGGTGCTGGGACCGATCCTGAGACTCCTATCTAGTATGGATCTCCTCGGCTACAAGTTTCGTCTCAACTGCCCCTCTGAATGTGGTAGGGAATGCTAGGTGTACTGTGCTCTGAAGAGACATATTAAGTCCCTTAATGAAATGATGAATATGCAGTTTCTAATCCTTCATGTAATCAACATATGGAAGGAGCTCGAGAAATTGACTCTCATACTGGTTAACCATGAGGCCTCTCTACTGGAGATCATGGAACTCCTCTATCTATCTCTGTCTGAAATGCTCAGAGAGATATCTCTCATGAAAATGGGCCTCAAAAGTCTCCTAAGTGAGTGTGTCAATACTCACTCCACCAATGGACACCTCTTGCTCCCACCAAGTGGAAGCCTTCTCCCATAGGAGATGAACTGCTAGTCATGCTTTTAGATTACTCCCATAAGGGCGCAATCCAAAACATCATTTTAAACTTTGTAACTAGGCCTCTGCTATTGACCCATCAGTGGATCCCAAAAACAAGGGTGGATGGAGTTGTAATAACTCTCAGATCTCATGTCCAACATCTCTAGGGGGTCTCTCCCTAGCATGTATCTAATGCTCACACAATATAAAAACCTAATGAACTGACTCACCCTCCTGATCATCATGACCCTGAACAGATCTAGGTGGAGGACTCCTACTCCTCTCTCTACTAACTTCTCTCTCATTCTCTGAAACATGTGCTTCCCCTTTAGGAACCTGTTGCTGAACTATGGGTGGTAGTCTCTATTGAATCACCCCAATCATATTTTGGAGAATATCCATAATATCTTGGTTAGGGTTCAGAGGTGGTGGTGGTGGTTGTGGTGGAGGTGGTGGAGGTGGATCCTCCTTCCCTGCCACCGCATGGGGAGCTCTACGACCTCTGCCTTGTTAGTTAGCTCTGGTGACCACAGGCATCCTACACAATGATTTAAGTTTAGAGTGAGTTGAAACATAATGGGTTAGGTTCCTTGTGTCAAAACCTTGGCTCTAATACCAAAATGTCATGCCCAAAACTGGGGCAAACCACACACACAAATTTTTTTTTAAAGCACATAAGTACGTACAACTAACAATGGTTGAGTTGGAAAAGTGATAGCAAGATAGAGTTAACCTACGAATACAAGGTAAATACATAGGTTGAATAAGGGTCATGGCATAAACTGATGCGAAATAGGGTATCAACCGGTTCCTTGGGTTATATGAATACTCAACTCAAGTTGATCTAACACAGATACCATGTTTAAGAATCAGGGTGGTAGTTAGAGGTTATGAACACATGTTGGTCTAGGTTGTCTTAATGCTTATTTAACTATACACCTAGATTACAACCTAATCCGCTCAAGTCCAGTTTTGACTAACATTAACTACTAGCTCGGGTCGCATAAGATACATACTCTACTCCCAATCATTCATGAAACATTTAACAACTGACAAGATTAAAATTGAATAATAATTTCACTATATCCACAACCATCAATTAAAAATCCAAATCTAAGATCAATTCCGATTTCCTAACTTACTAAACATCATTAAAAAAATTATTCTCCTATGATAAAGCACATGCATTCCTAATCCATCAATTCCTAACATACAACCTTAAATTAACCTTTAATTTAGACATTTGAAATATATCCTAATTCAACATTTAAATTTACTTTTAATTACAATCGAGTATAAACCCTAATCCCTCTGAACACAATAGAACATATTCTTTTTTTTTTTTTTACAATAATACAACTTATATTACCATTACCTATACATTTGATTTACTTAATTAATTCCGCTTCTGTAATAGGCAAATCACATTATTAGAGAAAATTCTCTAATTATTAGATTCGCAAAACTTACAATGATAAAATACCCTAATGTTAAGGTTCCATCTAAAAGATAAATTACTATATTGATAAGTGGTTCCATCACCAATTTAAAATAAAAACATATTAATAAATCCACCCATCCACAAAACACTATAGTTATTTTCCTAAGAATTATGCTACAATAAAGAAAATTAGTTTATATACCTAAAATCACTACATAAATATTGATTAAATCAAAGGGAATTAGATCTCATTTACCAACTTAATTATCTACTAGTTACTAACTAATCTAATCTAACTATTTAAAACTTACAACATTAATAAATCTATATAAATGAATAACATACTTCTCAAAATTCAGAAATAAAACAATAGGGAAAGAACCTAATTAACAACTTTAAAATATCAACTAAAAAGCCCATAATCTAATCTAATTACCTACTAACCACTAGCTTATTAATCTATTACTATTTAATATATTATCCCCCATCCACAAAGTGAAAATGGAATTACAAGGGAGGGGATAGAATTCCTATGAGGATGCATGTTGAAGAGGACTGATTTGAGGGGGGACCCACCACTTGTGTCATCATCCTTGAGCATGGGATTTCATATGGGAGATAGAGCAGCAAGTGTGGGGCAGTTTACCAAGTAGGGAGGCCCAAGGGAGAAAGAAATAATTCGCATGAGGTGAAGTGGGGGTGAGTTGACTTGTCTTCGGGGACCCACCAACTAACTAGCCCATCCTCTCCGAGAAATTTTGAAAGCAATGAAAAGGAAGAAAGGTGGCACACTTTTTAGAAGAAGGGTGATGGGATTGCTATGGCCCACCTACCAAATCTCCCATCCTCCAAGGTGAATTTGAATGGAGAAAGGGGAAAGTTGACTTGGGGTGTAAGGCATATGACATGTCAGATTGTTTAGGGAAGTGGGCAGCAAGGGAAAGATGGCACCACTTCCAAGTAGTTTATCCCCATTAGATAAAGGGATTTATTTTTATATTTAACTTAGAACAATACACTGTTTATGCAAAAAAAGGTGAGAGAACAAAGTGGGACCCACAGAAGGAGTGAGAATAAGATGAGTTTAACTAGGAATTAGGATTTAATTTGCATGTTTAATTTACTGAGATATGATTTCAAATTTAATTAGAGGGAATCTCATTTGGGAAAGGAATATTCTTTATGGAAAGAGAATATTTCCTTTCCCATACAAATTCTAGAGAGCTTTTTATGCTCTAAATCTGGAAATGATATGGGCTTTGTTATAAGCTCTTACATTTTAGATTTGCTTGGTTCATTTTTTTTGTAGAAGATCATAGTGCACAATAGGATTGATTTAAAAAGGTAATATACTAAGAAGGTTAAATACCATTAGTTGATTAAATATTATCATACTAAGAAATCCAGTTTGTTTTGATAGCAAGGATTTTCTTCTTCACAAGAGATGCAAATGAAATGGAGATTTTTCTATTTGAAGGGAGTTAAATCTATGAAGGTTACAAAATGTAAAATTTTTTAAGATTGTAGGGAATGAAACTAAAAAATTGTCCTTCTCTTTCAATATTTGTCATCCTTCTATTCATGGTTGATTAACTTCTCTTCTTTTAGGAATTAAAATGCAACATTCAAGAACTAAGGATTCAATCTTTTACAACATGATAATATTATAATCTACATTTCAACACCTTCAAAATGATAAGTTTACACAATGCTTGAATGGTACACATGTTTTACTTTAATAGATCATTACTTAAGAAAGATATCTCTCCACATCAAGCTTGAGAAGCTTCAATATTAAACATTACAACAATCAACAAAATGAATTTCAATACAAGAGTGACTATGTAACATTGAAGTTTCTTGCACACAACTACCCACAAATAGGGATTTTTTTAAAGATTCTTGCACCATCTTCATGACTTCAAAAACCTACAAATTTCAAGAGGGGAAATCATGGGAAGCTCACCTCCCAACCAAGGCCTCAAGGAGGCCACCCTCGAGCTTGGAGAACCAAGGCTAAACAAGGTTTCACATCCAAAATCCTCACAACATTTTACATGCACAAAAACAACAATAAACTCCTCATGAATTTTTTCACAAATGAGTTTTACAAACCTATTGTAGAAGGGTGAAGGTGGGCTTTTCCAAGGAGAATAATGCCATTACAATTTCCAAATTTTCTCAACAAGGGTTTTTCCATGCCTCTCCAAGGATATATTGACATTTCTTCCATATACACATTGGCTAAATCTATGCCAAAATACAATATTTCCAACATGGCTTCATGGAGCCCATACTCCATGAATTTATCCCTCTTCTCTAAGAGAAGAGACTCTCACTACAATGGAGAGCCCAACTAACCCCTTCACCTAAGGAAACTTCTTCCCTTCCCAAAGGGTGAGTAATGCCTTCACTCCCATGAACAACACTCACAATTCAAAGAAACAAAAAGTTGATACAAAAATCCAAATGCATTCTCTACCCAACACATGACAACAAAATTTACATACTACAACACTAAACAAGATTACATACATGAATCTCATACGAGATCTCATATTCATAAAGTAATACATCAAATTTTCTTGCAACAAATCAAGCACTCCATGGCAAGAGAAACCAACCTTTCAATTGTGTTTTGGAAAAATGAAACTTGAGAAGAGCCCAAATCCTTATCTTTCCTCCTTCCACAACCCTAATTGCCTCTAAAATTAGAGAGTGGTTGAACACCCACTAAATTTCCCAAAACCCTCTAAAAAGACCCCCAAAAAATATACTCAAGAACTAGCAATGATGAGATATGACAACTAGCCTTTTTTGTCTCCCCTCTTAATTGAGAGTTTAGCAAGGAGTGTGGGACAAGTTAGATGCAAGAGACCAACTCTATTTTCATCACTTTTGAGAAGTAGGCATTTTAGAGCATCATCATGGTGACCTAGGTTTCTCCCATAGGTAAAAACTAACCCTAACCCAAGGTACCCTTTTAGGGTTAACTAATTTTGGTCAAAAATACACTCTAGGGTCACTTTTAATCCCTCCAAAGTACCCCTAAGGTTCAAATCTAAGGTCCAAAATGATGGGATCCCTACAAGGAATCTATATGCAAGTGATTAATATAATATCACTTAACCTTATATGATATAATATAATATAATATCACTTAACCTTGTAGGAATGCAAGTGATGAAATTTTTCAAAGAATCATGGCTAAACACATGTGAATTGAGTACGCCAAGGTTTAATCCAATAAGGGGATTGAAACCTCACTGTAATGTCACCCTTGTTATAAATGTAATCTGAATGTGTGTTAATATTCTTAATTTATGTTGTTATTTGGACATGTCATTTGTGAATGTGATGTGTATTTTGTTTGGTGTCACTTGACACTTGTGTTTTCCATGTGGATAGTGACATGTCAATGAGGTTTCAATCCCCTTATTGGATTAAACCTTGGCTTACTCAATTCACATGTGTTTAGCCATGATTCTTTGAAAAATTTCATGGTTCCCATTCTTGCACACTAAACTTTGAGCATTAGTAGTCCAAGATGATAAAATTACATGCAATATATATTTTCAAATTATAATTTGCAACATTAATCTATAAGCATAATTAAGCCTCTAATTGAAATTTTCATACATAAATATTTAAAACATAAGAATTCCTTAATCACCATGACATAACATCCATAAAATAGTCAAGTCTAATCATAATTCAGTCTTCTCATCAATTCACTGATCTAAACATATATAACCAAAATTAACGACCTGTTCTAGGTCTAATCCATGTCAAAATGTAATCCACACAATATAATCATCATCATATCATAATATCATGAGTCCCTGTCGAGATAACAAAAGGTGTATCAATGTATCAAAATGTAAGGTGTCAAAGTGTGATCAAATAGTAAAGCTATGATGGGTCAGGGTGAGGCCTCATAGAAGGGGATTAAGGGGAGTGAATAGAAAGAGGATACTGAAGAGAAACTGATGAAGAACAACTTCATGTAGTGCTGATCAGACAAGTTGAAGGAAGAGCTAAGAAATTCTATAGACAACCGACGAATAGTGAGCACATCATCACAGCATAGAAAGTATGGAGCATAAGGATTGAATTGATACATTGGTCAGAGAGGTAATGTACTTAAATAGATTTGAAAATCTGCAATTTAAGTTACAATATGAATAGGTCATGATGTTTTAATTTAACCATTGAAGCATCAATTATCTTAACCAAGAAGGACTTAAAAGTCTTCTATATATTGAGGTACATCTCAAGGAGTGCCAAAAAGGTTAATTCATGAAAGTAGTATTGGATATGCCCGATGCCTATTGACAGTCTAAGAAAGAGGTTGATTCATGGATGGCAGCATTAGATGCCCAATACTAAGTGATAACCTATATGTGTAAAATATTCCAACAAGGTTTCACTTAACAGTGTGTTTTTAACCTTTAATAGGGTTGGCTCTTAACAGGGCTCACTTCATAAGAGTGAAAATTTGGGGTACCGGTCCCAGCGGGTTTTCCCCTAACAGGGTTTCCACATTAAAATCTATGTGTTATGTGTGTATGATTCATTTCTTTACTATTTTGTATTTTACATAATTCATTCTATATATATCGGTATACTTTTCATATTTATTGTATTTCGGTAAATAGATGACTTCTTATCAGTAAACATAAAGAAGAAGGTTTAACAGAGCAATCCGACAAGTAGTAAATTGATATAAGTTATTCAAGGAATTCATCTTGTATGACAAAAGATAACTTGAGAAATAATTTGTGGTTATAAGTTTTGAAGGGTTGATTTAAGGATTAATTTTTCAAGCCACTAATTCACCCCCCCCCCNAATTCCCCCCCCCCCCCCCTCTCAGTTATTGCTAAAAATGGTATCAGAGCTTGTGTGCTTAGAAGGAAGGTTTCAAGACCTAAGCCAAAGATAACAAGATGAATAGACAAGATGTGCCCAAGTTGAACAAAGATAATTTTTCTTCATGGAAAAGCAAGATAAGACTCCACTTATTAGGTATTGGTAATGATGTTACTCAATTTCTAGAAACTGAATATGTGTTTCCCACAGGAGAACCAAAAGTTGAAAAAATGAGAGAGAAGCATGAACACAATGGCATTATGATAGAGCTTACTTCCTCACTCTCTGGTGTTGAATTTGAAGATCTCAAAGAATGCAAAACTGCAAAGCAGATGTGGGACAAATTAAAGCTTGTACATGGTGGTGACAAAAATGTTTTGAGACCCAAGGCAGAAAGCCTTAGAGGAAAGTTTGATGATCTCAAAATGAAAGAAGGTGAAAACATCACTCAGTACAACACAAGAATCAAAGAGGTAGTCAATGATATCCGAGGATTTGGAGGTGTACTAGAAGAAGATACAATGGTAAGTAGAATTCTAAGAACCTTACTGCCTACTTATGCTATTAGAGTATCTTCCATTCAAGAAATGAGAGCAGTAGAAAATAGAAATGTTACTCTAGACAGTTTAATTGGAAGACTGATTTCATTTGAGATGAATAACTTTGATAATAGTGTCTTACCAAACATAGAGTCTGCATTCAAAAATTCTATGCTAATAAGTAAATCAAGTCATAAAAAACACTATGAGAAAATATAGTGATAGTGAAAGTGAAGAAGATTATCTTGATGAAATTGAAGCACTTATGGCCAGAAGAATGTAGAGAGGCAAAGGTAAATACAAAGGTAAATTATCACTTACTTGTTTTAATTGCAAAGAGATTGGACACTTTGCTGCAAGATGTACTAACAAAAGAAAATATGACATAAGTAATGACATGTCATTTGAAAAGAAGTTTGACAGAGGTGATTACAGAAGTTACCGACAATCGAAAAGAAGAGATACTTGAGACTATAAGGACAAAGGAAAGAAGGCCAGTTACCTAAAAAATGCAAGGATGATGATACTGACACCGAATCTGATGAAGACATCGAGATGGTTTTTGTGGCTATAAAGGATGATTCAGATGATGATGAAGAAATGTATGTAGAAACAACTCTCATATCTAAAATTAGCAAAAATGATGTTTGGATCATAGATAGTGGTTGCACTCACCATATGACAGGTGATAAGCAAAAGTTTGAGACTTTTGAGTACTATAAAGGTGGTTCAGTAAGAATGGGTAATGACACACCTTGTCTAGTTGAAGTTAGAGAAACAATAATGTTGAATAACCAGATAAAGTGTGAGAATGTTTATTGGGTAAATGGATTGAATTATAATCTATTGAGTGTTTCTCAGTTGAATAATTCAGGTCACAAAGTAGCATTTGCAAATAAGAAGGCAAAGATCTTCAATAAATCTGGAAATCTGATTGGTACTAAAGAGTAGACAAAAGGTAACTTGTTCTATCTGAATGATATTGATTACACTTGTTTGATTGCTACAAATGAAGACATATATTTATGGCACAAAAGATTGTGTCATTTGAACATTGAAAATATGATAAAGATTAGCAAAAAGAGAAATGTCAGAGGCTTATTGACGATGACCAAGCCCAACAATATCATATGTAAGAATTGTCAAAAAGGTAAAATGACAAAGTCTAGTTTTAAAAGAAAAATCCATACATCTGATGCAATTCTAGAATTAGTCCATACCAATTTATGTGGACCTATGAGGAAAATGAATTATTATGGAGATAGATATTTTATTCTATTTGTTGATGATTACTCTAGAATGATGACAGTCATGTTTCTAAAATATAAATTAGAAGCATTTAAGATGTTTAAATGGTACAAAGAAATGGTTGAGAAGAAAAGTGGTAAGGAGCTAAAATGCTTAAGGTCAGATAGAGGATGGGAATTTATTTCAGATGAATTCACTAACTTTTGTAATGAGCATGGAATCAAAAGATAGGTCTCTGCACCAAGAACACCACAACAGAATGGAATTGCTGAAAGAAGGAACAAATCCATAGTTGATTGTGTAAGGACACTAATGATAGAGAAAGGCATAAACCAAATATTCTAGAGGGAAGCTATCAGTATTGTTGTTTACACATTGAACAAAGTACAATTGAAGAAAGACACCAAAAAGACACCTTATGAGCTATGGTATGAATACACACCCAATGTAGATTATTTCAAAATTTTTGGCAGTCAATGTTATATCTTAAAAGATGATAGAAATGGAAAAATTGACTCCAAGAGTGATGAAAGAGTTTTTCTAGGGTATTCTACCAAGAGAAAGGCTTATAAATGTCTAAATAAAGCCTCTAACAAAATTGTTGAAAGTGCAAATGTAAAGATAGATGAGTTTGCAGAGAAGAATGAATAAGCAAGCACTAAAGAACTAGAGGACTACAATAAGTTCAATTACAATGTGGAACCTGACACTACACCCTACCAAAAATATAGAGCTCCTGAGCAATAGATCATTTTACCCGAGCATCAAGCTGCAAATACCGATGGTCAAGATAATAATCAAGATAATGTGTAAGGTGATGAAGAAAAAAATAATGATCAAACTGATAGACAAAGAGTTGTACCTATACTTGCAAGATATATAAGAAATAACCATCCAAAGATCTAGATCATAGGATATAAGAAAGCTGGAACAAGAACAAGAAGTAAGTCTCTAAACTCAAGCTGTCTAATTTGTGAGTTTGAGCCAAAATTTGTCAATGATGCACTTGATAATGAAGAATGGATAAGTGCTATGAATGATGAGATTAAGCAGACTGAGATAAACAAAATATGGACACTTTTACCAAGGCCAAATGACACGAATGTCATCAGTACAAAATGGATATTTAGGAATAAGCTAAATGAGAATGGAGAAGTCACAAGGAATAAAGAAAGACTAGTATGCAAGGGGTATGCACAAGAAGAAGGAATTAACTTTGGAGAGACCTTTGCACCTGTTGCTAGGCTAGAAGGAGTAAGAATATCACTTGCTTATGCTACATATAAAGGATTCAAGGTATATCAAATGGATGTCAAGTCTACATTCCTGAATGGAATACTTGAAGAAGAGGTATACATTGAACAACCAGAAGGGTTTGTTGATCCAGACAAGAGGGACATGGTATGTAGACTTCACAGAGCCTTGTATGGATTGAAACAAGGACCCCGAGCCTGGTATTAAAGACTTCATTCCTATCTTATAAGTATTGGATTTGTAAGAACTAGTGAAAATAGTAATCTTTACTTGAAGGAAGATATTGATGCTAACACTTTGATTGCTGAGATATTTTTTGATGACATCATATTTGGAGGCAATGATATGCTATGCAAATCATTTTAAAATGAGATGAGAAAATAATTTGAGATGTCTATGTTTGGAGAGATCAAATTATTTCTTTGTCTACAGATCATGCAACAATTTGAATGTATTTTCATTACACAATCCAAGTACATTAAAGAGGTCCTAAAAATATTCAAGATGGAAGAATCCAAACCAGTTAGAACACCGATGGAAACTACATGTAAATTAACAAAGGAAGATAAGACATCAGAGGTAAATCAAACCTTGTATAGATCAATGATTGAAAAACTCATGTATGTTGTACATACTAGACCAGATATTGCACATGTAGTAGGAATAGTTGCTAGATTTTTTTCTAATCCCAGAGAATCAAATATGACTACTGTGAAAAGAATCCTAAGATATCTGAATAATACTGAGGAATATGGATTAAAGTATAGAAGAGAAGGAAAATTTTAACTTAAGGTGTTTATTGACGTTGATTGGGCTAGAAATATTGATGACTGGAAGAGAAAAACTAGAGGAGCATTCTTCATGGTTGATAGACTTGTCACATGGATCAAAAAGAAACAAGGATCCATCTCACAATCTAGTGTAGAAGCAGAGTATGTTACTGCTGCTGCAAACTGCTCAAATATTGCATGGATCAAACAGTTACTGGAAGTTATGCATATGCAAATTTTAGAACCAGTAATTATCTATTGTGGTAATACAAGAGCAATTAACATTTCCAAAAATCCAGTCATGCATGTTAAAACAAAGCATATTGCCACCAAGTATCAGTATTTGCGAGAAAAAGTTTAGGAAAAGGAGGTGATACTTGAGTATGTGCAATCAAAGGAACAATTGGCCGATATCTTCACCAAACCACTATCCAAGGATGCATTTGAGTACTTGAGAAAGAGACTAGGGGTCAGACCCTTGTCTACTAGTCAGTAAGTTGACTAGAAGGCTACATCAGCCTACATATTATCAGAATATCATTCATGTTGATGCAAGCAAAGAGATGAACTTCAAAGATACATCTAAATACAGAAAGGTATATATCTTCACAAAGCACCGGATTACATTGTTGTATTGTTGATGGATAAGGGAAATTCAAGGAATATATTATGGATGAATTTTTTTTTGCTTGACATTAATGTCAAATATTTGTGAGATATTTGTTTGGCATTGTTGTCAAGGGGAGAGAGATTATCCATATTATCACATCCTTCTGGAAAGGGAGAGATATTATCCATTATCACATTACTCCAATAGGGAGAGATTATATCCTTAGGGAGAGAGTATTATACAAAGGGAGAGTTGCTGACAATTGAAATAGAACACATCAAAAGAAAGGAGAACAGTCAAAGGGAGAGAGTTTGACATAGAAGGAGAACACATCAAATTAGAGAAAGAAAGATTCTACATCCATCCAATGAAGGGATTGAAGACAAATAGAAAGACTACATGAATCAAATCAAAGCTACTTGAGCTTACCAAAAATTAGTCATTCATAATAGTTACATTAAGAAAGCTTGATGAAACTGTATATTTCATATTGTATTAGAGATAGTATAGTATTATAATATACTATGTTTCCATTAATACCAAAGGGAGATATTGATGACATGTAACAGATTAAATTTTTGAAGATGTTAAGTTGATAATCATGCAAGGAATTAAATTAATTAATGTATTGTATTGTCATTGATGTCAACTTAATATAATCTGTATGGTCATGTAAATAGTGCCAAAGACTTCAGAGACCCAAAGGAACCAAGGATATGCTATCAGTAATGCATACAAGTCAAGTATTCACTAAGAGACAAACAACACCGATGGAGTGCACCCAATGAACAAAGAAAAAGAACAAAGTCATAGTGATACTCAATGAGGAAATGCATAGCACTACTAATGAGTAGAGTCACAGTGTTTCCCAATGAGAAAAGCACAAAGTAACCCGACAAAAGAAAATATAGTGTTGCCTGACAGATAGAGATCATGAATCTAACTAGAGTCACACCGACAGAATAGTCAGTTGTCACCGACGACTAACTATAGTGGTGACCAACAGAACAGAGAGTTCAAAAAATAAAAAAATATCTAGCTAGCAGAGATAAATATAGACTTAACTGGTTGTCTACTTTGTTTTTTTCGACCAGAGATAAGTGATTGATTTAAAGCTAATTTGTATAGTTGGCAAGAAGATATCTATGAGACAAATCAGTAGTTATGATTTAAATCTAATTATTTAGATTGTTTATCACGCCAAGAATCAAGAACCAAGAAACAATGAATATTATGTCTATATAAGAGAAGAGCTTAATTATTTTATGAAAGGGATTAAGGGGAGTGAATAGAAAGAGGATGCTGAAGAGAAACTGAGGAAGAACAACTTCATGCAGTGCTGATCAAACAAGATGAAGGAAGAGCTAAGGAATTATTCAAACAACTGACGAACAGTGAGCACAACATCATAGATCAAAAAGTATGGAGCACAAGGATTGAATTGATACATTGTTTAGAGAGGTAATGTAATTAAATAGATCTAAAAATCTACAATTTAAGTTGCAATATGAACAGGTCATAATTTTTTAGTTTAACCATTGAAGCATCAAGTCTCTTAATTGAGCAGGACTTAACAGTCTTCTATATATTGAGGTACATCTCAAGGAGTGCCAAAAAGGTTAGTTCATGAAAGTAGCATTGGATATGTCTGATGCCTATTGACAGTCTAAGAAAGAGGTTGATTCAAGGATGGCAGCATTAGATGCCTGATGCTAAGTGACAACATATATGTGTAAAATCCTCCAACAAGGTCACACTTAATAGTGTGTTTGTAACCTTTAATAGGGTTGGCTCTTAACAGGGCTCACTTCATAAGAGTGAAAATTTGGGGTACCAGTCTCAGTGGTTTTTCCCCTAATAGGGTTTCCATGTTAAAATCCATGTGTTATGTGTGTATGATTCATTTCTTTACTATTTTGTATCTTACATAATTCATTCTGGATATATCGGTATACTCTGCATATTTATTGTATTTCGGTAAATAGATGACTGCTTATCGATAAACATAAATAAGAAGGTTTAATAGAGTAATCCGACAAGTAGTAAATTGATATAAGTTATTCAAGGCATTCATCTTTTAGGATAGAAGATAACTTGAGAAATAACTTGTGGTTATAAGTTTTGAAGGGTTGATTTAAGGATAAATTTTTGAGGCCATTGATTCACCCCCCCCCCTCTCAGTTATTACTAACAAATACACCCTATCAAGTAAAAGGAAAAGGTACTATTATGATGAACAATGAAATAAAATGTGAAAACTCTTATTAGGTAAAAGGACTTAACTACAATATGTTGAGTGTTTTATAATTGAATAACACAGGTCACCGAGTCGCATTTGAGAATAAAAAAGAAAGAATCTATGATGGAAGTGGAAAGTTGATCGACACTGGTGAACAATCTAAATGTAACCTATTCTATCTTAACACAATTGAAACTACTTATTGGAAAAGAATGAAGATATATGGTTATGGCATAAAAGAATTTTTTATGTAAATTATGACAACATGGTTAAGATTAGTAAGAAAAGAAAAGTTAGAGGCTTACCAAGCTTATCTAAACCAGAACATGTAATGTGAAAAAATTATCAAATGGGAAAGATGTCAAAATCTAGTTTCAAGAGAAAGAATTTTTCATTTAATGATTGTAACGACCCTAATTTGGTTTGATTTGACCATAGACCCTATCTACCCTAAGTGTGATCATACCCCTAATTATGTCAAGACAATTTTTCAATTTATTGGCATAATTCATTTAAATCAAATTTAATTTCCTAAGTGATTTAATCACTAAACTACATTAATTTCCTTAGCCAATTAAATCAAATTAATTCAAATCAATCAAAACAAATCAAAAAAATGGCTAAAGTAATTAATAAAAGGGATTAAATAAATCCTAATTTACAACTCCATTTGCAAAAAGGAAAATTCAAATCCCTAACCAATGAGAGTTAAATCACTTGGATCACCTCACATGGATCACCAAATATTCAATCTCCACCTCTCTTCTACTTTCAATCCTAACCTCTCATTCACCAAATTCTTCTATAAATAGAATGAATTTTAAGCATAATGGGACCCTAATCTTAGAAGCATCCTTATTCTACCCCTAATTCTTAATTGTTAATTTGAAAACTCATGTTGCTCTTATTTTCATAGATATTCATGCATTTTTAGCTCAATATTTCATTGCATTGATATAATCTTTCATTTTGGGGCTATTAAAATGAACATTTCTTGAGCATTTAAATTAAATTCATTTGAATCTTCCATTCTAAGTTGTATATGTAACTGATTAATGCATAATATGAGGGTACTTATAGAATTATTAACACTCTTCTTAGATAGGAAGCAATAGGTCAATTTTAGTGATTGATTTTCTTGCTTACTCTTTCTTTTCACTAATATAATGACTTATTGAAGTGTTGTGTTTAAGACAACATGTACACAAAATAACACACACATTTTTGGCACCCACCGTGGGGTTGATTCTCAGATTTTACCTCACTTTATCTTCATTTTGGATTTCTTCTTGTACGCCTCTCTCTCCGGTTTCCCACAGCTTTCCAAGGGCAGGGGTTAGTAGCCAAGGTTCACAATTGAAATGCAAATCTATTAAGCAATAACTACTAAACGAAATGATTGAAACGCGAGCAATAAAATGTACAAACAACGAAAAGGAAGACAAATGAATGCAAACCCTCCGAAGCTTGAAGCTTCTATTGTTTCTCTCTACTCCTTCAATAACGTTGTTCTTGATGCTCAGTATTGGCTGGGCAGCGTCTATGACTTGAGAAGCGTCGAGATGT
>MU224354.1:713700-732903 GCA_018584345.1 Thuja plicata | reverse complement strand
AGAGATGGGTGGAGTAACCCATGTGATCTAATTGGAGTTATCTCTTTTGATGATAAATGAATATTTAATTCATTTATTAATTAATTGTTTTCAACATGTGAGATAATTGAATTCTTTTTAATTAAGAATTGCTTTATTTGATGAAATTAAATTAATTTAATTGGAAGAATATAATTAKTGAGTTTAAATATTTGATTTAAACTATAGGAAATTGAATTTAATTGATTAAATATTGGTAAATAATCATTTAAATGTTAATTAATTAAATAAAATTAATTATTTAATTAATGTTGAGAATTGGATTAGATGATTTGAGAAAGGTGAATTTAGAAGAAAATAGATGATTAATTAATGATTAAGAAACCATTAATTAATAGATGAAAATTAGGGTTTTAATGTAAAGTTGCAAGCCTGTCCATTTTAGGGTGTCTACACTTCTATTCTATGTTTTTAGGTACAGAGTCGCCTTTAGTCACCAAGGATCGCATCCAGTAAATTGGATTGCATTGAGGAAATTGAATCGCATCCCAGATTTCAGACATCACATCAATAGAATCCCAAGTCATTTTCAGTTAAGGATCACCTTTTATGTAATTGATCGCATCTAGGAAATTAGATTGTAGCCCGGGTTTCTAGGATCATTTTTGGTAAATACAGTCGCATCTTATCATTTGATTTGGAAATAAAATTTTCTAACCACTAATCTTTTGATCTTGTTTACTTTTGTCTGTTGAGAAGCCTAATTTTTTATTCCAGATTGTTGTCAAGAGCCTTTTTTCTCAAAAAGGTGGAAAGGAAATTGCTAACTTATGGTTTGCAGGTATTTGGATAGTCTAACTTGTTTTTACTTGTTCAAAGTTTTTAAACTTAAGACATTTTCTAATCATTCTCTAAATCAATCAGAGGATTATGCCCTATTCCTTCAAGGAAAATCATAAACTCAAAAGTTGATTTAGGACTTGAGAATAATTTGGGCATAAATGAACAAGGAAAACCTCATTGTTTAATTTATTTTGGCAAGTAATTGAAGAAACACAAATCATTTAATCTTGTGGGTTAATTGAACAAAGCTTCATTGTATAATTCATTTTGGAGAGAAATTGAACAACACAAAGCACTTAAAATTATGGGATAAAAGAACACTCATTGTCTAATTTTGGAGATAGTAATTGAACAAGAAAGTCATTCAACCTTGGGTAAATTGAACAATCAAAATTTACTTTTCAATTACTTTGTGTTTTCATAAGCTAGGAATTTTTAAATCAAACTTAAGCTTATTTCTTGATTTTGCTAGAGGATTTTCTCTTGTTTCCAAGAGGAGGAGTCAAAAAATCGTCATGGGGGATTGACTTTTGAGTGAAGTCGTTTGAGGGAAATAACTTGATTGAAGTGTTTATGGGAGAAAATGGCATGGAATAGGAGAGTATGCTCTTCTTCTTTTGAAGAATCAGAAATCTTGAACTCCTAAGCTCACAAATCCTTTGTATGCTTTCAAAAAAATTAGAGGGCCTGTCGATTGAGAAAAAAATCTCCTAGGATGACCCAGGTGAGGACAAGTTTATGCCAACCCTTCTAAATCACTATAAATAATTGCTTCCTTGAAGGCTAAAGCCTCAGAAGACATAATCAGCTTTGTTCTTGGAATTTTGACATCATTCCTTGAACATGATTGGGTGTGTGTAGAGCGGAGGTGCTTGAATATTTCTTGCGAGACTACACACATTTGAGTACTCATAGGGCTATACGCCTCAATTCTGCCTTGTGAAATTCTATGGGAGATGGTTGTGAATGGATTGCCCCATCATAATAAACACTTGTAGTCAAAACTACCTGATTCACCTCCAAAAGGGTTTATAATCTTTATGCAACGAAAATAGTAATTTCCCCAAGATACTTGTCATTTCATGCCCTCACTTGCATTTAGATTTGGCTAATATGGCATCATAACGAGATTCATTGCATGCTTGGTGATGGCCATATTCTTATTAGCATTTGAGTGTGTAGCTGAGTTTATGAGGAAATGTTTTTATCCTATGCTTAGAAACTAGGTATTAAGGATGTGTTTGTTCACCCCTAACAATGCAACATTGCTTAATGTGCTTAAAAACTCATTAAAAAGATAAATCCTTCAAAAAAGCAACAAATTTCAATCCTTAGACTACATGCTATGTTTTTCACTCGCTAGAAAGTCTCAAAAAATAATCTACAATCAGACAAATTTCACGCATTCCAAGACAAATTTGACAAACTTGACAAAAATTTGACAAAACATCAAAGGCTCGCATCTAGTTGCATTAGGTTGCATTTAGGATCCTGGATCATTTTTGGTCATTTCTACATCGTATCTAGGGAGAAATATCACATGATGTATCTCAAAGCTCACATCTAGTTAAGCATAACCTCACATTCAGTGTGTTGCATTTAGGACAATGGGTACTTGCATACTTGTTTCTCATAAGAATTTAGTACTTTTGGATACCCTTTTGGCTCTTCAATCTATTCATGTTGCTTTTACAGATCCATACGTCATTGTTTCACAACTTTCTTATAAGTTTACCTTGCATTTCTTTTTGGATCTTCACAATTGGTCTCAAATCGTGTGGTCTTTACACTCAACTAAACATCTTGATTCCCAACTCGCTATCAGGGAAATCTAACCCCTGATGCTGGAGTCACTTACTTCAAACAATCAACTCTCAATTGTTCCCATCTCACTATCAAGACATTCTAACCCTCTGACACTAGAATCAATCACTTTGAAACATCAAACCCAAACTCACACATTTGGGGACAATTCAGAAATCCTTTTGGCACCAATCTGAGACTTTGATCAAGAAAATCTTAAGATGGCTGAAAAAAAATGGGATAAACCCTATTGTCTTAACTCCAAGGAAGAAGAGATTATCATTAAATCCCTTTCTAAAAAAATGCAATCTTTGAAATCTAAAATTCAAGACTTAAAAGAATAGAAAGATACCTAACCAAATGGGTCTCCACTAAGATCAATCTTTTCTCTTCTCTATGATCATGATGCACACATGTCTTCACATTCTTCAACTAAGGAGAGACCTACTCATGGTAATCCTATCTTTGATCAAGAGATAATTTCACAGGATCATGTCAATCCTATCTTTGATCAAGGTCCTCATAATCTTGAATCCAACATCTCTTTGGAGAGTTCAAGTGGATCTACATGTCCAATGGATAGAGCATTTACTCCTTTGAGATGATCTTATGAAACAATGTCGGCAAAGCTTCTTGAAAAAAATCTCCTCACATTACCTCAAACCTCCTCATGTGGGATGTCATTTGTGAGTACCTACTATGCCTATCATCGACATAATGAGCATAAGACCTCACATTTCATGGAGTTAAAACATAAAATCCAAGATCTAATTTATGATTCCATAAACAAAGTTGAAAATCCTAATGATAAAAATACCTATCCCAAGAATAATCAAAATCATAAACCTATGTCTAGAAATGAGCTACATAAGACCTCTAGTTCTTCCACTATTCCTCCATCTTACAAAGTTTCAAAGATATCCAAATTTCCTCCATCAAACAAAGATCCTAATACTTTTCATGCTAACTATGTCTACCCTCAAGGGCTGCCTTTAAAAGAAATCCAAGCTAATCTAAATCTTGATGCGAGTATATTCCATGCTCCTAAGATCAAAGAGCCTAAGCTTCCATGTGATTCAATGCCTAATCTGAATGATTCCCCAACAATCCTTCAAGAGCCCCTTATAATTATTTAAACTCCTACCTTTTCCTTAGAGTGGATTCATGGAAAGAGGATAAAAAAATATGGAGAAACACGTCTTACTAATGATCAAGATGAAGACATTATCCTATCCCCTCCAACATTTGATGAAGATCCCAAATCCCTACAATTTGAAGATGACCCCCTTGTATATTTTCATTCCTTTCAATAATATATTCCTCCATCTCAAGAGCTACATATCCCTCCATCTCCTAAGAAAGATCTGGATATTCCCTCTACTCCTAAAAATCCTATTAAAAAACAAGAGCAAAGTAATCTTCTTGCACTATACACGAATCCTTGTCAAGATCAGCATATCCCATCATATCCTTCACATACTCTTCCATATCCATCTCAAGAAACCATTATTCTGTTGGGATTAATGGGAAGTAGTATTGAGAGGGGAGGGGTGAATCAGTACCTATAAATTTTTTAACTCTTTTCACCATTCATCATTAGAAATCATTCTTTACTGTACTACCGACCATTACTGTTGTTCTTTCTTATGCATGTAGTATTAGTTTATAAACTTTAAATTTTTGCAACATTCATAGAAACATTTATGAAAGTAATAAACACATGACACAAGATACGATATCACAGAAAACTCTTGTTAGGAAGTAAAAACTGCGGTGGGGATGGCACCCATAAAACTTCACTATTTGCAAAATGGAAGGGAGCCGGTAAAGGCTTACAATTGATCACTTCTGATGATCTACCATGTTAGGAGTATTAAAGTGGAGACCGGTTAAGATCTAATCTTTTAAGAGATATAGAAACACTAATTTAAGTGTGCACTCGGTTAAGAGATTTACAATAGGACTCTTAGGTCCACCTTTCTTGAAAGGATTTCTTAAGTGTACTACACTTGTTAGAATGAGTACATATGATTGACCTGACTATATGCAATCTACAATTGCTGATTATAGATCCATTAAATCTCTCATAATAAGAATATCACCTTAAGTGACTAATTAATACCTTTCTTTGCTTGTCGGTAGCCCGTGTTCTTTTTCTTGAAACTGATTTGATTCTTGTCTATGCTTGTCCATGAAATCTCTTCTCTGGTCTTTAGATTCTCTCCATGGCTATAATCTTCATCAAACAATGACATGTTCACAATAGATTGAGCATCTATTTATAGAATTATTTGACCTATTCTAGAATCATGCATTACAATGTTAACTCTTAGATCCAAGGTTTACAACTTGACCTTGATCTTTAGTTTGCATGTTTTAAATCAGTAAAACTAATTAAAACAATAATAAATACATTGCTTCATCCACACATAATGGATTTAAAAACAAATCAAGAAGCTATATATACAATTTCAGTGATTTATCTGACGTGGAAAGTCAGATCCACTTTTTGCAAGATGTAACTCACTGTTGGTTCTTGGTTGTCAGGTTGAATAGAAATTTTGTCAGCATTCCTTTTTTGAACTGATCATCGGGTTCCCTTCATCTGTCAGATTCCTCTCTTTGTTGTTTCGTCAGGTTGCACTTTTTTTACTTGTCAGGTTCCTTTATCCTTTTTTTCATCGGGTAACACTAAATAGTGTTTGTCAGTGTGCTTTGAACTTGGTAGTATTAGGTAACCTTGTCGTCGGGTAGTGTTGTGCCCTGTCTTTTGGTGTAGTGTAAACCGATGGTGTAGATCATATTTTTCCTTGTGTATACTAATGGAAAAATATAATTCATTCAATCAACCCCTTTGACATTAGTATCAAAAACTGATATGTGCATAATACTAAATTGTTTAGTATGTACACAATGTCTATATCCTTGTCATTATATGACTCCCTCTAACTGTATGCATCAGTATAGTATAAGTATATGTACATGTATACTTGCCTCTATACTATACATTCCTTTTTCTTTTCTCTTTCAGTTTTTTGACTATACAATTCATTTTCTCTTTTCATTTCCCCCTTTATACTAACTGAACTGTACATATCATTTCCCCCTTTATTTGATACTCATGAAAAAAATGCACAACTTATAAGATGCCAAAAATGTGACAAAAATGTGTAACTTACAATGTGTCAAGAATATGGGAATGGGTTGTCTTGATATCTTTGAGCAATTTCTTCCATTTTTCTTTTAAGAGTTCTAGTGCCATGTGCTCTAGCTCTAGCCTTGCTTGCATATCATAAATGTTGTCTAGGACAGACATTTCTGGGTTGGCAATTAGTGTGTTTTCCTTTGTCACATGTTGTTACAGTAGTGAAAGTGTCGGTAAGAGCTAATCTTGAAGCTCATTTACCTCATCTTTGTACTTTGTCTCTACAATCTATATGTCCTGTCTCAATTTCTAAGCCTATTTGAGTTTCTCACTATGCAATTTTATTGTCTCTTCATTATTCATGTGACTTTGTGCACTTGTCTTAAGATCAACATCTATCTGTGCTATCTTGTCGATATACTCCTGAGTGAGTTAATCAAGTGTGCATAATTTATGTATCAGAGTAATAGCTTCTAAGATGATTGGATCAATTGTGCTCACCAATTCAGAAAGCTTTACCTTTTTCAATGCTACTTCCTAGCTTATCTTTTCTGCTAGCTTGAACTCATACTTCTGTTTAAGTCTTTCTTCCATGACCTTCTCAACATCTATGTTCTGAGATGTTATTGCATCTTTGAGTACCACTAATTGATCAAGCACTGCAGTTGTTTGATCAATATATACATCTGGTAATATTTGTTGAAGTATCCCTCTTGCTACTTCAAGTACCTTTGCCTCCTTTGTGGCTTTCCTTAGTTTTTCTTGCATTTATTTTCTCTCATAGAGTCTTTCATACTTGGTCAATTCAGTTGGATCCAATGTCCTTGGATCACAAACTGGAATCTCAATGATTTCATCCAGAGTTGTTGGATTCTTATGCTTTCTCTTCTTCTTCTTTGAGACTTGTGGGGATGCAGATGTATGAATACCATTTCTATTTCATTTTTCCTCTTTGAAGTTCTTGGTGAAGTATTTTTTGATGAAGCTTCTTATGTTTTCTGCTTGGGGTGAACTTGTCGGTTTGGTGAAGATGTCTCTCCATCAACCTTGGGTGTTTCTACAGATTTTACTTCTATTTTCTTCTCCAGCTCATCTTTCTTTGCTTCTTCACCCTTATCTTTCTCCTTTTCCTCTTCTACCTTTAGTGTTTCTTCTTTATTTTGATTAGTACATTTATCTTTCTGATTGTTGGTTGCAACTTTCTCTGTAGTTGTGTCCTTTGTATTATCTATGGTGTCTTTTGCTTCAGGATCACCCTGGTCCTTGGGTGTGCTTGTGTCCTTTGCAGTAGATCCATCATTACCCTCTAGTATATTGATTTCCTTCATTAATAAAAACATATTTCTTTGAGTGGTAGCTTGGGTTGTATCTAAAGTGGTGTCTTGCTCGTCAGTTTGATCTTTTTGAATAGTGACATCCTCATCTTTTTATAGTTACTCTGCAGGGTCTGGTTCTGTTGTGTCCATGACTGATGTGTCCTACCATGTCTCATCAAAAACATTCATATCTTTATCTTCTGATGTCTTCAATTCTTGTTGGCTTCCCTGATCCTTAAGTGTTATGAATATTTCATCATCTTTCTTCTGCAGATCTTTATCAGAGTCATAATTGGGGATATCTTGGATGTCAAGATCATCCATTACCTTGTCCAAATCTTTTAGCTCCATGTCTTCAACATTGTCCAAAGAAATATGCCAAGGACTTTCCTTGTCTTTCTCCTCCTCTTTATGAGGTGTGTCAGTGAGAAGTAATTGTTCCTCACAAATTTTTGACACTGCTCACAGATCTAGGAGCTGTCTCCATTTTGTTTTGGTCATTGTATCTAGCTCTATAAACATATCTTCAAGCACTTTGTAAGCCCTTATCTTGGCTACAAACTTGCCTTAGTGCTTCTTCATAATTTCTTTGATTTCTTTAATCTTATATTTGGGAGGCATTAGTTTGACAAGTATCGTCTCCCTTTCTTCTCTCTCATTCTATAGAGCATATGACCATTGTTGGGATATTCTGTTACCTAGCTCTTTAGGTATTTGATTGATAAATTCAGCTGGTACATATTTAAATTTTACTATTGACCTGGTGATTTACTCTTGTATCTTATTTTGGTCCTCTGGTTTGAGTGTATCCCATTATCTTATTTTCTCATTAGCCATTGTACCATGTGTATCAGTGGATTCAACAACGTCATCAATTGTTAGATTTTTGAAATTCTTCTTTACTACATCAGGCTCATCTTCTTTAGAATCCTTAATGTCAGCCTTAGTTCTGACCATTCTTTTTCTCCTCTTTGTAGGTGTTGTCTTCACAGTTGGCTGCTTTGTTTGTTTTGTTGGTGGCTTCCTCTTATAGGTCCTTACTTGACCTTTCTCAAGAGGTGTGGTATTAGTATTTGCAGTTTGACTCCTTCTCCTCTGCTTCTTTGTAGGAGGTGGAGGTATATCAGATTCAGTTGCTAGAAACACTGAGAGAGGGGGTGAATCAGTGTTTGTCTATTTATCTTTATTTCAGAAATTTGAAACTTAAATAAAATAGATAACAATTGAAGCATAACACAATAACACATAACACAAGATATGATTACAGGGAAATCTGGATCAGAGGAAAACCCCAGTGGGAATTGGTACCCACAAATGATTGTACAAGTCCAATGAACTTGTTAGAGTTTCTTTGCCCTGTTAGGAGAAGTCTTTAAAATGAAAGTACAATGACCTTGTTAGGAGCCTTTACAAAACCCTATTAAAGGTGTTTGTCTCACTGCCAGAGCTCACTGCTCAATAGGATGAAGGCTACAACCTTCAGATAATAGATATGCACTATATCAAAAAGATGAACTGATGTTTTGACACTATTGTCTGATCAGTTTCCTTTATGCTATGATGCTTTAATCTCTTGAAGACTTCTACTTCATACTAAATTTATTATATTTCTCTTCTAAATATCTTCTCTACTTATTTTCCATTCACACACTTAATACAAAAGTGCATGTCTAGTATATATACATGCTTGAATAGACGCGACCAAAAAAAGACCTTAGTCGGCCCAAAAACAACATACACAATGCTTCCAAACAAGTTGGCTTAAGCATGATTACATGAGTGTTAAAGACATAATTAAAAACATATTACAATAGGCGAATGGCCATTACAAAATATAATATTATACGCTAATCCAAAATCTGAAGTCGGCCTCATGCTCTGTATTCTGAACTGCTAGTGGCACTTTACCCTGCTGTAACTTCTCCATACTACCATACCGTACCATGCATGTATATTCTAAGCTTAATAAAATGTCAGAAAGCTTAAATATAAAGGTGCATAGTCTAACTTGATTGTATGCACATGTGCTAGTGCTCTGATCAACTGCATATCTCTCTACTACTCTATTTTCTATACTTAGCCAATTTTGATCTTCAAAGTTTACTGTCAAAACTTCATATGACTTTTTTTCCATAATGACAACAAAAAATAATTCATATACACCCTGAGTGTCAACTTGCCAACAATATCTACTCAGTTCATTAGATGCTATCATTTCTATTTTACAGAAAGATTCGAAGCGGGATCATGCATCCCACCAAGGGCTTATGCTTCTCATATACGAGGTGTTGAAAACTAAGAAAGTGGAAAGGCCATTGGGGAAGAAGATTTTGAAGGATGAAGAAGAGAGTGAAGGGGTTGAAGATGATAGTATGTATGGGGAAGAAAAAAAAAAGAAGAGGAGTCCAAAGGGTTTAAAACCCCTAAATCTAACAGAAAGGGTGCTTCAAAAAACCAGAAGAAACCCTACTTTGAAGGGTCAAAAATGGAGACGGATAGTGATGAGGAGATTGTGGAGGGAAGTAGAAAGAAAAAGGGTAAAAAGATAACAAAGAAGAAGATTCAGAATGAGGAGTCAGAAACAGAGACTAAAATTGAGGAGGTGAAAAAGGAGGATAAAAAAATAAAATGTGGGGAGGGTAAGGAAAAAGTTAAAAGTACCCATAAGAGTAGCTATTCCAGCAAGAGGAGAATTAATCTTACCTCGTACAAGGAATATTTAAAGGATAATACAAAGGAGAATCAGGAGGATAAGGAAAGAGCGGAAAATAGGGAGGAGAGAAAAGATGAGGTCATTGAAGACACCACTCTTAGGGAGAAAACTAAATAAAATAAGTAGGGAGAAGGAAATACAAAAGATGATAAGAATACTAGGACTAATGAAGATTCTGGGTGAAAGGATTGTGATTTCCATGACAATGTGGACATAGGGGAGCATCATTTTTTTGTGGACAACAAAGATTGTATTGCGGGTTTCATTGGTTTGGTAAGAAATTTGATTGATGACCATAATAATCTAAAAAAACAAGTTGATATTATGAAGGCGAGATAAATATTCTCAATAGTATGGGAATTGGGGAAAAAATGGTGGTTGTTTGTCTGAATGAAATGAAATAAGTGGTAGGAATTCTGAAGCCCAGGAAGACTTTGTTAATAAAGTGGGGAAAATGGAGAGACAAATCAAAGATATCCCTAATAGGGCTGAGAAAGATAGTAGTGTTGCACAGATCATGAATCTGACTACTAAGGTGGAGAGGTTGGAGGCTATGGGTAAAAAAATCAGGGAACAATGTCTAATTAGTCTCAAAGCTTACTATGGCCATGTGCATATTTTGATAGAAAAAATGCACAGAGATAACAAGGAGAAGATGAGTAGAGAGATCAAAGAGGGTATTGGCCTAGGATCATGCACCAGAGCTAGCACAAAGAAGAACAGTCCTAAGGAGGAAAAAGACACTGTGGAGCTCAAGAGTTCGGTCAACAACATGCAGCTAATGATCATCGAAGTGGAGGAACTTGTGCAGGGAATGTAGCTATCCTTTTCTCTGTCCCTTTGGGGTTTTTTTTTGTCCCTATTTTTATTGTTGTATCTATGGGACACTTTTGGCTTGGTTGCTTGTTTTTTGTTTCCTTTCCTTTTTGGGTGCTCTGGCACAAATGTTTCTGCTCTTTGTTGAATATCTATTTTTAACTCTTTAGGTTTCAGGTCCTTGTAAAACCTGCTGATCTTTATTAATTTGTAAAGGTTTTGGGTCCTTGTAAAACCTATTTTACTTAATCAGAATAATCTCCCCCTTTTTCATTAATGGCAACAAAAGGAATGTGGCCAAGTTTCTTAAACTTTGACTTAACAACAAAAAATTGTATATCATAACTTTGGCTATATATATCATACTCCTTATATACACTACTCCCCCTTTGACATTAATGACAAAGGTGTCAAAATTTGTAATTCTCTAGGTGATCCACCACCATTGCACCATGAGGTGACTTAGATGTTAGTGGGCATTTTATCATATATATAATGTGACTTGGAAATGGTAAGTAAAACAAGGGGTTAATGCTTCAAACCGTCGACCCAGAATCTTGCCATCTGGTGCACTTGACAACTTAGCCGCCCATGAATTCCACGATTCTGATAGATTAAAATAATCTTCTAAAACAATCTTCTCCTTATTTTAACTCAAATCAAAACAAACAACTATAAGGGTTAAAAAATAAACCCAAAATCTTATTTTGTAAGGCTTAAAATATCAAAGCCAAAAACTATTACAATTCACGGGTTATTTTTAATAGGAGATATGTGTAAGGGAGATTTAGAAGATTTGTAAAATATTATGGTTTTAACCATAATAAGCAAACATTTTTGTATATAAAGGGAGTGAGTTTGGGCATTGAGGGCTAAGTGGGACTTGAAGAAAGAATTCAAGTAATTTGTAAGGGAAGCTTGGAAAGTTTTTATGCTTGTGAAAGTGGGTTTTTTTTATTGAGGAGAGAAAATTTACAAGGTGTTATTATACATCAAAAATTGTAAAGTGAGAGAGATTGTGAGGAGTTTTGCAGGTTTTCTGAAGCTTGAATATTGTAACAAGGCGTTTTACTTGGAAATATTAATAAAGTGGTCCCAACATTGAGAAGCAGACCTGGAGACGTAGTCCTTATAGGATGAACTCTGTTATCAACCTGTGTTTGAGCCTTCTATCTTCTATCTTATTTTTCTTCTATATCCTTTCTTACATTCTCCTTAATTTCTTTCAAGCATTTTAAAATTTAGTTATTTTTCTAATTACATTATTTTAGTAATTAGTTAGCTCCTTAAGTTTTGTAAAAGTTTTATGAACTTAGTTTTGTTGGAATTATATTGAGATGATGTACTGAGAGGGGAGGGGTGAATTAGTACCTCTAAAACTTTTCTTTGGTTAGCCCATTAACCCTTAGTCATTAGTTTGTAATTTATCTTATCTAACTGTTCATCTTTCTTTATGCATATGAAATCATATTATACATTCCTTTTAGTATGCAACCATAACAGAAACATTCATGAAAATAGATAACACATGACACAAGATATGATATCGTAGAAAATTCCTGTTAAGGAAGTAAAAATTGCGGTGGGGATTGTTACCCACAAAACTTCACTATCTGCAGATAAGAAGGGGCCGATTAAGGCTTACATTTGGTCACTTCTTATGACTTAGCCTGTTAAGAGTATTACAATGGATATCTATTAAGATCTACTTCATTTGAAGCTTTAGCAACACTATTAAGTGTGCACTCTGTTAAAAGATTTGGAAATAACAGTTAAGTCCACCTTCTAAAAAAGGATTTTAGATGTGATGCACTTGTTAGAATGCAACTACATAAGTCTTTGATCTGATGATAAATGCAATCTTCAATTGCTGATAACAAATCCTATAAAGCTTCATACATATTAGTAATCATCCTTCCATGATTGAATAATACCTTTTTCTACTTATCGATAGCCTTTGTGTGTTCATGATAACTGATATATTATATTTCTAAAATTTACATGAATTCTGCCTTCTTCTCTTTAGATGCTCTTTATGGCTATCAATAATAAGAATTCATGTTACTCACAATTGAGCATGAACATCTATTTATATTAGTTTAGGTTCAACTCTTGATTCATGCATCACAAGTTAACTCTAGATCCAAGGTTTACAACTTGACCTTGATCTTTAGTTAGATATGCTTTTAGATCCGTCAGTATGCTTTAAAGCATTTACATAAAGCTTATATGAACATCTAATTATGATTTAAAAAAAAATAAAACTCTATAAATAGAATTACATTGCTTTATCCATCATGTAAAACTTAGATCCACAATTTGTGGGTTCTTGATCTGTCTGTTGGTTCTGATGGTCAGTTTTCTTGGTTGTTGGTGTTTCTTTCTTGAACTTGTTGTCATGTATGCCTTTTCTGTTTCTGTCAAGTTAGTTCTGAAAACTATGTCGTCGGTAATGCTTGTAGTCGTCAGTGATGCTTGTGGTCACTGGTGATGCTTGTCACTCTTATACTTAGCATTTTTCTAAAAATCTTTGTTCTGTCGGGTATGCTTGCATTTCACCGGTACTGCTTGTGGTTCACCGGTAATGCTTGTTGTCTGTCAGTAATGCTTTCTATCTATGTTTTTTTAGTGAGTATACTAATGGCAAAATAATGTCATTAATCTCCCCCTTTGACATTAGTATCAAAAACATGATATGTGCAACATACCAAGTGTATTAGTATGTACACCTGTGTATACTCCTTCCTTAGTCATTTGAATGACTCCCCCTATGTATATGCCAGTAAGTGTAAGTATATATATATATATCCTTTATCTATTCTTTTCCTCTTTTTGATATATATATTGTACATAACTATATACATTGCCTTTCCTCCTTTTTTGATTCTAAAGGCAAAGGTACTTACAACTTTTCAAAAAGGTGGGAATGTGAGGACTTGACTTCCTCCATCATTTTCTCCCATTTCTCCTTCAGCATTTCTAGAGCCATGTACTCTAGTGAAATCCTTACATGGATATCATAGATGCTATCTACTATAGACATCTCTGGGGTTGCTATCAGATTTCTTGCTTCAGAAATATGTTGCTATAGAATTGTAAGATTTGGTAGAATATGTGCTTTTAGTTCAGTGATCTCACCTCTGAATTGAGTCTGAGCATCCCATATTTCTTTTCTTAGCCTGTTTTCCTCAATGACCATGTCACGATGTGCCTTTATGCTATCAGCTTGTGAGGTTAGGCTTTGTGCACTCTTTGTGACATTGGAATCAATTTATGCTAGTTTGTCACTATTTTCTTTTCCATATTTCTCTAGTGTGCACATTTTCTAAACTAAGGTGATTGCTTCAGCAATCATTGGCTCCAATTCATCACTGAGTTCTGAGAGCTTTACCTTGTTTAGTGCCACTTCTTGGCTGATTTTATCAATTAACTTGAATTGATATTTCTTCTCTTCTTTCTCTTCCATTGCTTGATCTACCTCTATACCTTGCTCTGTTATAGCGTCGGTGAGAACATAAATTTGTTCCTTAACTAAAGTATTTTCATCAATTTTCACTTCAGGAACCAGTTGGCGGAGTATCTCTTTAGCCTTGTCAAGTGCCATGTTTTCTCTATGTTCTTGGATCATCTTCTTCTGTATGGATTTCCTCTGACAGAGCACTCCAAACTCTTGAATTTTTTCACTATCCAATGTGGTAATGTCCTAGTTTGGAACTTCAATGACTTCATCAAGTGTCACAACCAATATATCCTTCTTTACTATTTTCTTCTTCTTCTTCTTTGGCTGGGTGGCAGATTTATGTACCACCATTTGTAAGGCTTGTGACTGAGTTGATTTAGTGTGTGAGTGTCGAGAGGATGAGGCGTCCTTTTGTACCTATTTAGTGTTCACTGGCCGGTTTGGTGAAGATGTCTCCTCACGTACCTTGGGTGCTTCAACAGATGAATCTTCTTTTTATTTTATTTCCTCATTTCTCTTAACTTCCTCACTCTTATCTTGCCCTTCAACCTTTTTCGATGTATCCTCTATTGTTTTATCTACCTCTTTCTATTGTCCTTCTGATACATCTTGTTTATTATCGGTTGCATCCTTCATTTCAGTGTCTATATCCTTTGGAGTATTGGATGCACCTTGGTTTTCATCAGTACCCATATCCTTGGGTACATCATCATCTTTCTTAGACAATTTATCTTGACTGGACTATATATCAATAACATCTATTAATATATTCATATTTGTCAGTGTATTGACAGTTGCAGTGTCAATAGCTATGTCCTGTTCATCAGTCTTGCCCTTAGTAGCATTGATGTCTTCATCTTTTTGGATCTCTTTTGCAGGGTCTTTTCCTGTAATGGTGTCAAAAATGTTGTCTAACCATGAATCATCATTCATATCAACATCTAAGTTACCCTTTATTGAAAGTTCCTCTTTGGTAAATTCTTCATCCTCCAAGCTAATTTGGATGGGGCTATCCAATACTTGATCATGTTGGCCATCTTTTGACCAATCTTCATCTATAATATCTGTTTGTTTTTGGGCTGTGATCTGTACTTCTTCATTCTCCAACTCAACTGTTGAGTTTCTTGTTATGTTGATAGGTTCCTTTTCAGAACTGCTTTCCTCATCAGGTTTTAGTATTCCACTCCATATTTTGTGAGTGTCTTCTTCTAGCTCTATTAGCTTTCCTTGAAGAAATTTGTAAGCTCTCAGTTCTGGTGAGAATTTCTTTGTATATTTCTCCATGACTTCATTAATTTCCTCTTTTGTTGAATCAAGAGGCATAAGAGAGACTAGTACTCTTTCTCTTATCCTCTTCTCCTCATGGAGTGCAAAAGTGAATCTAGAGGATATCTTATCCAAAAGTTCTTGTGGAACATCTTGTCTTGTGAAGTGCAGTGGGACATAATAATGTTTGCACATCTTAGCAATAAGTGCATCTTCAATCTTATTTTTTTCTTCTATATCCCATCATAACCATTTCCTAATTTTTTTATGTCCAAAAAATGCAAATTTAGAGATTTACTTACATATGCTATCAATGTCATCAGATGGAGATGTAACCTTTGCTTTTTCCTTTGCTAGTTTGACAGTGTCAAGTTCATCCATTGTTGAATCTTCTAGTTCTTCATCTGTCTGAACATATTTTCTCCTCTTTGCAGGTGCCCTAGCTGGTTTTTTAGCCTTTGTAGGTGTAGGTTTCCTCTTGTACACCTTCCCTTTTACCATGGGAGAGGGAATAGCATCTTGTTCTATTTGGCTTCTCGTTCTAGCCTTTTTGGTTGGAGGAGGAGGTGGTGAATCAGACTTCTCTTCTTCTGATTCATTTGTCTCTATTGTATTATCAATGGGAATTTGTTCCTCAGTGTCTTCCTCCTTACTTTTTTGTTCCTCCTTACCCTCTTCTTCTTCATCTCCATTAGAAGATATATTCAGGTTCTTTTTCAAATTCTTGACCATTCTTTTAGAATGCTTTACAGCCTTCTTGACAACAAGATTTGATTTAATCTTTAGTTTGGCTTCCTCATAGTTATCAAATATCAATTGTTTGTTGTCAATGGGTTCATTTAACAATGCCTAAATGCATTCTATTGCTAATCCAATTTTGATTTCATAATCTAGCTTCTCGAGCCATGATTTCCTAGGAATTACAGCTTGAATGTAGGTGAAATCTATATCCACCATAAAACAAATATCTTCTTTATATTCCTCTATCAGACTTTCAGGAATTCTATTCCTAGCTTGTTGCATTTCCTTAATGGCTTTGAAATAATCATGCATTACATTGTCAAAGTCTGTAGCAAGTGATTCTATGAATTCACTTATTTGCATGGTAATCATTTTACTTGTGTCCCATGCTACTTTTCCTATTGAAGGAAAGTACTCTTCAAAGTAGAAGAATATACACATTATGAGGGAACTGAACTTACATGTGTTTTTCCTTGAGGACCTTATGGTGCACATGTTCTCCTCAAATTAATGCAATAGGATCTCTTCCAGATCCATCTTCTTCCCCTGTTTGATGATCTTATAAGCTGTGCTCATTGCAGTGCTAGAAATACTATTCATTCTACTAGCTTGGAATATCTTATATCCAACTATGCATGCTCCAAACTTCAGTTTTGTGTCGGTAATAGCATTTACTTTCAGTGCCCTCTTGTCTAATTTTGTACCGGTTAACCTTTCCACTTCTGCAAGAGGTGGATGTTTGTGAGCCTGAGGTTTGTCAGTTGTTGGATAACCAATCACGGTGTGTATAACATCCTTTCTTATAGCCTTTGGTTTGTTTAGCCATAGAGAGTTGTCATGGATTCTGCTTAGAACAATTTTGATCCATTCTATTTTGAAAATCCTAGGAAAATGAAGTGCATTTGTGAGTCCTTTCACTTCCAAGTGTTTATGCTCTTCTTTGATCTTTCCACCTTCATCACAAAGTGCCGCATGGGCATTATCAAGGTCCAGATCTCCTATCTCTAAGATCTTATAGTGAGTATAGGACCTAACATCCTCGACCAATAAAACCCTAGCTGGGATTTGGGAGAATGCTCTAGAATCATCTGGTTGAGAGGCTATCTCAGGATGTAACTTATATTTGGGTCTAGCACATGCCCCTCTACTAACAAGTCTAAAAGGTTTCTTCTTGTCAACCTTGATTTTCTCTACCCTAGACGTTGATGCCATCGTATTTGATATTTAGGGCTTTTCGTAAATCAAAACAGTGCTATTGGTGAGTTGATTAACTTACTGAATGTCTATGATTTCCTTTGAATATGAATGCTCAGTGAATTCCTTCTGTTGGGTCACTTCTCAAACTACACTAAAATTTCTCTGCTCTGCTTGAAAATCGCGGGTGCAAAAATGAGCTTGCCCATCGGGCTTTTATTCTTTTTGGTGCCCTAAGTTTTCATTAATGCTTATCAAATCATCGGTTTATGAAGACTACTTTTTTTGGTAAAGACATTTATGACATCTTTGGTGTCTGTGCAAATCATCGGGGTAGCTTAGCATTTTTTGAGAATTCACCGATGATCGTCGGTGATGTTCTGATAACAGCTTTTGTAGATTTAGTGTACACCGATACTAGTCAGGTTACACTCAGCTTGTGTAATAACTGATACATTCTGGTAAGTATTGTATATCTTTTCTGTGTGTGTTCACCAATGTAGATTGTGCCCAATAACCGATGGTTTCTTTTCAATAGATTAAGAAGTAATAATATATTATATCTTTATTCATGCCTATATTACAATATGAGCTATGTGTAATAGAACCGATGCATAGTAAAACTTGTGATAATGTAGTTCCATACTTACTTGTGCAATCTAGTTAGATGTAGTGATGTCACCAGATCCAGTGGATGGGGTGTCATCATTTGCATTGCTTGTACCAACATCTTCAGTGTTTGTGGCTTTTACCCACATCTTGTTTCTCATTCTTTTGATGTCATCAATGGTATTTCCATTGGGATGTGTATTTGTGTGTGTCAGTCGGTCTTTGCAATCTTTTATCACATGTCCAACTTTATGACAATGCAAACATGTCATACCTGGATTGGTCCATCCTCTTGACCTTCTGGTCCACTTTCTCATACAGTTGGAAACAATATGACCAAACCTTCCACATGCTATGCAATTTACCCATGTGTTATAGTCCCAAACATATGAGTTACCTTCTCTTGCTGATTTGTAGCTTTTATCATTCTCCTTTGGAGTCCATGCCTTGTTATTCTTTTTCCAGCATTTCTTATGTGTATTCCCATTCATCTTGCATGTAGGATAGTACTTTTCCATATAGGTTTTTCTCTTTGGATTCATCACTTTGGATCTGAACTCATGTGCCTTGTGTCCTTTCTTTTGACATTTATAACAATTACCAATAAAAGTGGATTGTGCTTGAGAAATACCTTTCATTTTGCTTCTGCAGATGTTTGAGGTGTGGCCTGGTTTTCCATAGTGATTGCATGACAACTTCTTGGATCGTGGGGTTTTGAAAGCATTCCTCTTATTAGATTGATTAGAGGATTCTCCATTCTCATTGTATCCTAATCCTGTGCAGTTGTTGACTCTTCTTTGTCCATCAGGAAAATCATCCATCCTTTGGTTGCTATCCTCAGCCTTTCTAATCAATTCATTGTGTTGATTTTGGACTTTGATTTCATGCTTCAATTTCTCGTTCTCTTCTCTTAGCTCACGTATGATCTATATTCTTTCAATGAGTTCTGTATTTAATCTGTTTGCTTCTTGACTCATAAGAATAATCTGGTTGGTAACCTCATGGTGATGCTTAGTGAGTCTTAGACTTTCTGATTCTTTCTCTTGTAGTTTCTCTGTAATTTTCCTCCTATCATCAATGGCTAGTGTTCTTTCATTTTCATCTTTTCTTGCATCATTCATGACATCAATTATTTTTACCATTTGATTTTCTTGACCAATTTGTAGCATCTTGATTTGATATGTCAGATGCAGATTGATCTCCTGCATACTTGTAATTTCTTCAACTGATGTGTTTGAAGCTTTGCTCAATGATGATTCTGTTGTTTCAAAGTACTCTTGTATTTCCATTTCTTTGTAGTCTTTCTCATTCAGCCTGG
>MU224354.1:687089-713024 GCA_018584345.1 Thuja plicata | reverse complement strand
CCACCTTCTACAAAAGGATTTTAGATGTGATGCACTTGTTAGAATGAAACTACATAAGTCTTTGATCTGATGATAAATGAAATCTTCAATTGCTGATAATAGATCCTATAAAGCTTCATACATATTAGTAATCATCCTTCCATGATTGAATAATATCTTTTTCTACTTATCGGTAGCCTCTGTGTGTTCTTGATAACTGATATATTCTGTTTCTAAAATTTTCATGAATTCAACCTTCTTCTCTTTAGATGCTCTTCGTGGCTATCAATAATAAGAGTTCATGTTACTCACAATTGAGTATGAACATCTATTTATACTAGTTTAGGTTCAATTCTTGATTCATGCATCACAAGTTAACTCTAGATCCAAGGTTTACAACTTGACCTTGATCTTTAGTTAGATATGCTTTTAGATCCATTAGGATGCTTTAAAGCATTTACATAAATATTGTATGACCATCTAATTATGATTTAAAACAAAATAAAACTCTATAAATAGAATTACATTGCTTTATCTGTCGTGTAAAACTCAGATCCATAATTTGCGGGTTCTTGATCTGTCTGTCGGTTCTGATGGTCAGTTTTCTTGCTCGTCGGTGTTCCTTTCTTGAACTTGTCATCAGGTATGCCTTTTCTATTTCTATTTCTATTTCTTGAACTTTTATACTTAGCATTTTTCTCAAAATCTTTGTTCTGTCGGTTATGCTTGCATTTCACCGGTACTGCTTGTGGTTCGCCGGTAATGCTTGCTGTCTGTTGGTAATGATTTTTGTCTATGTTTTTCAGTGAGTATACCAATGGAAAAATAATGTCATCAAGTTTACATTTTCAACGGTTAAGAAGTATAATCACGCAATACTCCCTGGATTGGGAAAAACTGTAATTTGAATTAATTTACAAGTTTTATTGTAAATATTAATTAAAAATCACTAGGTACTTACTTAGAGTACACATTTGGATATGAATCTGAAGAGTCTTGATCCCTTGCTGCCAAAATGCCTTTAATGTATCAACAGTCTGAAGATGGGCGCATAAGGCATATGTGAGCTTCTCCATTTTTGTTAGATCCATGCAGGGACCTTGATCATATGTGACAATTTTTGCATCTATCTATTTTATTTTCTCATTCAAGACAGCTAAGGAGGGCACAATTGCATTTCTTAGTTGTGTTTGCCTGGTCCTTATCTTATTGATCTCTACCTTGACCTTTTCAATATTTTCTACCTGACCTTGATAGATGTTGTTGTAGATGTTGATGTCTTGGGAGGATGTTTCAACTGATTTCCTGATGTTTTCAACCAATATGTCTACTTATTCAATCTTCTTGATGTGCTTAGAAGTGAATTTTCCTCTTTCCATACAATTTTCTATCACCTTCATCCCTTTTGTTGCTAACTCTTTCAGAATTGTTTGACCAATCTTCAAGGAGTTGAGATCTAATTGGAAGTTCTTTGTTAGTTCATCCAATCTTTTTGTTTTGTACTTTTCCTCTACGGTTTTAGTAGCTGAATCTACTAAACTTGTAAATTTTTATTTGAAGCAAGTCAATATGTTGTCAACATCATCCACTAACTGGATATTTGCCAATTTCTTATCTGCTGGTACTAATTCATTCAAAATGTTCACTGACTCTAGAAAGAGAGGGTTTCTCATAACTTGTTTCTCTTTGGCTTTTCCATGGATAATACACTAATTTTAATTAGGTCTTCTTCTCCCCAAGAATCTAGGTTTGTTGAGTTAGGGGTCAAGCTTGACAAAAATGATAGTGTTGGTTTGATAGATGGAGTGAATATAGTATTTTGACTATCCATATATTAAATTTTCACTAAGATCTCCATAGAGGGTAGATCATTATGTTCATCCTTTCTCTCTTCATCTTGTCCTGTTGCATGAACTTGTTCTTGTTGCAAAGAAGTGTTATCAATGCATACCTTCTCAGCTTCTTCAATACTTACAAATGCTTCTTCAAATTTATTTAAATCATTTTCTGAGGCTGACATGGTGATCTCAACATCATTTATCACAACAGTTTCATCTAAATCCTTGACTGTATTAGAGGGTGATGTAACTTTGGGCACTAAATCCTGTGGACTTGTCATAGGCACATTTGGAATCTTTAGTTCTTTATCCTGTTTGGGAGGGACTAGAGTCACTTTAGCTATAGGCTTCGTTGATGGATACATGTGTCTATCCAAAAATACTTGCTCAAGTAGGGTTTAATGATATTTTGAAATGACGCATCTGCTAGGGTTTTGTTTCAACTTTGATTCATCTTGCTAAACAACCAATGATTTATCCTTCAAAAATTTGATGCTAACTATTGCTGCGCTCTCTGATTTCTCACTCTTGAATGCAAAGTGAGGACAAAAGTTCCTTTACTGACTTATATAAAAGGTTATTTCATTTAATGTTTATTTTTGTAATGTGGTTTACATTGAGAAATTCAATCTTTTCTTTAGTCAAAGTTCAAGCTATGTGTCTATGCATACTTCCTCATTTTTTCATCAGTTACATGAAACCATAAGCGCATACTTAGAGGTGAGTATACTAGCCACGCAGGGGTTTTGAGATAAAATAGCTCCCCCTAAGACCATGAGGGCCATCTAACCAGAAGTAGAAGTTGGTTCCACTGTGGATGCATCTAATACCTTTTTAACATCATCATCTTTCTTTACTTCAATGCATATTTTACCTAAATCTTCTGTAGCTTTTACAAACTTTACTTCACCAGATTCTTCAAATAATGATTCTTTAGGCTTTTCTTGTTTTTGAGTTCTTGACCTGCAAAACCTTGAGATATGTCCTGCTTTGTTACATGAGTGACAGATGATTGGAGGTCTATTGATATTTTTTATCATGCTAAACCACTTGGCTGTGTGTCCACTATATTTACATATATGACATGTAATGTTCTGATAGTTTCTCTGAGGTTGATTTCTCTGATTGTATTGAGTCATATTTCTTTGGTTCTGTTGTGATTGATTTCTTTGACTTATTCTATAATGAATAGCCCTATGACCAAATTTATTACAGGAATAACAATACCCATTGAAAGGTCTTACCTCTTTACAATCTATTTCCAAGTGTCTATTCTTTTTAAAACCATAACAAATTTGGTTAATTAGTTTGTGTTCATCTTTAGGAGGTTGTGTATTACCCTCTGCAAGATTCTCAATTTTCTTTACTTCCGTGGATTCTTCTTGTGCTTTCTTTCTTTCTTGCATTGCATTGATTTAAATTTGAGCTACACTATATCCAACACTAGTAGTATCACCTTTTAGCTTCTGTGCATAAAGTTGTGATTGAATTAGATCAGAACTTGTGTGTAATTTCTCAATTTTATCTTTTACTTCTGTTCATTCAAATTCAATCTTTTTCTTGATTTTTTCCAACTCCAAGATCTTCATATTTTCTTGCCTAAGTTCATCATCTAATTGTTTACTTTATTTGGTCTTTTTCTTCAACAGAAATTAGGCTATCAATAAGTTGTTCATTTAGATCTTCAATCTTGTCCTTCAGAGACATGTTTTCTTCATTAAGATTTTTGACCATTTTTCCCAAATCATTTATAGAGCAATCTTTCAGATCTTTCCTTAATTTTTTGATAAGCATTTGGGAGCAATCAACTTTTAGTTTAAGTTCTTCATTTTCTTTCTTAGATCTGTCAAGATCATTAAGGAATGCTTCAAGATTATTTTTTAGATGTTTCACTGCTGCTGAATCCATGATCTCCTCAAGTGGTTAAACTTTCTTTCAGAGGACCAGAGCTCTGACACCAATTGTTAGAAACACTGAGAGGGGGGTGAATCAATGTTTGTCTATTTATATTTATTTTAGAAATTTTAAACTTAAATCAAATAGCTTACAATTGAATCATAACACAATAACACATATCACAAGATATGATTATAGGGAAACCTTGATTAGAGGAAAACCCCAGTGGGAATTAGTACCCAAAAATGATTGTGCTAGTCTAATGAACTTGTTATAGTTCCTTTTCCCTGCTAGGAGCAGTCTTTACAATGCAAGTACAATGACCCTATTATGATTCTTTACAAAACCCTATTAAAGGTGGTTGGATCACTGCCAGAGCTCACTACTCAATAGGATGAAGGCTACAACCTTCAGATAATAGATATGCACTATATCAAAAAGATGAACTATTTTTCTAACACTGTTGTCTGATCAGTTCTGTTTATGCTCTGATGCTTTAATCTCTTGAAGAATTATACTTCATACTAATTTTATTATATTTCTCTTCTAATTATATTCTCTTCTTATTTTCCATTCACACACTTAATACAAAAGTGCATGTCTAGTATATATACATGCCTGTATAGACGCGACCAAAAACAAGACCTTAGTCGGCCCAAAAACAACATACACAACACTTCCAAACAAGTTGGCTTAAGTGTGATTACATGAGTGTTAAAGAATTAATTAAAAACATATTACAATAGGCACATGGCCAATACAAAATATAATATTATACACTAATCCAAAATCTGAAGTCGGCCTCATGCTCTATATTCTAAACTGCTAGTGGCACTTTAACCTATTGTAACTTCTCTGTACTGCCATACCGTACCATGCGTGTATAGTCTAAGCTTAATAACATATCAGAAAGCTTAAATATAAAGGCACATAGTCTAACTCAATCGTATGCATGTGCGTTGGTGCTCTGATCAATTGCATATCTTTGTACTGCTATGTTTTCTATACTTAGCCAATTTTGATATTCAAAGTTTATTTTCAAAAATTCATATGACTTTGTTTCCATAATGACAACACAAAATAAGTCATATACACCCTGAGTGTCAAATTTCCAACATCAGTTTCCTCAGAATCTAATTTCTATTGGTCATGCCCTTCACCAATGGTGCCATGTTCATCAGTTTCCTCTGGTTGTTCTTTTTCTTCCTCAGTAATCGATAGAATATTTTTGAGATTCTTAACCATCTTATCCTTTTTATTGACAATTTTCTTGATTTCTAGGCCTCTTTTTATCTTTGATCTGGCCTCTTCAAAGGTTCCAAACCTTGGTTTTTTCTGTCAATAGGCTCATTGATCAATGCATCAATTTCATTTGTAGCCTGATCTATGTTGATTTCATAATACAGTGGTGCTAACCAAGCCATCCTTGGTACAACCGGTTTGATGTGGGTGAAATCTGTGTCCACCATAAAACATATTTCATCCCTATGTTTTGTAATAAGTTGTTCAGGGATCCTTGTTCTTTCCATCATCTTTTCCTTGAATTCAAGGAAGTATGAAATCATAACAGATTCAAAATTATCTCCTAGTGACTTAATTAGTTCACTAATCCGTAATGTCACCGGTTTTGTTGTGTCCCATTTCACTTTTCCTACTGAGGGAAAGTATTCTTGAAAGAAGAAAAAGATACACATTATAAGTGAGTCAAACTTACATGTGTTGGTCTTTATAGACCTAATTGTTTTTATGTTCTCATCAAGCTTCTTTAGTAGGATCTCACATAGATCCATCTGTATGCCCTTGGTCACTATTTTGTAATTTTTTCTTACTGATGTTGTCGATATGTTGTTCAATCTACTTTCTTGAAATATCTTGTAGCCAATCACACATGCATTGAATCTTAGTTCTTCATCGGTGATGGTGTTCACTTTGAGACCTATGTTGTCCCATTGAGATTTTGTAAGATTTTCTACTTCTGGCCTGAAAGGATGCTTATTTTCCTTGGGCTTGTCAATTATCAGATCACCCATGACACCATGAAGAACATCCTTAGTGATTTGTTTGGGTTGATCCAACCACAACTTCTGGTCATGCAATCTGCTAAGTACCAACCTAATCCAGTCAATTTTGAAGTCCCTTGGGAAATGTAGGGTATTAGTTATCCCTTTAACCTCTAAGTGTTTTTTCTCTTCCTTTAGGTTCCCTTTTTCATCACAAAGCTTCTTATAAGCTTCATCCATATCTAGATCACCTATTTCAGTGATGTTGTAGTGAATATAAGACCTAACATCTTCTATAAGTAAAACCCTAGGTAGAATATTAGAGAACGCACTGGTTTCATCGAGTTGTGATGCAATCTCCAGGCATATCTTGTATTTGGGTTCTACATGTTGGTTGTATTCCTAGTTGTTGAAGTTTTCCCTAAAATTTTGTTGTCCTCCTGTCAAATTTTTATCCAAAATCTGAAAATCTATCCAAATTGGAAAAATCCCTGTGAAAATCTTATGTTCTTAGGTCAAAATATAGAGGAACATTGAAAAATCCTAAGTCCTAAGCTTTCTTCTATGTGAAAATGCAAAAATCCCTAAATTGTCAATCGAGTTTCTATTTTTGCATTACCTTTTTGAAAAACTTAAGTTATGAAAAAGTCATGTGTCTTTTAAGTGTTTGCCTAGTCGCTTAATCCTAAAATAATATTTCATTTCATTGTGAGACTTGGCGATTAACTTTAGTCAGGATGTCTTTGAAAAGAAAAGAATATACCTTATAAGTCATGAGACTTTGTGATAAGCCTTTGTTGTGAATTCTCCCAATGGATAAATTATGATCTAGCGACATGGAGACAAAAGGTTAAGTCGCGGTGTCGCACAATATATCCTGCAGTCAGTAAATTATCATGAGACTTAGTGATTCCTTCAGTCATGGAGTCTCCAGATTGGAACATATTTAATGATGAGTTAAAAGGTTTCAGTCGCCATGTCTCTAGATAAAAGGTGAGTTAAGTAAAAAGTTCAAAGACTTGGTGACAAACTACAGATTAAAATGAAATATATGGTGGTCGGGTGATCGCTGGTCAAATTTGATAAGTCAGCATCCTTTCAGCGACTTGGAGACAAGAAAGTAAAGATGAGACACGTGTCCAAAATGAGTAAAGCAAAAAGCATCAGTCACATGGTCTCCAAATGGAAAAGTATTATCTGGAGATTAAGAGACTAAAAGATGTAAAGGTATATATTTTACTATGGTCGCGTAGTCTCTAGATGTTTTAGGATTTCAAGTATGTATTCAGCGATTTAACAGAGCCATCAAATGCAAAATAAGATAAGATCAACAGTATTCACTGAGTCTCTATAAAATTTGCACAAAGTAAAAATATTCTCACGACAATGAGACTAAGCTTTAGTCGCGTAGTCTCCAGATCGAATTTAAAAATGATAAAATAAAGTTTCATAGGCTTTGTCGCTAAGTCTCTAAAGGAAATATTAAAGAGAAATTTTATTTAGCAATTAGGTGACTAAGGGTTGTCGCGAGGTCTCATAAAAGAAAAGAAGCATTCAGAGACTTAGCGATTAGAGTTTAATAGATGGAAAAGTAACCGTAGTCACAGGGTCTCCGAATAAACTCAAAGTTAGGCTATTCTTCTAGCAACTTGGATTCTTTTAGTCGCGTGATCGCCAGGATTAAACCATAGTTAAGCCAAGGTAAAGAGAATCATGCAGTCACTAGATCTCCAAAAGAAATTAGAGTTAAGAGATTTGATCAGTGACAAGGAGATAATGCATAGTTGTTAGGTCACCAGATATGAAGAGTGATAGTTTTGATGAGAAAAAAGTAAATGACATTTGCTGACATGATAATATGGAGATTTATCGTCCAATAGGAATGCAGAGGATTAATGACTATGTGAAAAAGGTAGCTGAGATGTTTGATAAAGAGCCAATCATATCCAAATATGATTCTGTTCAAGTTTTATAAGGTTTTTTTTTGAAAATGTAGTCATTTGAATTTGATTTCCTATCACATTCATGGGCTATGGCTAGGAATTCAATTAATACCACAGTATGTAAACTTGAAGTCAGAAGTGATTAATTCCTTAATAATGAGCTGAGTGCTTTGTGAAATTGCCATAAAGGGATGATCTTAGGTTTATTTTCATTCATCATGCATTCAGAATTTTAGAGCGGGAAGTTGCCTAGGTTTTATGTGTTTATGAAGAAAGAATTGTTAATTCGATAAAGTTTTTATCAATTTCAAGGTGATTATTCAGTCTTCAGAGTTCTTGAATTATCTTTAGTGCACAAAGAAGGGTAAGGTGTTTTGGGAGAAGATTTGTTCCAATATCAGGGAAAAAGAAGAAGAGAATAGAACAAGATGAGTAAAGCAATTAGTGTAGCATCTACCAGTGGGAAGAGAAATGATGTGGATGAAGATGCTAAGGGAAAGAGGAACTTCTCTAATGAGTTCTTGAAGCTACTACCTAGATCGACACAAAACAAGAGGGAAAATGCCAACATATTGACAGATGAGTACTCTGATATTAGAGATGCCAAGACACCAGGGTCTATAGGTTTTTCTCTTTACAATTACTTTTATAAGAATGTTGATAAGGCCATACCAGTATCAAACCCTTGGACCAGTGGTTTGGTTAGGTTACTAGTTCCTGATGTTTTCGTAGATGTAGACTTGTTTCTAGGTCTAGCAAACCACTATGACCCCTTATCAAAGACAATTAAAAATAATGACGGTACTACATTATTAATTTTGAATAGGAATTATTTTATGCAATCCTTCGGCTTGTATAGTACCATGTCTACTTAGATTAACCTCACAAAGAAAGAGGAAAGATATAGGTTATAGCTTGGGGTTGCTAGGAATCAATTACAGAAACATATCCTTAGTGAGGTAAGGAATCACATTGCTCCTATTCTAGGATCCACTACACCCTATTGCTATAAAGACCTAAATTTTTATATCAAATACATTGCATATGCTTTATATAGAGTATTGGGTATAGATGGAGGTATTGAGAAGATTGGTGCTGGAATTTTGATGATGGTTTTAGATTTACAAGATGTGCATTCCAGCACCAACTATGACTACATTCAATATATCATTAACAAGATGCATGAAGGGTTTGTGGCCATACAGAAAAAGTTTAAAGACCCCAAATTCTTTCACTATTCTATTCTGATGCATATTTTATTGCATTTTAATTATGACATCATGGATGTGAACAACTTAAACCCCCAGAGAATTTATTATAACCGGCCTAATCCTATCCAATTTTAGATTAAGATATGGAATTTCACTGTCAAGGACTATGATTTCTATGGATTTGAGAACTGGATTGTTTACCCTTTGATGCAGAGCTTAGGTGTCAACAAAACTAGACTTCTGGTGAAGGTGTTACAATTGCTGAGACCATGTGAGCATGTTGACAAGTGGGAAGGTGACCACAATTGGGGAGACTTCTATTTAGAGGATAATTTCACTATGATTAGAGTGTATAGATGCTCACATCCTCCCCATGTCCTACCATATCATGTACCATCAAGAGTTGCTGCAATGGAATTTATTTGGCAGCTTTTGTTAACTGATAATGAACACTTTGCACCACATAGGAAGGGGAAATTAACCCCTAGGTAGTTCAAGATCTATCAATTTACAATTGGCAAAAGTGCCATTGATTTAGTAAGTAAATGGATGGAAAGTTATAAGATGGGAGCAGCACTGTATAGATATATTTATCCAGAGGGATTCATTATAGGAGCTAAGACACTCCTAACTCCTACCATACCAAATACATATGTGTAAGGTGATTGTGTGGAGGAGGATGCAACTAGGAATATAATTGACGAAGGAGAAGTGAGGATAAGAAGAGATAAAATCCAGGAGCTATTGAATTTAGAAGGATAAATAAAAAGAAAAGGTGTAGCATTTGGAGGATTTTACCCTGATTTGCCCTATTTTGATAAAATCAAAGCTATGTTGGACAAATTTTACACCCTCTGTGAACAGTTGGAAAGATTCCTAGATGTAAAAAAGGAAGGACAGGAACCTGAATATTCAGAGTCTGAATATGAAGATGAGAGTGAAGAAGAATATGTTAGTCCACCTCATATGGATCAACCATAAAAAAATGTTTTAGAAGCAGTTCAAGCATAAGGAGAAGAGGGACATATTATAGACTTGACTAAAGTTTCTTAGCCTGATGATATAGATGAGCCTTCTTTCAAGACGCAAAAATTTGATCTTGGTCAGACATCTTATGCTAAGAATTACATGAGAAAGGAGAGAAAAAAGGATAGAGTAAGTTCTCTTATTCCTGGTAACAGAGTATATGACAATAATTTGAGAAAGGAAATCAGGAAAGGAAAGAAATTGTAGCAAGAGGTTGAAGAAGACATTGAATTGCCTCTAAAAACATGTATTGATGAAAGATTGCTCCACCAACAGTAGTTTTTAAGCGATGATAACTTCATAAATACTGATGAATTTAAAGATTTTCTTAGGTGGAGGAAACATAGGCAAGTATCTGAGCATTTGAGAATAGTTGGTGAAGAAGTAGTGACAAATGAGGATCTCTTAGCTCTACAAACATATGATCCTGAAACTGAGAACATTACTCCTGAAGAAGCTAGAAAATTAGTATTGGAAAGTGGCATGTTGCTTGCTGAAGGCTGGGATTTAGCCTCAACATTTATAATAGATCAAATAAGAAAGCAACCAGACCTAAAAATGACAACTGAGATCCAAATTGGTGATCTAATCAAGGGATTTAGATATAGTCCAAATTCCCAAGAATTTTCCATGTGGAGTCTATGTCCTAAAGACTAGAAGCCTCAATTATTGAATATTCAAGAGAGCATGGTGGGGAACCAAATGGTATGGATAGTTCAAAACATAGGTGATTTGGAGATTTCCCAAATAATGACACACTGGGCGCACTTGAATGAAGATAAGACAAAGCAATTGTCTAAGAAATATGGTATCCTGATAGAGGAGGCTAGTGCCCTGGCTAAGGATAGAGAATTATGCCACATCAAAATTCATGAAAAAAATAGGGTAATTGTTGAACTTACCAAACAATTTCTAGAAAAGCCAAAAGTTGTATATGTACCCTTAAAGCAGCCTCCACATATAGAAGAAAAGGTTGAAATAGAGGAAGAAGCAAAAATAGAGGATATGGCTAAAACTGATAATAAGATTGCTATAAATGCATTGATGAATATACTTCAGCATAAGATTGATATCCTAAAAGATAAAATAGATATAATCCTAAATGCTTATAATAATTTACCCATTTTGCATGCTGAAGTGACAGGGTATATCTCTACTTTAAACCCTTATTTTGTAACATGGTCTTCCAGGATACAACTATTTGAGAGGTTGGCTTCTTTACAGCCACATAGGCCAAATCTACCAGAGATTGTGACAGAGGTAGAGGATGAAATCAAGAAAATAAATATGACTTTACCTTTCTTCAAAGGTAAATTAAATTAGATAGAGGCAAGGATGAGCTTGTTTGGATCGAGCTTCAATAGATTTATTACTCCACTTAAGGAAGAAGATGATCAGATTAAGGCCTTAGAGGCTTGGAAAAGTGAATTTGATAGTAGACTGCCTAGTAAAGAGGCATTTATCACAGATTCTGATCTTGATATGGAAGGTTTCAATAAGCTTTAGGATGAGGCTTTTAAAGCAAAGACTGACATCAATAAATTCTTAGTAGATGTTAAAGGCATAACTAATGTCAGATGGGAAAGATAGAAAGAACAACTGTAGAGTATCCATAGCTTTGATTGGCCTACAGAGGAGGATGTGACAGCATGGGATTTGAAGACAAAACTAAAGAAAAATAAGGCTACTAAAATAGAAGAAGATGTCCTGGATGAAGAATAGAAAGGAACACTTGGCACCTGATCATTGAGCACAGGGAGGTTAGTAACCACAAAGGACAAGTGTAGGTTAGCCTAAAATGGTGGTCACTTGGTCTCAATACAAATATGAGATATTATCCTGAACACAATCAGACAAAGGCACCAAAATTCATGTGAAGACAAAAGAAGATCAGATTTCATCCTTTATTCTTGTCTTTCCACTGCTTGAAAGTTCTTATTTTTTGTCTTTTCTATGTTTTTCAGGGTTAGGTTTCTTAAACCATCCGAAGCTTGTTGCATCCTTTCCTTAAGGATTCCAAGATGGTTTAAGACCTATATAGATCAAATGTAATATTTTTTAAGAGAGATGAAATATATTGGCAAGACAAACTTCTAGATTTCAGTCTATGTTCTTTAAGCTCTTGGCTTTGATATGTACTGAAGAAGAAATTTATGAATAAAATACAATACAACTTTATCCTACATTGTTATTGTCTCTTTACTTATTATGTGTACTCTTTTATGTTTGATTTTTAAGGAATTTTAAACATATTGGCTATAAGGTAGCTATCTAATCGACATTTGAAAGTTTCTTCTAAGGGGAGAATTAAACTTTGTGAGTAATTTCAAAGAGTACAACAGTAATTGAGGATTTGATATAACATTGTGGGAGTGATAGGGTAATTTGTAAGGCACTTTACCTGAGTTGTATGTGGGTTGTAAGGCATCCTACAATATTCTTATTTGTTTATCTCTATGGATTTATATATTTTGACTCTATAGCCCAAGGATAGGCACTGGTGTAGAACTTGTTTGGTAATCCATCATCATCCCAATATTTAAAACTATTCAAAATCAATCACATTTACATAGAACATATAGTTAAAATCAATTGTACTAACACAGTTTACAATTTGAGTTTGTTGATTTCTTAAAGAGAAAATCAAATAGGTTATTCCTCCTAGATTCATAAGAATTATAAAAGGAAAGAAGGATGAAATTTCTTATCATGTTGTTGTCTATCATTATCAAGATAATGGTTTGGATTGCTAAAATTATCCTTAGAGTAATCATTGTTATCTGCATAATCATCTATTTATCCATATAAGATCAGAGCATTCAACACATAAGAAAAATCTGCTCTAAAGATACTGTCAATTCAATAATCAATCATAGGTAAAACCTACCTAGGTCAGTGGATCTCAAAAAAGGAGGTGATAATAGGTATCCCCAGTGTTATCAAAATACCTCATCAATTAATGTTTTCTCTTGCTTGAGTCAGAATTTCAAAGGTATTGGGAGTCATAGAGTTATTTAAGTATTCAAGCATTTTAGAGGCCCTGCAATAAAAAACCCTAACACTACACAAGTGTTATTCTTGATTAAACTAACCACATTCTTCTTATCACTCTTGATCTTTATGGTTCTTAACGTGGTTTCCATTGTTTTTCAAGTTTTAGGGCTTTCTTGAAAAATAATGACAGAGATCTTTCGGTGCCCTCGGTACTTAATTTGATCTATGATAATGGTGAATGATCTATTTGCTGTGTTCTTGGATCGATTTGAGGATGATCTTCTTTCTTCTCTTCAATCGCTCTATATTTCACTCTACTTTCTCTTCAAATCGTGGGTGCAAAATGAAGTTGTCTCATCGTCTATTTATAGAATTTTTTCCCTATGTTTTGTCATAAATTCTCAACGAATCATTGGGACATGAAGACAGGTTTCATCGGGAAGACTTTCAAAAATCATCGTCGGTGTTGTCAGGTTGCCCGGGATAGTTGTTAACAATTTTTATTTTACCGATGGATATTGGTATTCTGTCATAACAACTTTGTAACTTTGCTTCCTTACCAACGAGTGTCAGGTTACATTGGTAACTTAACCATTTTATGTGTTGACCGACAATTTTTGGTAAGTGTAAACAACTCTTCCATTATGCTCACCAATGATTTTCAGTATGTGAATACCGACGAGGTTGCTTTCTCATAATTGGAACAAGTAACATAGTATGCATCTTTATTATGTAGAATTTGACTATCTATCAATTTTTATAATGGAACTGATGCAAATTATGACTTGGTGTAGTGTAGTTCCATACTTACTTATTCAGCTCAAGTGGGGGTGGTGATGTCACTAGATCCATTGGATGGGGCGTAACCATTTTCATTGCTTGGTCTAGCTTCATCATTTCTTGAAGATTTTCTCCACATTTTTTCTTTAGCCCTCTAGATATCTTCAATGGTGTTTCCATTGGGATATGTGCTTGTCTCTGTCATTCAGTCTCTGCAATCTTTCTTGAGATGACCAACTTTGTGACAATTTAAGCATGCCATTCTGGGGTTTGACCAGCCTCTAGACCTTTTGTTCCATGCTCTCATGTAGGTTAAAGAAATGTGACCATATCTACCACATACTGTGTTGGGATTGAAAAAAGCATTAAGGGTTTTTGAAGTACCATGTTAAAATTTTGCATTTTGACCCCCTATAAGTGCTTTTTGAGCCTATTTTCCTAGATGATATTTTGAAGTTTTCCATGCATTTCAAGTACTCATCACTCTTGTTTAGGCATATGAAGACATCCTAGTTCATTAATTTCAAGTTTTGAGTTATTTCGTGATGTCTTGTTTTGAGCACTTGTCAAAATTTGCATATGTGCCAAAGTGTCAATCTGTTGTAACAGGCCTAGTTTTCCTTTGAATATCTTGCACCCAGAAATGTTTCATGACCTGCCAAATTGGGGATGTTTATTATGCATATCAAAGAACCTATTTTAAAATCCCAATTCATTTTGATATGTTTTGACTAGGTTTCAAACCCCTCAAAGTTGGTAGTTTACTGTTGTCATGCATTGTGTAATTGATCAAAATTTTGAGTAGCCCTATTTGACCAATTGTAACTTTTGATCTGGTGACCTAATTGAAATAATTACTTTTGTAATCCATTAAAAAGGTCAAATAATTCTTGATTCTCCATATTCAAGTTATGACAAGCCTATTTGGTCAGTTTGCTAAGCCCATTCCATTTGCAGTTTCTATCAGTGTGCTAAATTGTCAAATGCAGATTTTTGAATGACCTACTTTGAGGTCTTACAATTTCACACCCAGTTGAATGGAATGGAAAATTGAATGCTCCTTGGTATTGTAGGCATGTAAATTTGATACCATGAGGATTTGTAGGCCATGATGAATCTGTTTTCTCAGTTTGCCAATCTGATTCCATTCGCAGTTTCTAACATTTTGATGCAGATCAATTGCACAGTTTGGTCAGAGGCCCTGTTTGTGAGGTTATATCTTGAATAATGAGATTGGTACTATCAATAAAATGGTGCCCCTTTATTGCAGAAAAAATTTACTTCAAGTTTGCAAAGTCCCAGATCCTGAGGGTTTTTTATGCACAATTCTCCAGATGCCTTTCATTTGCAGAAATCATTATTCCTCATGTTTTTTGTTTTCTGCATTTCCAAGTGGCTACTTTTGAGTGGTTGCCAAATGTGCTTGGATGATTATGAAGAGCTTCCATTTTGGACCCGTATTCTCCATATAGCATACTTCCAATGTCCAGAAGCTCAGATCTTTGTGAAGTTGTTTGACTTGTTTTCAAAGTTGAAACCAAATGCGGTTCATTGCTATTGGACAGGGTAATTTGTAGAATTGTTGTAAAGAGGTGACTTGGGCGATTAAAATATTTTCACTTGTTTGGTTTTGCCAGGCCTCACTTTGCAGCATGGAAGAATGTCAATCATGGAAGGTGTATTTCCATCGCCATGTCCCAGTTACTAGACCTTGTCAATTTTTAAAGGCAGCCCCAAAGGCCAATTGCCATTAATGTGATCAATCTGCATAAATGTTAAAATGATTATAACGGCCATCATTTTGTACTTTATGGTCAAAATTTGGAATGTGAAAGTGTAGACAGGAGGCATCGGGTGCAAGAAAGCTTCCAGATTATGCAAATGATGATCAATCCAATCCACCGGGATAACTTTTGTTCAACATTTTGTCAAATAGTCAACATCTCAGAATTGTGCTTCAACACCAATTGTACTCTCATGAAGATAGTTTATAACTACAATGTCAGACAAACTTTCCAAGTATCTTTTATATTTTGAATGGATCACCACACCATTTTGCAAGAGTATTCATTAAGGCACAAACAAGGGAGATGTGTGCAAGGTGATAGCATCTTTAGGCTCCAGTACCAACAACTTCAAGTCATGATACAATCTTTACGAATTTCCAATTGGCACTAAGTACTATGTAGTTACTATGGCCATGGTTCCCAATTTCATTTGTTCACCACATACTTGAAAGTTCCCAATATTGCAAGGAAATTGTGCATGTGCCTTTTATTTTTGTATATGTAATGGAGAAGGTATGTTTTACCTGCTTTAAAGCCCACAAGCTTGCAGCATTTGTACCCAATTCAGCTAGGCATTATAATGTCTATGGTGGATTTCAAAAGAAAACAGAGAGTGTGCCCATGTTGTTTCATATGGAAATTTTAAGACATTCCAAAACGCTCAATGTATATTTCATATGCAAATTGCAAATGAAGGCAGAGCATGTCATATGGTTGCGCAGTTAATGGAGAAGGAGGTCTTTGAAGACTTTTAAAATAACAACTATCTCATGCAATGAATGGGATTTGATACCCTACGCAAGACAAAGGAAACCAAGTCCTAATACATAATACATCAAGCCCAATAAAAAAGGCATACCAGAATGAAGGACTGCACATTGATTTAAAACCCCAAATAATGATAAGAAAGCAGCCTACACAGCGATGAAGGGAGTTGTTTGAGTAATGAAATAAGTAGGAAGTCCACGCAGGCTTAATGCCATGTTCCACAACCTTTGTCGGCATCCTCCCTACAAATGCAAAATGTGGAAGTATAAACAAGACATACGAACTGTTTGACAGGATGCGCACAAAATGGATTTGTTGATAAGGCTTTAGAAACTTTCAAGCAATGCAATTGGCAGGTGTAAAGCCAAGTTTGACAACCTTGCCAGCGTCCTCCCAGCCCGTGCTAAAATAGAAGCTTTGGAATAGGGTGTGTGAATTGATTGTAGGATGCACACAAAATGGATTTGTTGATAAGGCTTTAGAAACTTTCAAGCAATGCAATTGGCAGGTGTAAAGCCAAGTTCAACAGCATTTTCCAGCATGCCCTATGCACAATAGATAGAAGAGATTTTTAAAATTCAAAAAAAACCATTTCAAAACACCAAGTCAAATACTAATAATCAGCGCAGACAAAACAAATGCATATGTGTATTAACATAGGAAAGCTGCTCAGACTTGGAAGCCTATGCATTTTGGTAGGTGTAGAACCCAAATGTTACCACAATTGAAAATATGCAAGTTGTGAGTTTTCAAAAGGCCAACACAGAGAGAAATGGATACACTAAGTGTGAAGGATTATCCCACATGCATAGAGGGATGAAACATGATAATGTTTATTTAGTAAAGCGCCCATTATGTGTAATAAGTAAAAGCTAGGGGGATTTTGAAGACTGTCGACTGGAAGGCTTAGTGTGCTCAGTGGGGCCCACTAATTTTGGGCAAAAACATGAAGTTCTTTAAAAAACTCATCAAATAGTTATCCCACATGCATCCCACAAAGACCATTCAAAATGTTTATAAACAAATGCGCTCACACAATGATATCAAGAGAAAGAGGAGGCTATGGGCACGCGCACAGGAGATGAAGACTAGCCTCAAAAACCATTCCCAAGGAGAAGACACCCATATTTTGGTGGGACCCACAGTGTTGACATGGTAGGTGACTGGGCATAAGAGGCTGCATGTTTGGGCATGAAACTCGAGGTGGCCAAAATTGACGAATGGCTTAATGGCTTAATGAGAAAGTTGGAAGGAAGATAAGTCTAAGCCATTAAGCCATTGGCTCACATGGCACAAGTGACAAGTGGCACCCAGTGGACCAGTCAGCCAATCAGAGGATGCCACATGGCACCTAGTAGGTGCCAAGTGGCGCAAGTCAAATGCAGTTTAGAGGCACCAATCAGAGATCGACACGTGGCACCTAGTGGACCTGTGGACCAATCAGAGGGTGACACTTGGCACATTCTAGTGAGATGTGCAGATTTCAAATTATTTTTTAATTTAAATTCATTTCATCAAATGGGTTAACCGGTGTGCAACTTCAAAAAGATCCAAGGGTTGACTTAATGACTTAATGGAAAGGTTCTCACCATCTAACCACTAAGCCATTAAGCCTAGGTGACAAGTGTCACAATGAGATAAAATATAGAAAAAGGGAAATATTAATGTTAAATTTGTCCCATTTTCAATATTCCAACTATTGAAAAGTATTTTATTTCAAATTGAAATATTTCAAACTTTTAAATGAAAATCTGCATTGGAAGGCAAACTTGGACTAAAATTTCAGAGGGAAAATTTTGTCCAAAATATACAGTATTATATGTTTCCAGAAAGGTCTCAGAATGAAGAAGAGGATTTTGCAGACCATTTGAGGAAAAAACAAATCAGATTTGAGCAGTTGCAGTTTGAGCAGTTGTAGATATTTTGAGAAGTAGACAGGTGTCAGTGAAGGAAATGGTTTTTTAGTTTCTCCTATATCTTTATTTTCTTCTGATTCTAACAAGAATGTTGAAAAATTATGTCATTGGGTAGTATTCAGGCTCTTGAGTCTTATTTTATATGTCACTTTGTCTTGCAAATGTGTATATCCAGATGAATTTTAATGAAGGATGAAGGAAATCCCTGTTCAAAACTTGTCTGATGTCTTTGTATGTTTGACTTTGATTCTTATGTATTGATTTGTAAGGCACTTTAATACACTAGCTATAAGGTAGCTTTGAGATTATTTCTGAGTCTCTTTCAAGGAGAGACTAATTCTCAGTGGCAAAATCTGAGAGTTGAATGTCTATATATGAATCTGATGTCCAGGTTTTGAAGTGAAAAAGGTGATTTGTAAGGCATTTTACTTGGGTTTTGTGAGTTTGGATTTATGATTTTCTGGTAATGTATGTGTGTTTGACTCTGTTTCCCAATAGATAAGGCACTAGTCTTGATTTTTCTAGTGGTTTTCTTCATCAAATCAATTATTCAATTCACTTTTAAATTTCTGTATGAGAGCTTGAATGATTATATTTTTCATTTTCATGAATGTAAGAGTACATGTTTGTTTCTTTAAAGAAGAAATCCACGGGTTAGCCTGCCTGAGTCTAGAAGTCGAAGAGAAGAAGGATTTTATCCTTGTCACATTGGTCATTTTCCTATTTCTTAGCAGATCATGTAGGTGGGATCTTGCATAAGATTGGTTGAGTTGAACTCCCATATCTTATAAGTCTGAGAACTATCCACTGATTTTCATGTCTGCATAAAAGGTTTTAGTGAGAAAGTTTTTATGTATGCAGATTTAGTATGTTTTAGGTGCACCCACCTGAGTGTGTGGAACATGAAGTAAAAGGAGGATCAAATCCTCATCAATTAGCCTTTTCTTTCCCCTCAATTTGTATGAATAAGAAGATTCATGTGAGTTCGACTAAGATCCCCAAGTCTAGTTTGCATATTCTCTTTTAGAACTGAAGGATACAAGAAAAAGACCTAACATGTTGTACAATTTGTCCATGTGTTGTAGTCCCATACATATTAATTACCAATTCTCTTTGGTTGATAGGGAGTTTATTAACCTTTAGGCTTCTATCCTTGCCTTTTCTTTTTCCAGCATTCAAGACTTGTGTGCCCATTCATCTTGAATGTAGGATAGTATTTGTCCATGTAGGTTTCCTTCTTTGGTTGTTCCATCTTAGACTTACATTCATATGCTTTATGTCCTTTCTTTTTAGATTTATAACAGAATCCTATGAATGAAGATGTAGATTTAGGAGTACCTTTCATTTTGCCTCAGCATACATTTGATGTGTGTCCTTGCTTTCCAATGTTCTTGCATGTCAGCTTTCTTGGTCTTGGATTTTCATAGACATTATTTGGATTGGCTTGATTTGATTATTCTCCATTTTTGGTAAAGCCTAGACCATTGTTGTTGTTGACTCTTTGTTGTCCTTCAAGAAAATCATCCATTCTTTTATTTCTCTCTTCATCCTTTCTGATAACTTCATTATGTTGTTGTTGAATTCTAACCTCATGCTTTAGTTTTTCATTTTATTCTCTTAGTTCACCGATAGAATGTACTCTTTCAATGAGTTCTATATTCATTCTATTTTCTTCTTGACCGATTAGAATAATCTGATTTGTGATCTCATGGTGATGCTCAACATGTCTTTGAATTTCTAAATCCTTTTTCCTATAGCTTCTCTGTAATATTCCTTCTGTCATCAATAGAAAGTGTTCTTTATATTTCAGCTTGTTTAGTAGAACTCATCACATCAATCATTCTTACCGTCTGGGACTCTTGACCAATTTGCAACATCTTTATTTTCTCTGTCAGATGTTGATTGATCTCCTTCAAATTTGTGATGTTTTCTTTTGATGTATTTGATGTATTACTTGTATTTGATCTTGAAGATTCAAAGAAATCTGGAATCTCTTCTTCTTGAAAATAATTTTCATTATTCCAAGTTGCCATAACTTTCCTCTCATCAAAAAACTCTCTCATCTTGATTTTGGATTATTTATACTGTTCATAGAACATCTGTATCTCAAGATTTTTATTCTCAATATTCTTATCAATTTTGTACTTCTCTATTGTATGATCTTTTCTCTTAAGCCTTTAAGCTTTCCAAGAAGAGAATTAGCTCTGATACCAATTGTTGAGATTAATGAGAAGTAGTACTAAGAGAGGAGGTGTGAATCAGTACCTCTAAAACTTTTAACTCTTTTCAACATTCATCATTATAAATCATTCTTTACTATATTACCAACCATTACTGTTGTTCTTTCTTATGCATGTAGTATTAGTTCATAAACTTTATCTGTTTGCAACATTCATAGGAACATTCATGAAAGTAATAAACACATAACACAAGATATGTGTTGGTAAATAGATTTTTCTTTTGAATTTAACTCCAAAATACCCAAAATACTTAAGAATAATTGAATACAACAGTTGGAAAATTGTTATTGAAAAACCAATTTCCCTCTAAATTTGAAGGTACAGCTCCCTTATATGAATGATTTTTAGTGAATCTTGATCTTTCCTAATCTAACAGAGGTATTTTCTTGACCCAAAAATAGAAGAGGTGAACCAAGCTAAAACTAGATGAGAAATATCTTAGGTGGGGTGAATTCAACTTTAAATCTAGCCAACTCTAAGACATCATCAATTAGATTAACTCCCAAAATTGGTAATGCATGAACTTCTACTGAAAAATGCATATACAAAAAATAAATATTAATGATGAAATTCTAGTGAGTCAATCTATATCACAAAAAAATTTCCCAACTCAGAATAACAAAAGATCCTCCCCTAAATTAACTGTATCAAATCATAACACATAAATCTGGTTCAAATACAGATTGCAAATCTATCTTCAAAGAAACATTCAAATTTAATAGAAAAACCAATGAAATTCAATGGAACAGTTAAAGAAATGGTATTTAGACACACACAATTGACTCAGCAAAATGATATCTTTTACACAAAAATTTAGCCAACCTTTGTAATGATTTTGGAAATAGTACATATAGAGTCCCAGATTGGGCCGTTACAAAAAGGAAGGGAACCAAAACACTTCAACTTCCCTAACTAGAAATGATAACCAAGGTTTATCTGTTACAACATTAATCAAAATTTGGTACAAAGAGAGAATCTAATCAAGCTTCAGTTTCATTCCCTTTGCCTTATAAATACTTCCACTCAACTGTTGGAGCTCTGGCACTTTGTCCAAATGGGTGGAAGATGGCTCTAACAGCTTGTCCACATAATCAAAAAATGATTTTTGCATATTGGCCAATCCTATCATTTCTTTTCCTTGCCCACTCATTTGTGATTCTATGTGCAAACCTTGAAGAATATTAAAGTCTTTGTTCTATTTTTCCTTGACCTTAACATCTACTTTCTACAATCCCATCTCAACCTGGATGATCATTTAGATTTTGAACTCTAGACTTTGAAGCCACTCGATTAGAGGTTCATCTCCCTTTTGCAGAATCTTGGCTTTCAGTGCCTCTTTGGTCTTCATCTTTACTACTACATGGAGTGTCACTATGCACTCTTGACACTTCACTCTCTCAGATGTGAGAGTTTGCAAATTCTTCTCAATGTTATTCCTCTCTATCTCCAATCTCAAGAGAGCATTACTGAACTACTCAACAACTACCAATCCCTCAGATTTGAGTCTCTCGACCCATCCCTTGCTGATCTATGCAAAGTGTCTATCCTCTTGCAACTTGGCTAACATAGCTTGATTCTCCACCACACTAGGATCAAAGGTGGTTTGGGTGCTGGGAACACTTGCAATCGGAGTGAGGAGCTATCTTATGAAATTGGTTAGCTTAGCCACTTTTGCCTTTAGTTGAACCTTGGAAATCTTGAGCTCCTCGAGTTCTTCCTCTATCACCACATTAGTATATTTCCACCAGTCCACCTTGGTATCATGACAAGCCAACCCCATATCAAATGACTGCAACTAAAATTTTGAAGCGGTCATATCCTCGAATCTACCTTCCTTGGTTGGCTTGGCCACTTCCATAGTGAAGTGTCCAGTCTTAGGTTCGTGACCCAGAGTAGATATTGTCTTTACTTTCTTATGTTTTCTTGTAGTGGCCTTGGGCTGAAAGGCTCATGACAAAGTGTCTTTGCTGGAAATTCCTTCTTCTTCCCTCTTCCTCTTCCATTCTAGAGTATTTTCTATCCATGCTCTGCACTGGTAACTTTGTTGGCAGAAACCAACTCCTCAATGAAAAACTTCCTTATGAATTGGGGCATAACCTTTGGTCTAGAAGCAAATGGATTTACTGAGGTAGGAGAAGAGGACACCAATTTGTCTACTGAAGTAAACTTCTTCTTTTTCTTGGCCTCTTTTTATGATTCTGTGGTTGAAGGAGTATCTTCACCCACTTCTACTATGACAGGGAACCCTTGCCTTGGAGAATTTTGGGTTGAAGTGCCAACCGGTACATCTATAGTGACTACTTTAGCTGGCTTCTCTAGTTCTGTACCTTTGGTGGTTTCCTCTATTGTTCCAATATTTGGAATCAGACCTCCTCCACAAGTCTTTTTTGGTTGAACTTCTTTTTGTGGAGGTTCATCGCCTCCCCTAGCTAGTTGAGATGAACTCTTGGTCATAGTTAGGAGTACCACCTAAGAATTTGTTGCAATGTTGGAAGTATCCTTTGTCGAGGTCCTTTGAGTAGGAGGCTTCCTTTTCGACCTCTTCCTTCTTCCTATCATCCATTCAACCCACTGCTTTGTCCTCTTATAAATACCAGTCATTAGAGTCTGCAAGTCACCGATGACTTGATTTAGCATGGGCTTAGAACTGATGGAGAGGGGTTTGATCTTCTTGAGATATGTATTATCATACATGTGCTGGCCATCATCTACTATCCCCTCAACTACAAGATTGACCTTGAACTTTTTGATTTATTCAATGGTTAATCTGGCATAAAATCTATCTCTACTCTCTAGATCATCTCTACAGTTGGCCCAATAGTCTTCAATGTCATCTACATGGTGGATAGCTTGACTCATTTGTAGGTAATCATGAGCGTAATTAACTGGATCATATTGGGGCCTTAGAACATCATAGGTTTCCAATGAAAACCTCTTGGAGAATGCCTTTAGAACATTCTTCACCTCAAACTGGGACACACAACTATAGGCTCTGATAGTCATAGGTAGGTCATAGCCTTTCTTCCTAGCATCAGCACAGATCAAATTCACCTGAACTGCTTGCCTCATCACCTCCATGAGTATCCATACAATATCTGGGCAGCTTCAAAGGAAGTCGTCAAAACCTACAAGACATAGCTATGGGAAATCTATGAATTAAATAAAATAAAATCTGAATTGGTTGATAAAAGCCATGGCTTTGGGAGAGAATCTCCTTTCTGGACAGCCTTGTAGCTCCCTACATAATCTCATTGTAAACACATCATTAACCCAAAGATATTCAGCATAACTATTATGCAATTGCAAAGAGGGGAAAAAATTGTAACTCTTAACATCATCAGGAAATTCCTCTAATCTAGGAAGCCCTGGCCAAATTTGGATTATAGCCAGAATATACAAAAGGACTGAAGACATATAAAATTCATTCTAGCACTTAGCTCTATCTAGGGCCCCCAAGAGGTTTTCACTTACCATAAGGGCCCAATCAATGAAGTGATGTTGGGAACAGATTACCTAAACTAGGAAGAAGTGATGATCAACAAAATTGAGTGCCTCACTCTCACCTCTAATCCTGTGGAGAAGCACCAAAATGTCTATGATCTCCAGCTTCATATTAGTGCCATATAGTGTCTTTTTTAGCTTCCCTTTGGTGCTCTTGTGCTCTTGAAACCATGCTTTCATTATCTCCTTCTTCCAAATTGACTTTTTGGTGATATATTCAGTCATTGTCTGACTGTATGTCATTTTTTAATACTCAGCTTTCTGTAGGATGCGAAGCAAGTTTTGGACCAATTCTCTATCAATGGATAGCAACACCATATCATTAGGCAAGAGGATTTGCCAGGTATCTAGGTTGTATCGAGTGATGCATTCCCAGATCAATTCTAGGGCTTGAAAAACCACGGGAAAACCAGTGGCTTCAACTAATCCACTCTCCTTCAATTTCTCAGTGATGGGATGCATCTGGTCCACCTTTAATCTGTTATGAAATTTTTGCATATCAAAGAACTTCAGAGACATATCCAAAATCTTATGCCATTCAGAAGTAATTCTGTTCATTTCGTCGAATCCCATGAATCTAGAAGCCATACTTCAAATGATTTGATTCAGGAATGAAGAATATCTTTCAAGAATGTAGGGGCAAAGAAAAACCAATATCAAAGGCTTCAAATTCAAACAATTTGTTAAACAAACGGTGGATCCTATTGGCAATCTCCAACTAATCATATAAATTTTTAATTCTTACCATTTAACGACTGACTTCCTGCACCACACAAATGAAAAGACCTCAACATTAATGAAACAGTCCATTATGAAGTAAAATGACTTTATTTGAATTAATTACTTTTCTCTTATGGGCCATTTAAGAAGTGTCTTTTCACTTCAGTAACCACAATGGTAACTTTCTTGAGGTAGTAGAAAATTACTTTTCCCCTTCTCCTTTGGGCTGAGAAATGTTTTTGGAGTGCTCTCTGCTTGAAAATTTGCCAAATGGGAAATTTGGTCTGTCGGGGTGCCAAAATGGGATGTGTTGATTTCATCTGGCTTCTTTATATCTCAAATTCTTTATGAGATAGATCTCTTACTCAAAATTCCTTCATTTCAAAGGTTTAGAAAAAAACACACTCCACAGGTCAAAACCCGCTTATTGGAGTAGTGGAGAAGCCATTTTCTGCTTTTCCGCCTATAGGCTTACACCTTGAATTTCTCCTCACCCAATCATTTCCTTCCTTGAAATAGGTTTGATTTGAATTCCCAAAGCTTTCTTATTCCAAATTTCTCAATTTCCACCCTTATTGACATATGATACCCTTAGGTCTGTTAAGTGTGGAAAATGCACTCTATAGGTGATTTTCCGCTGGAGAGAAGCTCGAAACCAATTTCCTACCAATGCTGCAAAACGATGAGTTATTGCTATATACTTCAACTACACATAAGACTGATGTTAGAATTCTTCAAACTGTGACCTTTACCAGATTGGGAACTTAACCTACCCAAAGAAAACATGATCTCAAATGTAGATTCCCTTCGGCTCACAAAAGAGAAGTCAAATTGGGGAAATCCAGTAAAGGTCTCCTATCCTAAGGGAAAAGATAGACCTGCACTCAGGACTCACATGACACTTTCAGGACCACTACTACATGTTAAACATCCACTTTTGTCTAAAGGTATGCAGACTAAAAGTGGGGCAACAACTGGTTCTTTCTGGGGACTTGGACATTCAGATGTCTAAGCAAGGAACTCAAATCTCTGGTTTCGCAAAGCTCAATAAAAGGTGGCTCACAACAAAACTAAAGAAAGACACGAAAAGGAAAGAAGAAAGGAAACCTAACTACAAAAAAAAAAGGAACTAAACTTAACTATGGTACAATACAGGGGTGTTAGGAATAAGGTGTCTCAACCTTGGATAATTCCTATTCTTATTATTTGTTTTTGTAAAATGTATTTCTTGCAAATAATGTAATTAAGTGTGAGTGTACATGTCTAGTTGGCATGTTGATGTGTCACTCCACTTGATGTGTTGGCATCTTGAATTGTGTGTAAGGAGATCATGGCT
>MU224354.1:649104-687039 GCA_018584345.1 Thuja plicata | reverse complement strand
CCTATGACATGTAAGAGCTATTTCTAGGAGATTTCAATGACAGGTGAAGACATGCAATGACATGTGGCAACTGATAAAGTTGAGTACTGTACACTCTTCCAATCCTTGATCCCAACCGTGGGGTTTGGGGCATCGCCCTGGAAAAAATTTTAGGGTTCCTATTTTCTCAGAGAATGGTAAAACCCTAATATGGCTATCTTTGGAAGTTGCCCTAAAAAGGAAAGCGCATGATATAAGCATTTTTTAGGGTTGCAGACAGATATATGAAAAGAGTATATTTTTGGTATAATCTGGTGCTACTAGAATTGTCTATGTGTGTTGATTGTCTCCTGAAAGAACTTGCATTGCAAGTGTGTTATAACTGTTGTGTTGAAGATAATACATTGTGCAGGTTTTGGAGTGCTGGGGTTTTTTACCGAAAGGTTTTCCCCAGGGTAAATCATTGTGTCATTCTCTATTTTCTGTATGCATGGTATATGGTTGCAATATCTTTGTTAAAGTAGTTAACGAATCTAAAATTGTAAGGATTTAAAAGAATTTGCACAATACTTTCCTTTAGAGATTAGTGTAGGAAGTTGTTTTCGCACCTGAGTTTCCTTACAAGGGGTTATGGGTTTTCAATTTAGATCTGATAAAGTTTCAAATCTTGACCATTATACATCAGGGGTAGTGCTTCACCATCTGGATATACCAATTTAAAAGAATTCTTCTCAAATGCTTGATGGATCTTGAAAGGTCCTTTCCATAGTGCTTTTAATTTTTCGTGTATGCCTTTAGGTGCCTTGTGTTTGTCCCACAACAACACCATGTCTCGCTCCATAAATTTTTGAGGTCTTCTCTTTTTATCAAAAAAGTTCTTCACATGCATTTGATGTCGTGTGATATGATCAACCATTTTCTCCCTTTCTTCTTCTAGTTTTCTCAGGTACAAAATCCTCTTTTCTAAACCATCTTCATATATGTCATCCTCTACTGTTGTCCTTAGTTTGCAAGTAGCTAACTCTAATGGTAATGGAAGGTTGGCTTCTACCCTATAAATGAGTACAAAAGGAGATACACCAAGGGATCTTTTGGGAGTCACTCTATCTACCCAGAGGGCTTCATAGATCTTCTTGTGCCAAGTTTTCTGGTTGTCTACTACAAGTTTTTTCATGATGTTTACCAAATTTTTATTGCTAGATTCAGCTTAACCATTCCCTTGAGGAAAGTAATAAGATGATTTACTAATCATGATGCCATACTCAAAGAAAAATTATATAATTTATTGAGAAGAAAAGTATGAGGCATTATCCATAACTAACTTAATAGGCACACTAAATCTTACCAGAATGTTTTCTTTGATAAACTCACATACTACTTCCAAAGTAGTTATCTTGGTTTCTTTTTCCTCCACAAATTTTGTGAAGTAATCAGTCACAGTGATTATGTAGGTATGGCCTATGCTAGACGTGGGGTTTATAGGACCAATAAAATCAAGACCCCATTGCTGAAAAGGACCTTCAATTACCACTGGTGTCACAGGTAGTGCTGCCAAATGTGGCTTTCCGGTAAACATTTTACATTTCTCACACCTTGCTACCCAATGGTATGCATCTCTAAACATTTCTAGCTAATAATAACACTGTCTTAGAATCTTGAATGCAGTGACTAATGAGGAGAAGTGTCCTCCACAAGCTTCATCGTGAAACACCTTTAACAACTTCTCTTGTTGTTGTCTGTCGACACACCGGAGGAAAGTTCCATCTATAGATCTCTTATACAATCTATCTTCCCAGATTACATATTTAGAAGCTTTTAGTTTCAAGTCCCTTCTTTTCTTTGGAGATAACCCTTTAGGGCATTCACCATATGTCAGGAAATACACAATATTTTCAAACCAAGGATCTTGCATACTTACTGCCAAAAATAAGTGTACAACTTTTGGGTCTTCATCTATTTGATTCTCCACCATTGCCTTGCATAATGAATTTCCCCTCACCAACTTGGTGGGCTTGATCTCTATGTCATATTATTGGGTTTTAGATACCCATGCTCCTCTGTTGTTACATCCTACATCCTATTGAGTTGGGATGCTTTTTACTACAATATTAGGCACATACACAAGAGAGTGTGAGTGTAGAATGTAGAATCTAAAATTATTTAAAGCCTTTACAACTGTGAAAGCATGTTTGTCAGTCTGAGAGTATCTCAACTCATGATTTTTTAGAGGTTTTCTCATAAAGGCAATGGGAGATTTAATTCCCTCTTCATTCTCCTACATGAGAATGGATGATAGAGTATGTTTGAAAGAATAACAATAGATTATGAAATCTTTCTTATAATCTGGGTGACATAACATAGGAGCATTGGCTATGGAATCCTTTATTCTTTTGAAATATTGTTTACTAGGATCATTCCATTTTAAACTCACATTCCCTTTCATCATGTCCACTATTCATTTGGTGATTTCAGAAAAATATGGAACAAACCTCCTTAGAAAGTTTACTTGGCCAAAAAATGATTTCAATCCAGTTTTGTTCACAGGTAAACTCAATTGTTAGATTTCTCTTACCCTTTCTAGGTCAATCCTTATGCCTTCTTGGGAGACAATGTGGCCCAACAATTTCCCCTCAGTTACACAGAAAACTAACTTCTTGGGATTCAATGAAATCCTGTCTTCCCGACACCTTTGCAATACTCTCCTTAAGTCATTTATGTGATCTACTCTTTTCCTAGAAAATATAGTAAGATCGTCTAGATACATAGAAATGATTTTGTTCTTCATATCACTGAAGGAAATTTCCATGCCCCTCTGAAAGGTAGCCCCAACATTGATTAACCTAAATGGTATTTTGTGGTACGTGAAGGTGCCCCATGGAGTAGTGAAAGTCATTTTATGCTAGTCTGCTTTCTCAACCTCAATCTAGTTATACCCTGAGAAGCCGTCTAACATGGACATCATTTTGGATTTGATCACGATCTACAAGAGATGATCCATGTTGGTGAGTGTGTAATTTTCCTTCAAGGAGGATTGATTAAGGTTTCTAAAATCAAAACAATTTCTTATTTCTCTGTTCTTCTTCCTCACTGGCACTATATTTGCTACTCAGGTAGAATGGTGGATAGGGTATATGATCCTTGCTTTGAGCATTTTATCAACTTCCCTGAATATAGCATCAGCAAATTTGGGGTTGTAATTCCTTTGTTTTTTTCTGAATGGAGTTGCCTCAGGTTTCAAAGGAATCTAATGTTTGAATTTCCCATTCATAAAAATTTTCAAATCTTCATAACTCGAGGAAAAAACATCTTGGTATTCTAGGAAGAGTTTCCTAACTTCTTTCCTTTCTTCTTTGGTGCATCATTTCCCAATGTTAATCATCTTGGTATCCTTCTTGGTTCCTATGTTCATTCCCTCATATTCACCAGTGGTAGGGCCTCTCTCGATTCTCTTCTTCTTAACAAAGGTGTCATGCATGTTGAAGAGTTTCTCAAGTATAACTAAGTGGGGAGGGATGATATTTCCTTGTAGCTGGATGATATCCGACTTATCTTTCTTTTTTCTTGTCTTGATAGTCTTCTTTGGTTTTTTTGGGAATGTCTTTATGGAAGTCACCACCGCTCTCCAGAAAGAGAAGGAGGTTCTGTCATCTTTGAACTCTTGCCTGTCTTCTACATTATTGGTCACAGATGGTCGATATACAATCTCCACTTGGTACTTCTTATCTTTGAATTCTGGGTGAGGGAGGAGTAGTGAAGCTGACACGACCAAGGATTTTCCCTTGGATTTTAATTCTCTGAGCATAGATTCAATAAAGAATGCATCCAATGCCTCTATTTCGTCCCATACTCTATTTCTATAATTTTTTAATCTGTGAGTTTTTACAGAGTATTGATTTTTAATTTGATGCACGATCAGCTCAGTATCAACATGAGCTCTCAAGATCTGCACACCTATTTCCTTTGCAAAAATAATCCCTAATAGGAGGGCTTCATACTCAGCAGTATTGTTGGTGTTCCTGAACTCCAATTTATAAGTCATGGGTTTGCATACTCCGTCTGGTGATATCAAGACCACACCTACACCAGATCCTGAAGATTCACAAATGCCATCAAATTCAAGGGTCCAGATCTATGGTGGTATTTCTTCAGTAGAAAACTACTTTTCCTCTTCCCCAGATTCCATTTCCTCATTGTGGTCATCAATAAATAGCATATAGTTACCAAATTCCAATTGTTGATACAAAATTTGGGCTTTAGGGTCATCAGATTTCAGAAATGTAAACTTATCTTTCTCCTCTGGGACCAGTTTAATCTTTTTATTGCCTGCTGGGATTAAATCTTCAGAAAAATCTAGCTTTATCTCCCCTCTAAGGTCTCTACAAAAACTCTTTCTTAATAGTAAACCGTAAATAGCAGGTATATCAGCAACAAGGATTGTTAGCAACATATTCTTCTCGGGGTGTGCCACCAGGACCACTTGAGCATCTTTAATTTCACCAACCAGGGGTACTTGCTTGGAATCCATAGAGAAATATCTACCATGGGCTTTAGTGAGGGTAAGTCCTAGAGCTTTAGCTATAGTTGATGCAATGACATAATCTAAGGCTCCAAAGTTTATTATGCAATTGCTTAACTTGCAACCATTAATATATAATGACACATAGAATGGGTCAGGCTTTTGGCCTATGAAAGTGGCCAAAATAGAAGGTTCTCCTTGATTATTTGGTTCTACAAATATAGACTCATTTTATATAGTAGTCATGACATTTTGGTTTAACTCCAGATTCCCTTCTTTACAGCAATCTACTAGCTTTACAGTTCTATGGGATTATACTTATGGTAGTCTATAGGGGAAATTTGAATTCTAGAATCTCTACAGAATTGAATAATGTCAAAAGATCTTTGCTCCTTACCTGGTTGTAGAATTCTCACTCCTTGATTGGATTCCTTAGAATAGGAGGTAGATGCCTCATTATTTTTAAGTGGAGGTGTTGAAGAAGGGCTTTTATCCTTCTGACTCCAGGTCAAGACTGTATAATAGGTCCCACCTATGGTAGCATAACATGTTGCTTCTTGCTCTAAATCTGATTCATACTCTAAATATAAGTTTTTAGAGTCGCCATGCGAGTATGAATCTAGTTCAGCTCGGGACACTCCAACATTCCACTCATTAGTCTGATGCATTTGCCAAGCACGAGCTACAATGGGGCATCTCTCTCCATTGTGATCTATAGTTAGGTAGAAGGCACACATGTTTCCTTTTTTAGGAGGAGCTTCTATAGCTAGCCTCTATGGTGGAGCAAATAACTGTAACTCCTTTTCATCGACATTCCTCCCCTTGTTGTTTCTCCCAGGCTGATCCTAAAATTTTTTTTGGTAGGGATTATTAAATCTGGGAGTTTCCTCTTGAAGGTGATGAATTCATTGGACAATTTTTGAATCATATCATCTTATGATGTAGTATTGCTACTACTGGTTCTAGCTTGTATCTCTCTTTTCCATTTCTTGGATGAGATCATATGGTCCTAAATTTCTACAGAAATTCTCTATGTGGCATCCAAATTTGCAGGGTTCACCATTCTTAGATCATAAGTCCAGTGGCATAGCACTTATGAAGAATGTTTTCAAATTTCCCTTCATAGGCCTATTAGCTGCTGGAATATGATTTACAAGCTTCTTGAATTTAGCTATAAAATCCCTCATACTGATAGAGGGTTCTGTCTTGATGGAAGTTAATTGCATCAATATGGTATGCTCATGTTCAGTAGTTTTAAACCTTCTTTCAAAGGCAACTCTCATGGAAGCCCAAACTGTGATGGAAGACTTAGGTAAATGGTGAAACCAATCAGCAGCACCCTCAATAAGGGTCTCAAAAAATAATCTGATGGCCACATCCTCCTCTCGTACTGCTAGGATATTGACTGAAGCAAAGAAGGTGGAAATGTGTTCATCTGTAGATACTTTCTTGTCTCTAGAAAATTTGGGAAAGTTCTTTCTAGAACCCAAAGGGAGAGGATTACATGTTGCTAATTGTAGAAGTCTGACTGCGATAGCCCAAGGAAGTGCCATAGCTACTTCGGGTAGATAGGGTGTTAGATTGATAACAGGAGGGGCAACTACTCCATGTAAAGTTAACACTTGGCAAGTCATGGACAATTGATTAGTTTTCTTAGGAGGTGAAGAAGGGCTACTCTAGCTCCTTCCAGTTCTATTTCCTCGGTGAGGTACTTCTAAAAGAGAAAAGTTAATATTTGCAAGTCTTTCAAAGACTAGGTCTGTGCTACCTTCTTTCCTTGTACTCCTAAGGAACCTTTTAGGCTCCAGATTTTTAACTAATTCTGTACCTAGCTTCACGCTCTGCTTGACATTGTGCCCTTATTAGGTTTCTCCTTCTGATGACTATTTCAAGTGCTTCTTCTCTAGCTTCTTCTTGTTCAAGCACTTGAGTAGCATTCCTATAGTGCTCTGTATCTCTTCTGTATCTCCACACAAAAGTGTTCAATGACGAGATGAGGTCCTCTTGATCGTCTTGGAATCCAAGATTTGGTTGAAGCATAGGAATTATGTTTTCATGGGGAAGCACCATCTTTCTACATGATATGCTTCTGGTTATAATGACTGTTCATGTCCCTAGCAGAGTTTCCAAAAATCTGTTGGTAAATAGATTGTTCTTTTGAATTTAACTCCAAAATACCCAAAATACTTAAGAACAATTGAATACAATAGTTGGAAAATTGTTATTGAAAAACCAATTTCCCTCTGAATTTGAAGGTATAGCTCCCTTATATGAATACTTTTCAGTGAATCTTGATCTTTCCTAATCTAACAAAGGTATGTTCTTGACCCGAGAATAGAAGAGGTGAACCAAGCTAAACCCAGATGAGAAATAGCTTAGGCAGGGTGAATTCAACTTTAAATCTAGCCAACTCTGAGACTTCATCAATCAGATTAACTCCCAAAACTAGTAATGCATGAACTTATACTAAAAATGCAGATGAAAAAACTAAAGATTAATGATGAAATGCTAATGGGTCAATTTATATCATAGAAACGTTTCCCAACTCAGAATAACAAAAGATCCTCCCCTAAATTAACTGTATCAAATAATAACACATAAATCTAGTTCGAATACAGATTGGAAATCTGACTTCAAAGAAACATTCAAATGTAAAATAAAGACCAATGAATGCAATGGAATAGTTAAAGAAATGGTGTTCAGACATGCATAATTGACTCAGCAAAATGCTATCTTTTACACCAAAATTTAGCTGACCTTTGTATTAATTTTTGAAATAGTACATATAGAGTCCTAGATTGGGCCATTACAAAAAGGGGGGAGAACCGAACTGGTTCAACTTCCCCAATGAAAAATGATAACCAAAGGTTTATTCATTACAACATTAATCAAAATTTGGTACAAAGAGAGAATCTATTCAAGCTTCAGTTTCATTGCCTTTGCCTTATAAATACATCCACTCAACTGTTGGAGCTCTGGCACTTTTTCCAAATGGGTGGAAGATGGATCTAACAGCTTGTCCACATAATTATAAAATTATTTTTGCATATTCCCCAATCCTATAATTTCTTTGCCTTTCCCACTCATTTGTGATTCTGTGTGTAAACCTTGAAGAATCTTAAAATCTTTGTTCTGTTCTTCCTTGACCTTAACATCTACTTGCTGCAACCCCATCTTGGCCAGGATGATCATTTTTGATTTTGAACTCTAGACTTTGAAGCCACTCAATTAGAGGTTCATCTTCCTTTTATAGAATCTTGGCTTTCAACGCCTCTTTGGTCTTCATATTTACTACTACATGGAGTGTCACTATGCACTCCTTACACTTCACTCTCTCAGATGCAAGAGTTTGCAAATTCTTCTCAATGTTATTCCTTTCTATCTCCAATCTCAAGAGAGCATTACCCAACTTCTCAACAACTACCAATCCCTCATATTTGAGTCTCTTGACCCATCCTTTATCAATCTGTGAGAAGTTTCTATCCTCTTGCAACTTGGATAATATAGCTTGATTCTCCACCGCACTAGGATCAAAGGTGGTTTGGGTGCTGGGAATGCTTGCAATTAGAGTGATGAGCTATCTTATGAAATTGGTTATCTCAGCCACTTCTTTCTTTAGTTCCTTCTTCTCTAGCTTCTTCTTGTTCAATCACTTGAGTAGCGTTCCTATAGTGCTCTGTATCTCTTCTGTATCTCCACACAAAAGTGTTCAATGAGGAGATGAGGTCCTCTTGATCGTCTTGGAATCCAAGATTCGGTTGGAGCATAGGAATTATGTTTTCATGGGGAAGCACCATCTTTCTCCATGATATGCTTCTGGTTATAATGATTGTTCATGTCCCTAGCAGAGTCGCCAAAAATCTATTGGTAAATAGATTTTTCTTTTGAATTTAACTCCAAAATACCCAAAATACTTAAGAACAATTGAATACAACAGTTGGAAAATTGTTATTGAAAAACCAATTTCCCTCTGAATTTGAAGGTATAGCTCCCTTATATGAATAATTTTTAGTGAACCTTGATCTTTCCTAATCTAACAAAGGTATGTTCTTGACCTGAGAATAGAAGAGGTGAACCAAGCTAAACCCAGATGAGAAATAGCTTAGGCAAGGTGAATTCAACTTTAAATCTAGCCAACTCTGAGACTTCATCAATCAGATTAACTCCCAAAACTAGTAATGCATGAACTTCTACTAAAAATGCAGATGCAAAAACTAAAGATTAATGATGAAATGCTAATGGGCCAATCTATATCATAGAAATGTTTCCCAACTCAGAATAACAAAAGATCCTCCCCTAAATTAACTGTATCAAATAATAACACATAAATCTGGTTCGAATACATATTGGAAATCTAACTTCAAAGAAACATTCAAATGTAATAGAAAGACCAATGAAATGCAATGGAATAGTTAAATAAATGGTATTCAAACATGCACAATTGACTTAGCAAAATGCTATCTTTTACACCAAAATTTAGCTAACCTTTGTTTTAATTTTTGAAATAGTACATATAGAGTCCCAGATTGGGCCATTACAAAAAGGGGGGGGGGGGAACCGAACTGGTTCAACTTCTCCAATGAGAAATGATAACCAAAGGTTTATTCATTACAACATTAATCAAAATTTGGTACAAAGAGAGAATCTATTCAAGCTTCAGTTTCATTCCCTTTGCCTTATAAATACATCCACTCAACTGTTGGAGCTCTGGCACTTTGTCCAAATGGGTGGAAGATGGCTCTGACAGCTTGTCCACATAATTAGAAAATGATTTTTTCATATTACCTAATCCTATCATTTCTTTTCCTTTCCCACTCATTTGTGATTCTGTGTGTAAACCTTGAAGAATCTTAAAATCTTTGTTCTGTTATTCCTTGACCTTAACATCTACTTGCTGCAACCCTGTCTTGGCCTGGATGATCATTTTGATTTTGAACTCTAGACTTTGAAGCCACTCAATTAGAGGTTCATCTTCCTTTTGTAGAATCTTGGCTTTCAACGCCTCTTTGGTCTTCATCTTTACTACTACATGGAGCGTCACTATGCACTCCTGACACTTCACTCTCTGAGATGCAAGAGTTTGCAAATTCTTCTCAATGTTATTCCTTTTTGTCTCCAATCTCAAGAGAGCATTACCCAAATTATCAACAACTACCAATCCCTCATATTTGAGTCTCTCGACCCATCCTTTATCGATCTATGTGAAGTGTCTATCCTCTTGCAACTTGGATAATATAGCTTGATTCTCCACCGCACTAGCATCAAAGGTGGTTTGGGTGCTGGGAATGCTTGCAATTAGAGTGAGGAGCTATCTTATGAAATTGGTTAGCTCAGCCAATTCTTTCTTTAGTTGAACCTTGGCAATCTTGAGCTCCTCAAGTTCTTCCTCTATCGCCACATTAGTAGGTTTCCTCTAGTCCACCTTGGTGTCATGACGAGCCAACCCCATATCAAATGACTGTAACTAAAATTCTGAAGTGGTCATATCCTTGACTCTACCTTCCTTGGTTGGCTTTCCCACTTCCATAGTGAAGTGTCCAATCTCAGGGTCATGACCTAGAGTAGACATCATCTTTACTTTCTTCTATTTGCTCATAGTGGCCTTGGACTAAAAGGCTCATGAAAGAGTGTCTTTGCTAGAAATTCCTTCTTCTACCCTCCTCCTCTTGCATTCTAGAGTATTTTCTATCCATGAATCTATGCTGGCAACCTTGTTGGTAGAAACCAACTCCTCAATGAACAAATTTCTTATGATTGGGGGCGTAACCTTTGGTCTAAAAGCAAATGGATTTACCGAGGTAGGAGAAGAGGACACCAATTTGGCTACTGAAGCAACATTCTACTTTTTCTTGGCCTCTTTTTCTGATTCTATGGTTGAAGGAGTATCTTCACCCACTTCTAATATGATAGGGGACCCTCTCCTTCTAGAATCTTGGGTTGAAGTGCCAACCAGTACATCTACAGTGACTGCTTTAGCTGGCTGCTCTGGTTCTACACTTTTTGTGGGTTCCTCTGTTGTTCCAATATTTGGAAGTAGACCTCTTCCACAAGTCTTCTTTGGTTTAAATTCTTTTTCTGGAGGTTCATCACCTACTTGAGCTGGTTGAGATGAACTCTTGGTCATAGTTTGGAGTACCACCGAAGAAGTTGTTTCAATGTTGGAAGTATCCTTTTTTGGGGTCCTTTGAGTAGGAGACTTCCTTTTCTACCTCTTCCTTCTTCCTACTATCCATTCAACCCACTTCTCTCTCCTCTTATAAATACCACTCTTTAGAGTCTACAAGTCATCTATGGCTTGATCTAGCATGGGCTCGAAACTGATGGAGAGGGGTTTCATCTTCTCAAGATAGGTATTATCATACATGTGCTAGCCATCATCTACTAGCCCCTCAACTGCAAGATTGACCTTGAACTTTTTTATTTGTTCAATGGTTAATCTAGCATAAAATCTATCTCTTCTCTCCAAATCATCTCTACAATTTTCCCAATATTCTTCAATGTCATCTACATGGTGGATAGCTCACCTCATTTGGAGGTAATCACAAGTGTAATTAACTGGACCATATTGGGGCCTCAGAACATCATAGGTTTCCACTGAAAACCTCTTGGAGAATGCCTTTAGAACATTCTTCACCTCTAACCAGGATGCACAACTATAGGCTCTGATAGTCATAGGGAAGTCATAACCTTTCTTCTGGCATCAACACAGATCAAATTCACCTGAAGCGCTTGCCTCCTCACCTCCACCGGTACAATCATATCCGTAGGATATCTGGGCAGCTTCAAAGGGAATTCATCAAAACCTGCAAGATGAAGGTATGAGAAATCTCTGAATTGAATAAAATAACATTTGAATTGGCTGATAAAAGCCATGGCTTTGGGAGAGAATCTCCTTTCTGGACAGCTTTGTATCTCCCTACACAATCTCATTGTAAACACATCATTAACCCAAATATATTCATCATAACTATTGTGCAATTGCAAAGAGGGGAAAAATTCATAACTCTTAACATCATCAGGAAATTCCTCTAATCTAGGAAGCCCTTGCCAAATTTGGATTGTGGCCAGTATATACAAAAGGACTGAAGACATATAAAATTCATTCTGGCGCTTAGCTCTATCTAGGGCCTCTGTGAGGTTTTCGCTTACCATAAGGTCCCAATCAATGAAGTGATGTTGGGAACAGATTACCTGAACTAGGAAGAAGTGATGATCAACAAAATTGAGTGCCTCACTCTCACCTCTAATCCTATGGAGTAGCATTAGAATGTCTATGATCTCTGGCTTTAGATTAGTTCCATATATTGTCTTTGGCAGCTTCCCTTTGGCGATCTTGGGCTCTTGAAACCATGCTTTCATTATCTCCTTCTTCCAAATTGACTTTTTGGTGATATATTCAGTTACTACCCAACTATATGTCATTTATGAATACTCAGCTTGCTTTGGGATGCAAATTGAGTTCTGGAATGACTCTCTATCAATGTATAGCAACATTGTATCATTGGGCAAGAGGATTTTCCTAGTATCTGAGTTGTATCGAGCGATGCAATCCTAGATCAATTCTAGGGCTTGAAAAACCATGGGAAAACCAGCGGATTCAACTAATCCACTCTCCTTTAGTTTCTCAGTGATGGGATGCATTTGGTCTGCCTTTAATCTATTCTAAAAGTTTTGCATATCAATGGATAGAAACACTGTATCATTGGGCAAGAGGATTTTCCTGGTATCTAGGTTGTATCAAGCGATACATTCCCAGATTAATTCTTGGGCTTGAACAACCATGGGAAATTGGCAGCTTCAACTAATCTAGTCTCCTTCAATTTCTTAGTGATGGGATGCATTTGGTCAGCCTTTAATCTGTTCTAAGAGTTTTGCATATCAAAGAACTTCAGAGACGTATCCAAAATCTTATGCCATTCAGAAGTAATGCCATTCATTCTATTGAATCCCATGAATTTGGAAGCCATACTTCAAATTATTTGATTTGGGAATGAAGAATATCTTTTGAGAATGTAGGGGCAAAGAACAACCAATATCAAAGGTTTCAAATTCAAACAATTTGTTAAACAAACGGTAGCTCCTGTTGGCAATCTCTAATTGATCTTATAAATTTTGAATTCTTACCATTTAACGGTTGACTTCCCATGCCACATGAATGAAAAGACCTCAACATTAATGAAACAGTTTGTTATGAAGTAAGACAGCTTTATTTGAATTAATTACTTTTCTCTTACGGGCTATTTAAGAAGTGTCTTTTCACTTTAGTAACCACAATGGTAACTTTCTTGAGGTAGTAGAAAATTACTTTTCCCCTTGTCCTTTGGGCAGAGAAATTTTTATGATATATATATCTCTTACTCAAAATTCCTTCATTTCAAAGGTTTGGCAGAAAATGCACTCTGCAAGTTGAAACTCGCTTGTTGGAGTAGTGGAGAAACCATTTTCTGCTTTTTCGCCTATAGACTTACACCTTGAATTTCTCCTCACCCAATTATTTCCTTCCTTGAAATAGGTTTTATTTGAATTCCTAAAGCTTTCTTATTCCAAATTTCTCAATTTCCACCCTTATTGACATCTGATACCCTTAGGTCTGTTAAGTGCAGAAAATGCACTTTGTAGGTGATTTACCGTCGGAGAGAAGCTCGAAACCAATTTCCCACCAATGCTGCAAAATGAAGAGTTATTTCTAAATAATTCAACTGCACATAAGACTAATGTTAGAATTCTTCAAACCATGACCTTTACCGAATTGGGAACTTAACCTACCCAAAGAAAACATGATCTCAAATGTAGATTCCCTCCAGCTCACAAAAGAGAAGTCAAATTGGGGAAATCTAGTTAAGGTCTCCTATCCTAAGGGAAAAGCTAGACCTAGACTCAGGACTCATGTGACACTTTCAGGACCACTACTACAAGTTAAAAATCCACTTTTGTCTAAAGGTATGTAGAACAAAAGTGGGGCAACAATATGATATCGTAGAAAACTCATGTTAGGAAGTAAAACTGTTGTGGGGATGGCACCCACAAAAATTCACTATCTACAGAATGGAAGGGAGCCAGTAAAGGCTTAAAATTGATCACTTCTGATGATCTAACCTATTAGGAGTATTAAGGTGGAGACCAGTTAAGATCTACTCTGTTAAGAGCTTTAGCAACACTGATTTAAGTGCACACTCAGTTAAGAGATTTACAATAGGACTGTTAGGTCCACCTTTCTTGAAAGGATTTCTTAAGTGTACTACACTTGTTAGAATGAGTACATATGATTGACTTGACTGTATGCATTCTACAATTTCTAATTATAGATCCATTAAAGCTCTCATAATAAGAATATCACCTTAAGTGACTTATTAATACCTTTCTCTGCTTGTTGGTAGCCTATGTTCTTGTTCTTGAAAATGATTTAACTCTTTTCTATCCTTGTGCATGAAATCTCTTGTCTGGTCTTTAGATGCTCTCCATGGCTACAATCTTCATTGAACAACAACATGTTCACAATAGATTGAGCATCTATTTATAGAAGTATTTGACCTATTCTAGAATCACGTATTACAATGTTAACTCTTAGATCCAAGGTTTACAACTTGACCTTGATCTTTAGTTTGAATGTTTTAAATTAGTAAAACTAATTAAAACAATAATAAATACATTTCTTCCTCCACACATAATGGATTTGAAAACAAATCAAGAAGTTGTATATACAACTTCAATGATTTATCTGACGTGGAAAGTCAGATCCACTTTTTGCAGGATGTAACTTACTATCGGTTCTTGGTTGTCGAGTTGAACTAAAAGTCTGTCGGCATTCCTTTGTGAACTAATTGTTGGGTTCCCTTCATTTGTCAGGCTCCTCTCTTTATTGTTCTGTCGGGTTGCACTGTTGTTACTCGTTGGGTTCCTTTATCCTTTTTGTCATCGGGTAAAACTGAATAGTGTTTGTCGGGATGCTTTGAACTTGGTAGTATTGGGTAACCTTGTCATCGGGTAGTGTTGTGCCCTATCTATTGGTGTAGTGTAAACCGATGGTGTAGATCATGTTTTTCCTTGTGTATACTAATGGAAAAATATAATTCCTTTATATTTCTCCAAATCCCTTACATGACAATGAGTCACCTCAAGCATTAATAGTTCCTATCAAAGTTGCTCCTATAAAAGTTACTCATGAGCCGATGGGTATTAATATGAATGTTAAAAAAAAGATACCTGGTCAAGAAGCTCACACTAAATATTTTGATACTCATTTCACACCTTATATTCATCCATTTGCATGCAAGAATCAACCTTCTCCATCCTCCAAATAGTTCCTTGGTCCCTATGTCTAAAAGCTGAAATCTACAAACTTTCCATCTATATTGGGTCCATATATCCCTCCATCCACTTACCCTATCTCCTATCAAGATTGACAAATACATGCATATTTGAAACCTCTATATCAATCTCTCCATATGAACCATCCATATTGGACTTATTCACCCACAAATACCAAGTCTTTTGGAAGCAATTTGGATGTCAAACAAAGAAATCATAAATTGAAGAATCCGCTTACATATAAGGATCACTATGTCCAATCTAATCGACAAGTCAATACAAAGAAAAAAGAAATATTTCAATGACCACAAAGGAAAACCAAAGAAAATGTGGATTCCAAAATCCCTCATTAAAGAAGTGAATGTTAAAACATCCAAAATAAAAGTAAAAGCTATGTGGATTCCCAAGTCTATTCTAAAGGACTTGGACACAAAAATAAAATCACAAGATGTGTGGATTCCCAAGTCACTCTTAAAAGACTTCAACACAAAAGAAAGATTAGAATTGGCATCCAAGCTTCCAAAGGATTCCACACCATCTCCTTTCAAATATTTTTCATCTCCTAAACCTATTTTGGGTTCTCATGTCCCAAAATCCATTGTTTTGAATACGTCTTCATCCATCTTGGGTCCTCATGTACCAAGATCCATATCAAAACCTAAATCCATTTCAAACACTTTTCCTCTATCATTCCATTGTCCTTCAAGATGTGTGTCGATGTTGATCTTGCCTACACAAGACTCTCACTACCACACCCAACATCCTACCTCTACCTACTATCCCTCCATATTGGGTCCTTACATTCCTTCTATTCTTCTCATCCACTCCATTGCATAAAATCTTGTCTTCCATCTCCCTTATCCTCCATTTTATACCTTTTTAATCATCCTATCAATATCTTTGATCATACTTTCAATGTCCTTAGCCCATCATATAATATCCTTCAAAAGAGAACTATCCAAAGAGAAATATGCATAAGTTCTTCACTAAAATCAGAAAAAAAAAGGAAAAAAACAAGGAGATTGAAAAAGAGAAAAAGTGCCTCGGTGAAAACCTGGTAAAATAGGTGCCTTGGTAGCAAAATTAAAGAGAAATAAATTCATCCTATGGTGAAAGCCACTTCTTGTGGCACCTTGGATAAGTACCATGATAAAAACCTAACAAACAAGAGTCATGTGTAACTCCTCCTACTTGCACTCTTCACTTGGGGGAAAGTTCCTTCCATGTCATCTTATCTATCATACCTTCCATCTAGCTAGCCCTTGCATATCCATGTTTTGTCTGGTGATCTTGACAAGGTTGAACCTATCATTGAATGCTTTTCATATTCCATGATTAGATTACTTACTTTATCTTATCCATGGCACACTATTATGAGCTTTCTTATCTAAAGCTAAATACTCACTATCCTGGCACTAATCCTATCACTTGACCGCTTGGTCTTGATCAAAAGGAAGAACAAAATAAAATGGAAAATAGGTTCAATGAGCTCTCTTGACATGTCCACTCTGTTGGATGGAATGCTATCCTATATACTTTTCATTACATTAGGTCATTACCCTATCTACTATTTAGTGCTACTTCATGAGCCTACATTGTTATATTCTTTTTACCTAGCTTGGGTAATCTTGAGGAGACTATCCTTGAGGGTTACATTCACCTACTTCATCCACCATTGTCGATCCACTTTTGATCTATCAATCTATCCATAATGTACTACATCTTTCTAGAAATTGGGGGCACACAAATGTGATCATGCTTGAGAATTGGTAATCTTAAAAATCATTAATCTTTTAATCTTCAAATAGGCGTCACTCAAACTTTATGCTCTATCTATCAATACATTGATGATACTAATCCTTCATAATCACACCTATGCTATTTGGTAGCTCTGATTTATTACAAATGTCCTATCCTTGCTTGGGATTTGTCTGTATTTGCATCTTAGGAATAGTTATTTTGCACTGGGGCCATCTTTGCTAGCATGGTCAGTTTGCATCTGCTAGGTTGTCCTAGTATCCTGTCTAGGATGGTTTGCCTCTAACAACAATATTTCTCAATACTTTCATCAAAATGTCACTATCACAAACAAAGGTGTTTCTTCAACACCACCTACCTGTAATAGACATCATACTAGTAACAAACTAGTGTTTCTCAACACTTTAATCAAAGAGCTTTAAAATGACCTAGTTTTTTTCAACACTTTGAATAAAAAACGTACTAGTGATTCTCAACACTTTAATAAATGAATGTTCCTAAACACTACATTGGATTTCAATTACTGACAAATTTAATCTCATAGACTCAGACATGAAAATATATTGCTTAAATTCCAAATTCATATTGATGAATCTCTATTGCGCTTGAAAATGAATCCACAGTATTTCTCAATACTACTTAAACACATAGTCTAATCTTAGTTTGATTATGACTCTTTAATGTTCCCATGATGTGTCATACTAGGGGCATCTAAGCGGTTATAAATTTTATTTGATTGATTATCAATTGGTGATTATTATGTCTTCCAAGTTACTCCATGACGTCTATTCAGAGACAAAGAGTCACAAGGACAGGGGCATAACGTTTTCTTGGTTTTCTGCATATGGTGATTATTCCAAATGATCCTATAAATTTCACTTGACATGAATGTTTATGGTAAGGGCTACCAACATGAGTGGATAGCCACATATATCTCGATCCTTGTTATGTGTAATCTATGGTGAGGTTGAAACAATTTCCTTGTCTTTTTTCTAAATCAGACTCTCATTAAGGTGTACACTACATGATGTACCCAACGATATAAATTTTCAATTTCATTACGGGTCACATATCTTACATTACACTTGAATAGAACTTGATTCTTAATAGTAAAAGGAGATAACTAACTTGTCATCTTGGCTTATATGCCTTGATGCCTAAGTTTATTTCTGACATTGTATCTAATACACATAGTATTCATACTTTCATGATACCATCGGGTATTAGTGACAGTTGTACTACCAACTGATGTCCATTACAAAAATGCCCAATGATGATAAAATGCTACAATGTATACAAATTAGTGACAGTCCTAAGAGTCTGCAGGTAGATGAATTTAGAAATTGCATGATTCATTTGAAAGAAAAGTATAAATGACTCGAGCTTAAAATGATTTCTTGATTCATCCTACATCCAAGTTAATTACATACATTAATATTTATAATATTAATGTCATTGCATATCCATGACATACATTTTGCATTCATAAATGAGAAAGAGAAAATCCAAAAACAAAGCATTCAAGTATTGCATTTATTTCTACATCCTAAGTGTATCCATACATTTATTTTCATAAAGAAAATCTCAAAAACATACATTTGCATATTCACTTAGTATCATTTGAAACAAATTTATATATTAGTAATAAATCAAAGAGTATAAATGATGTCATCACAAAATCTAATCTAAATCATCAAAAGACCAAGATCATAATCACATGTGCATCAAAACATCTATCAAAGCAAGAGAACCCATGAAAATATCAAGATCAAGAACAACTATCTTAGATATATCAGATATGGAACAGATCAAAAAAGTGGAACCGTCTACAAAAGAGTATCAGAGTATCAAGTGTGAATCAGATATACATGTATAAAAGTCATGGTACAATAAATGATCTCAGAAGGATCAAGATATATAATATGATCTCAAAATATGTCCAAATACAGAATCAAGACTGGCTTCCACCCTCTCCCTAATCTGGAGAAGGAAGAGGTGGTGGTATAAATGGAGTTGATGGAGGCATAGCCCCCTCAGACTGCTGAGAAATTCATGAATAGGAAGGTGCTCTCTAACCCTTTGGAACTACAGCATGATATAAACTGAAGTAATAAGCTTCTCTATATCCCTGATGAGTAGCTACCCGAGCCTGGATATTTCTCTCTACCCTGAGCATATCACCTTATCTATCCCTCTCTGCTCTAAGATGCTTGAGTTGTGCATCCCTTTCTGCAAGTAAGGCCTCCAATGTAGTGATCCTCACTCTGAGCTTCTCACACTCATGCTCACACTATGTCAAGGCATCACCATCTCTTCCTAAACTTCTACTTGTATCCTAACCACTAGGCCTATCTTGTGGCCTATCCTGCTGAGTGTCCTACTGTCATTGTCGCTATCGGTGCTGCTCTCTATTCAACAGTGGACCTAGATCTCTCTAGGGAGAAAAAAATATAAGATGAGTCTGCCTGCCATAGGTTCCCTCTCCAATCCCTCCCACTACACCTCCACCCCTATCATCTCCACCATAATCACCATCATCTAGACACTGTCCTCTGTCTGGAGGAGGGCGCCTCCCACCATCTCTCCCACTGTCCCTCCCTCCATATCATCTCTCCCTCTGAGCTCCCCCTCTACCTCTCACATTTTGATCATCAGCAAGATCATAGTCTAATGGATCCTTGATCCAAGGAAATTCCTCATTAGGAGCTATAAAATGTGGAAACAAATGCTACAACATCTGAGAAAGATAGCCATCTAAGCACCCTACATCTACAACATCTAGAAAAGGTACCTGGAAATTATAACCATATCTCTGATAGCACACTAATTTGTCTCATATACTAAACAAGTACCCCATAATGGCTCCTCATCATGAATACGTTCATATACTGCTAAATCCTGGCACTTGCCTTGCGCATGGTCATACTATCTCAAAACTTGTGTCACAAGGAAGTGCTCTACTATATATCTGGTGCATCTGATCAAGTATCTTCTCTAAAACAAATAAGGCATATTTCATCTATCTAAAATCCACTCTTTACAGTTAAGGTATGGTCGCCAACACTACTACTATCATATCATCAAAAAGCTGGCGCCCATACTCTACCTTGCCTAGATGGGGCTGCTGAATCCAACCTAAGTACATATATACATATGGCTACTGATCTAACCATTGTCTGCCTACTATTGGTCATGTAACTAGGATATGATCCCAAACCCAGATTTGTAACACAAGGATGCCAATAGTCATGCTATGTGAATAGTGATATACTATCTTATGTAACTCTTTATAAATATGGGCCAGAGCTACCCCATGCAAATCTACATGAAGACACTACCATCTGCTCCGACATGTCAACCCAACCAACCATAAAACTATGTTGTCATCGGTCAGGCATAAGGACACCTCCAATCAAACCAACTAAATAGATAGGAAGATGATCATAATGATCACACATGTAGTCCCAAGTGAGGTATTGGTGAGAAATAGTATCATCTCCAAAGAATCGCCAAGCTGTGGCAATAGTTATAACAGAAGATGAATCAAAATGCACCTCTCTACCCATCATAGGAACTCGAAGAATGCACCACACATCCTTTAGTGTGAAGTTCATCTCATCAGTTGGGAGATGGAAGGTGTTATGCTCAAAATGCCATCTCTCAGCTAGAGTAGTCAACAACCCTTAATTTACCCTGATGTTGTTTAAATCTCTCAGTGATAATAAACCTACACAAGCGACTAGCTCTACCTCGTCATCAGTCAAAGATCTAGACAGAGAAAGGACATGACTAGGGTACAGTCCTCAAAAATATACAACCTTAAAAGGAACCTGGTAAGAAGATAGAAATTATAGAAAATTTCAAAATTAGTACTCTAACTAAGACAACTAAGCAAAAAAGTAATCACCTAAGTGTTTTTGGTGATCAGATAGAGAAAATAGTCAAAATTGGAAGAAAACTAAGTCTAAAACCATAAACGACTCTGTTCCTACAAGATGTGATCACTTTTATAGGATGTGATCCATGATTTTCAGGATGTGATGAGGAATCTAGGAAGTGATCCTATTTTAATAGTATGCGACATGGGATGTGGCGTGCGACCCTGTTCTTATAGGATGCGAAAACCTTCAAATTCCTATTTTTAATTACCAAATGTGATGAAATTGCAAAAATGGGAAACGATCCAGAAAATATTGGAAATGACACAAAATTTTTAGGAAAAATAGGACATGACACGAGATTAACTGGATGCGATCCTAAATGCGGGAAATGATGTAGAATTAAACTTGCTATAACTACTATCAAAATGCATAAAACTGGAATCTAAAAATTTGACAAGGTAGGTTTTTGAGTACTTATTGGTGGTGAGTAGTCAGCTAGACACTGATGTTTTTGGCTGAGATAAAATCAATGCTTATCCATGGGGACCACCATCTTCTTTGTAGAGCTCTCATAATTACCAAGGATAAAAGTGAAAATGAAGGGGTAAAAAGTGAATTTTAGGATATATATTTGACTTTTTGAGCTATTTAGGAGCTCCGAAACTCCTCCCAGACAACTAAAATTCATTTTGTTCTCGTTTTGATCAATCAAGAATGAAATCAAATGCACAGATGATTTTTTACACAACATAGTAAAAAATTTACGACATATACCAAAAATGCAGAATTGCTCCATATGTTACGAAAATGATTTAGAAGCTTTACGCAATCAGTTTTCTGGGTTCTATATCATCAAATTGCACATTATTCATCAAAATATTGGTCCGACATCATTTTATCAGACTCAAAACTCACATTTTAAATGTGATTAAATTGGTAAGATTTTGGTTTCTCTTAACACATATTTGTTCCTCCGCTTCTTCTAGTTGATTCTTTCTCGATCCAATTGATCAATTCAAGTGATATATCATTTTACAGAGTGATATATGCAGTAAAAAAATTTCATCTAATGATATTTTGGAGTTAGTTCATACAGACCTATGTCAACCAATGAGAAAATAGATCTATTATGGGGACATATATTTTATTTTATTTTTTGATGACTACTCTGGGATGATGATTGTCATGTTCCTAAAAGAAAAATCTGAAGCATTTAAGATTTTTAAGTGGTACAAAGCTAAAGTGGAAAAAGAAATTGGTAGAGATCTGAAGTGATTGAGATCTGTTAGAGGAGGTGAATTTATTTCTAATGAGTTCACTAAATTTTGTAATGAGTATGGAATCAAAAGATAGGTTTCTGCATTGAGGACACCATAGCAAAGTGGAATTTATGAAAGAAGGAACAGATCAATCATTGATTGTGCCAGAACATTGATGATTGAAAAGAATGTTGCACAAATATAATAGAGAGAAGAAGTCATCACAGTTGTTTACACACTGAACTAAGTACAACTGAAGAAAGATTCAAACAAAACACCTTATGAGCTATGGTATGGTTATACACCTAATGTGAGATATTTTAGAATATTTGGTAGTCGGTGTTATATTTTGAAAGATGATCAAAATGGTAAATTTGATTCAAAAAGTGATGAAGGAATATTTCTTGGATAATCTACTAAGATCAAATCTTACACATGTTTGAACAAGATAACTAACAAAATCATTGAGAGTGAAAATGTGAAAGTTGATGAATTTGCTGAGCAAAATGACGAGGACAACATGAAAGAACCTGAAGATTATAGTAGATTTTTCTACTAGGAAGAACCTGATACTATACCGATGTATATGCCTAACATTACCATGTAATAGGGTAATGTTACCATGCAATAGGTTAATGTCACCAGGAAATAGGTAGCACAGACCGAGGATCAGGAAAATGCTAAAAATTGAGATCATGAACCAAAAGACAATGAAACTACAGAAGAAGAAAATGAAAAATAGAGATTTTAACTTATACTTGCTAAATATGTCAGAAGACATCATCCACAAAATCAAATTATCAGAGATAAAAGAGTAGGCATGATGACAAGAAGTAAGTTGAGAGATTACACTTCTTTAATTTGTGAATTTGAGCCTAAGAATGTTAGAGATGCATTATAAAATGAAGAATGGATTAATGCTATGAATGAGGAAATTGAGTAGATACAGAAAAATAAGATGTGGACAATAGTACCAAATACTGAGTGAAAAAATGTCATTGGAACCAAATATATTTTTTAGAAACAAACTAAATGAGGATGGGAGTGTAACCAGAAATAAAGAAAGATTAGTTTGCAAAGGGTATGCACAAGAAAAAGGAATTGACTATTGAGAAACTTTTGCACCCATTGATAGACTTGAAAGAGTAAGAATACTACTTGCATACACTGCATATAAAAGATTCAAGGTATATCAAATGAATGTGAAGTCTGAATTTTTGAATGGAATATTGGAAGAAGAGGTATACATTGAACAACCTGAAGTATTTGTTGATCCTGATCAGAAAAACATGGTATGTAAGTTACACAAAGCTTTATATGGAATAAAACAAGCACCGAGAGCATGGTATGAAATATTGCATTCTTATCTTATAAGAATTGGATTTATTAAAACAAGTGACAACATAAATTTATATTTAAAGGGAGGAAATGACGATAAGACACTTATTGCTGAAATATTTGTTTATGATATCATATTTGGAGGTAATGATAACTTATGCACTTCATTTGCTGATGAAATGAGGAAATAATTTGAAATGTCGATGTTTGGTGAGATCAATTTTTTCTTAGGATTGCAAATTTTACAGCACACTTCAGGTATCTACATTACTCAATCAAAATACATCAAGGATGTACTAAAGACATTCAGAATGGAAGAATCAAAACTAGTCGGAACACCTATGGTGACAGGATGCAAATTGACAAAAGAAGACAAGACACCAAAGGTAAATCAAACATTGTACAAATATAAGATTGGTAAATTGATGTATCTTGTACACACAAGACCTGACATAGCACACGTAGCTGGAATAGTGGAAATATTTTCTGCTAATCCCATAGAATCATATATGACTTCTGCAAAAAATAATTTTTAGATATTTGAAGAATACTAAGGATTATGGACTATGGTATAAAAGAGAAGGAAAGTTTGAATTGAAAGTTTATAATGATGCTGATTGGGCTGGGAACATAGATGATAGAAAGAACACTACTGGTGGAGCATTCTTTATTGGAGAAAGATTAGTTACTTGGATAAGAAAGAAGCAAGGATGCATATCTCATTCAACTATGGAAGCAGAGTATGTTTTTTCTGCTGAAAATTGTTCAAACATAGCATGGATAAAACAATTGTTGAAAGGAACGAATGAAGATATCACTGACCCAGTGATAATTTACTATGATAATACAAGTGCTGTAAATATTTCAAAGAAATGTGATGCATGCAAATACAAAGCATAGATATATAAAATATCACTACTTGAGGGAAAAAGTACAAGATAAACAAGTAATACTAGAATATGTACAATCAAAAGAACAACTTGTAGACATATTCACAAAACCCTTACCGAAGAATACATTTGAGTACTTGAGAGGTAGACTAGGGGTTCGTCCCTTGTCTATTGGTAACTAAGATGATTAGGAGGTTTCATCAACCTACATGAAATCATAATATCAATCATGTTGATGCAAAGATGAACTAGACTGACTCAAAGATATCAGTACACTGAAAGGTACTTACTGCACTGAAAATCAGAGATATTTTATTTGGCTACTGAAAGAGTTGTATATTTATTTTTTGGCATTGTTCTCAAAGGGAGAGAAGAATCAATGAAATATCTATCCACTAAAGGGAGAAACATATCTAATCTATAGAGAGATTCAAGAGCTGAAAAGTCAAAATTGTAGGGAGAGTCTGCATGGTGAGTTTTTTTATAGTGACAGTTTATATTCAAACTAGGGAGAGATACAAAATTGTTGCAACTGTAGAACAAAAGTATGGAATTTTATACTGCATATTTCATATTGTGTTTCCATCAATGCCAAAGGGAGAGATTGATGAACTAAAAATGATTGTATTTTTGAAGTCATTTTTTGATATTCAACCGAGTTGCAGATGTGATGATAAACATTATTAGTTAATGCATTGTCATTGATGTCAACTTAATTGAGTACTATTATAGTGGAAAACATTTTTTTATGAATTGAAGATCTAGAAAAAAACAATATTTATGTGGTCGGTAAATGAAGAGTTATGTATACACTGAGAGATAGTGATAACCGAGTAAAACACAGTGTATACCAAGCACAGTGTATACCGAGCACAGTGATAACCGAGCAAGGGATTGCCGACACAACTATTGACCAAGCAATTTAATCAAACTGAGGCTGACTATAATGTTGAGCTAGAAATTGATGATTTCGAGGTAAAAGATAAAGTTTTTAATTTTATTAAATGGTTATGGAAATTCAATGAAGATCAGATGATAAAGATTGAAATGTGTTTTTAACACAACTATCGAGGATGGACCAAGTGAGAAAATCAATGAGGGAGATTAAGTGGCAAAATATAAAGGATGAAAATTAAATGAGACATGATGTCTATATAAGAGACAAGAGATTCACTATGAAACACACATCACACCTAATGTACACATGCAAATTTTATGCATGACTGATCAAACTGGTTGAAGATAGAACTGAGCATTTTTCTACAGACATCACTGAGCAAACAAAGGAAAGAGCATTGCCAAGCAGAACAAGTATGAAGTATGAGATGAACTGAAGTGAAAAATTTGATCAAAGGTAATATGTACTTAGCATAGATCTGAATATCTACAAAATAGAGTTGTATTTGAATCATATCATTACTGTATCAGTTTAACCATTGTTACATATAAATCTCTTAACTAAGTAGGACAGTGAAAGTCCTTATTATGACATTCCAATGAATGTTGAGTATTTTCTTGTTGACCCCATAAGTGAATGCATGGTTAAGAGAGAATAGTTAGTTTTAAATCCTCTAACCAAGTCACATTTAATAGTGTGCATTGTAACCTTTAACAGGGTTGGCTCTTCACCGAGCTCACTTTAGAAGAGTGAAAATATTTTGGGTTACCGGTCCCAAGTGGTTTTTCCTTTAGCATTGTTTCCATGTTAAAAATATATATTTCAATGTGCATGAATGTGATTTTTATTTTACTTTACACTTTAGTTTATTAACCTAGATCGGTAATCACATTATTAATTTATTGATACTTGGTAAACACTATTGATGAAAGTTTGAGATTACAGAATACATTTTCACTGAGTTAAATTATATGTTTGAATTTGTTTTGATATACATGTGGAGGAATTTGGGACTGTAGGATAATTTGTGAGGAAGCTAATTCCAACTGATTTACCCCTCCTTTCCCCCCTCTCAGTTATTCTAACATAATTGTGGAGCATAGATTTATCATGGGATAGGAAAGAAGCCAGCTACATCACATTTGACAGATGTTTTGCTTCTAGGCTTAGAGCCTATTATTTTTTGAAAATCCTAGGATCCCCAAAGGTTTATTAAATCTATTAAGACCAAAGCAATTTTCCCAAAGTATTAAGATAGTACATAATTGGGGTGATGTTATTCTATACCTTGTTTCAACAGTTTTTAGGGTGTATAGTTTCAGAGGCACCCCATATGTGCTCTCATATCAAGTTCCTCTTAAAATGGGAATTGTTGAGATAATTAGGCAAATTGGTGGACGGCAGGAGGAGGCTTTAATAAGAAAGAGAAAATAGTACATTTTTTCCACTATTAAAAGTGTACACTAGTTTGTTATTACTAAAGGGGGTTGGGTACATTTTCATAAATATTTTTAGCCTTATCATCTGACAACCTTAGTAATAAGATGTGCTGACCTTGAGGCATTCATAAGTGATATGTTCATGAAGAGGACAAGATGCATTGGATCACCAGTTTAATTTTTCTGAGCTGGACATCATTAGAAATGAATTCAACTTGCAAGAATAGGAAATTAAGAAAGAAAAATGGTTGGTCTATAAGAAGACCCTAGAATTTGTGCAATTTTTTGACAAAAGATGTGATCTTTTGAAGAATTTCCAACCTTGAGAAAATAAGATTGATTCATTGATGATGTTCTTTGAAGATTTTATGCAAACATTAAATAAAAAGAAAGAGGTTGTGATAAAGGTAGAACCAGAAAGGGATAAAGCTATCTTAAGCAGCTCTACACATGCTAGGGTCATCCCACCAGGGAAGTATGTTTTGCATAAGAAGTAGGGATACAACATGGTGATGCAAAAGAGGGAAAAATCCTATAGAGGCCAAGTTGAAACAAAGACACATGGTAAGGAGGCTTCTACCTCAAGAGGGAAGAGGAAAATGAGTATTGATTCAGGATCAATGCCCTCCCCAAAGAGGAAAAGAACAGAGGAAGAAGGGAAGAAATTAGAGAATGTTTATTCCCCTTCTCAATCTCCTTTACACATGGATGAACGAGAAGTAGATGAGAAATTGCTATAGATGGTAGGTGCAGGACAAATTTTTGTGACACCTCAAGAATTGAAAGAAGGGATAACTGAGGCTCCCAAATGTGTTGAGATGGATTTGACAGTAGTGTAATTTGTTGGAAAAGATCTTGATCCCATTACCAAGAAAGATAGTGACAAATTTTTATCAGATGACAACTTTGCGAAGGCTAGAGAATTTCTGTGATTCTTGTGGAGAATTCAGATTGAAGAATTCAAGAAGGAATTTCAAAAAAGGCAAGAGAACTAGCCTACTAGAGATAAAAATGAAATTGAGGTTGAGGTAAAACAAGAGATGTTAGCCAACTTTGAAAAGGTCACTCTTGAAGAAGGAAGAGAACTAGTCAATAAAGAAGGAGTCCTCATCATGCCAAAATGGGACATTGTTGATGATATAGTTTTTGATGTTATTAGGAAGGAAACAAAAACCATGCATACAATTGTGGAAGAAGCTCAACAATAAATTAATGGATTCAAGTTTAGTGAGGATCATGTTGCATTGGTAATGTGGTCACTCAATAAAAAGGAGGACAAGAAAAGGAATGAAGCCTCTCAAGATGATTATGTAGGAATTTTACTAGTAAGAAGAGTTTCAGAAACCACAGGGGTGGAAGCAGCAAGTATAGCACTAGAATCTAAAAAATTTAACTTGAAGGTAGCAGAGAAACATGAAGAGGAAAATAAAAGTATGAAGATTAAGATGGAAATGATCCTTAAAGATTATAATGACTTGAAGAAAGAATCTATTGAGAAGGATAGAATAATTTCTTAGTTAGGAGGAAAGCCAACAATCCCAACATCTCATCAAAAGATGATTTCTCAATATCCTTCCCAACCATCCTCTTCCTGTCCAATTATTGAGTTTCCTCCTTTCCCTATGCCATCTAGCTCTATTTTAGAGGCAGAGCCCAGTTATGAGAAGGATAAATTGATAGCAGAGAGGACTAGATTGAAAGGAGTAAATAAAATTTGGGAAGAATAAATTTCAAAGTTTCATAGTGCACAATCATTGGTGCAACAAAGATATGAGGATAAAGTGAGAAGTACAATTATGCACTTTGTTGATAATGTAGATCCTGCTTCTATTAACATAAATGGGAAAAATATTGTGATCATTTTAAATTATTTTGAAGAAGACAAGGATAAGTTGGAAAAAATTATGTATGGTTGGAAAGGAAGAAAGGCTGAATTAAAATCATTTCATTCTTTAGCCAAAAGGTAAGAAAATGTTGATATTGTACTGACGGCCACTTATAAATAGCTCAAGGATTTGATAGATCTAGACATAAAATGAAAAAGGGCTAGTAATTTAATGAAAGAGTACTCAAAGGCCTATTTTGAGATATTCCCCAGCCTCTTTAGAAAAGTTGGAAAACTGAAAAGAGAAGCCAGGTGGATGAGGGATATGGGTGAAGAATTGTCAATCAAAACTAATAGTAACATTAACCTTGAAAGAACACTTTTATTTGTCCAGACTGTGGAGATCATTGAAAAGGCTAGATCATTCTTTGGGTTCTAGAAAAATGAATTTGAATGAATAAAGATAGAATGGGATGAACTGAGAAGCAAGAAAGATGAATTCATTAACTTCCCTTGGCCAAATGATGAGGTGTTCACATCCTGGAAGGACATATATAATGTAGGTGACTAAGAGGAAAGAGATACTTTGTGATTTTCAACAAATGGTAGTCCCTCCATCATTTTTAAATGGACAATGGATACAAAAGATCTTTGCATTAGGAGACCAAGGCCACAAACTCCATATGGTGGACTCAAAAAGGGTTTGGAGCAGTTGTAAGGACTATGTGGTTAGATGACAAAATACTTAGAAGAATCTTGTAACAAAGTGATTATCACGTTTCTTGTTTGTTTGTCTTTTATATGATTCATATACCTTTTCCTTTGTCTAATTGATTTGTATCTTGTTGCAATCCTCCTCTATAAAAGGATTCCCAAGATCTGCTTACTCATTATTTAAGCCAGATAGTTGATCGTTGAAAGTACAAACTTATACTTTTCTTGTCCCATGGATTTGTTTCACCATTGAAAATTTATTGGGATTTTCTTAGCCCCTTCTTGTTATCTTCTGTCCTGTGAAGTTCCTTTTTTACACAATTCATATTTCTAAAAGTTAGTGTGTATTTTCCTAACCAGTGTTGGGTGGCGACTTAGAGAAATATCTGCAGTAGTGTTGAGTAATAAATCATGATTTCATACACATTATCTAAATATGAGTCATAATAATACTAGATCCTGGATAAAGAATCATCCTGAGGATAGACTAGAGGGTAAGATTCCATCCACTTCTAGAGTTGGTCAACCAATGAAGGAAAAGGCTCATATGAGTACTCCTCAAACTTGGAGGCCAAATAAGAACACTAGGGTGGAGTATCTCATCCAACCTAGCCAAGAAATAAATGCACTAGAAAATGAAGTGGTGGCTAGTGTAGGATTGGGTAATTATTAGGATTATTATTCTTAGAGTGAGAGATGTGAAGATGGACAAACATATATCATGGAAGTAGTCCATAATACACATCATGGACATGAAAGAAGTTCTAGAAGTAAAAGAAGAGGTGAAGAGAATAGTATTTCCCCTAGTGCTTTGAGTTCTTTATCATTGGAGAGGCCTCATGCCCATAAACACATAAATGAAAGAATCTATGAATAAGAATAAGAGCCTAAAACAAACTCTCCCAGATGTTGAGGATATATTTGATGAAGTTGATAAATTGGAGAGGAGGATCCATGAGAAAATTGCTATCTAACAATGAAGGGTTCAAGAAAAAGAGGATCAGATCAGACATGATCAAATTAGAGTTGAACAATTAAAAAGTCATAAATGATAGATTATGAGAAAATAAATGCTAATTTTAGGCCTAAGAAGGAGGAAGAGGAGCCCGTTATCTAAAAGATCTATAACACTCAAAAACCTAAAGATAAGGGAAAGCAAAAGACTACATGATTTGAAATTAAAGAACCTATGAGAAAACTTGCTTAGGTGGATCACATGTTCAAATTGGATACTGATCTTGAAAGGGATAAGAGGGAAAGGGATATCATAGCCAAGGAACTTGAGAAAGAAGAGTTAGAAGCTTCTTCTTTGGAAATCAAGAAGAAAATTGAATTTATCATAAAGTCCTCTAGACTTTCTCCTAATGGTACTACATCTTCAACACCTGATGCTAATGTTGGACCATCTATAAATCTAGCCACAAGTATACCACCACTAGCTGATCCTGCAAGTGCTAAAACATCCAATGTTAAAGCATCAACTTCTCAAGGCACCAATTCAATCCAAAAGACACTTGTCTATGCACAAAGGTATAAACAATTCATTTTCCTTGGTATTCCTGGTTATCCAAATGAAATCCCTAAATAAATTAGAGATAAACTTCCAAAGTTTGTAGGAAATAAAGTCATTACATGTGAAGAACACTTAAAGAAGTTTATTGACATCATGGATGATTATGAGATTGGAAATGGTGATGTGATGATTAAATTTTTTTTTCATTCACTAACTGAGGATGCCAAGGATTGTTTTAGAGGGTTGCCTCATGATTTCTAGGGTACATGGATGAGGTTAAAGATTTCTTTAGGGATAAATATGGTGACAAGACAAATGAAGGTTTTATGTTTAATGAGTTCAATAACATAAATAAAAACCCAAATAAAGAGGTTTTGAATTCAACATAAGATTTCAAAGAGCTATGTACAAGCTATTTTAAGTGATAAGGTATGTCTTGCAACCTATTTGAATTCTTTTGATGCAAAAATGGGATATCTCCTTAGAGACAAGAACCCTAGAAATATTAGGGAAACATATAAGGTAGCAATTAACATTAAAACAAATATAAGAGTGTCAGGGAAAGTAGGTAGGAGGGAAGATTGGAAGCCAACAAGGTTTAACAAAAAAGAGTCAAACAAGTCTTCAAATACTAAACCTATGGAAGAGGACAGTCTGAAGTAGACTATGAGTGCTCTAAAGGATTTAAAGCCTAGAGAGAGTAAGAAAAATAGGGCTCCAAATAATGATGCCATACTTCGGTAATTTTAGTCGATAGCCTAGGATGCAGAACTATCCCCATACTACCCAATGGAAAGATGGGAAGCCTATTCTCCCATAAAAGAAAGAAATATCTTATCATAAAATCCCTGATCATTTACATAAAGCCATTGTTAACATGTGCAATGACAATTATTGATGCATGGCCTGCCAATCCCCTCACAATTGTAATTATTGTGTAATCCCTTCAAAAGTATCTGCAAGTGAAGATCAAGGGGATGATGAGGATGAATTGTATGATGATAGTGGTTGTGCTATGGCTTCTTCACATTTGTGGGATGAAGTGGTCTCAGATGATGAGGCTAAAAACAATTTGGATCTGGCTCACTAAGAAGAGAAGGAATATATTATCAGTAGAGTGATTTTGGTATAGAAGAATGGGAAATTGATAATATGAGGTGCAATGCTAAGAAGGGTGAGGAAACCCCTATTTTTAGAAGACCCTCTGATGAGGAAATTTCTAATATTATAGTCAACATGGTTACTCAAGCAAGGGGTAACTATAACTTAAGAAATAGAAAAGTTGGGATTGTAGAAGGAAAACATGCAACTATTTTTATTACGGAAACCAAAACAAATACCAAACAACCACAAGAAAAAGCAAAATAGGCTAATGATGCCAAGAAATTTTTGGTTGAAAAACCAAATAAGCCTACTGGTTCGAATATTGTGTACAAAGAGTAGACAAAAACACAAGAAAATATTGTTCCTCCTCCTCAAAATGAAAGTAAACAACAAAAGAGGGATGAGCCCAAGTTGGCCTCTCAAGTTGAGGATGAAGATTATGTAAATGAAAAGAAAGATGTTTCTGATATGAAATATACCCTTGTTGATATGGGGCAACTCTTGTCCCAAATTACTATCAAGGTTCCTTTATTGAAAATTATGAGAATCAGTGAACACAAGGAGAAATATTTAACATGAGTAAAAGGTATTAGTTCTACAAAGATTCTTGGACCAAAAGAAAATAATAAAATGGTTGATCCACAAGATAAATTTGCAAATAAGCTAAAGGAGTATAATTAAATTGTTTCAAAGATTCCTCAAATTTACCTAGATACAAATGTTGTTAGTACTGCTTTGGGAACTGTGGTGTTAATAATAACTGAGAGGGGTGGGGGGGTGAATCAGTGGTCTCAAAAATTAATCCTTAAATCAACCCTCAAAACTTATAACCACTAATTATGTCTCAAGTTATCTTCTGTGCTACAAGATGTATGCCTTAAAATACTTTAATCAATTTTCTACTCGTCAGATTGATTTTCTAGTCTCTCTTCTGTATGATTACCGATAAGCAGTCATCTATTTACCAAAATAGAGTAAATATGTAGAGTATACCGATCAATCCAAAATTAACTATATAAGATACAAAATAGTAATGAAATGGATTATACACACATAACACATTGATTTTTAATGTGGAAACCCTGTTAAAGGAAAAAAACATTGGGACCGGTACCCCAAATTTTCACTCTTCTAAAGTGAGCTCTGTTAGGATCCAACCCTATTAAAGGTTACAAACACATTGTTAGGTGTGACCTTGTTAGAGGATTTATAAATAGGATCTAATGCTACCATCCTTGATCAAACACTCACTTGACCTACCAATAGGTATCGAGCATATCCAATGCTACTTTTGTGATAAAAAATTTTGATACCCCTTGGGATGTATCTCAATTGAAAAAGACTTTTAAGTCCTGCTCAGTTAAGAGGCTTATATGCTTCAATGGTTAAACTGAAACACTAATGATATGTTAATACATACAACTCAATTGCAGATTTTTAGATCTATTGTAGGTCCATTACTTCACTGATCAATATAATCAAATATATACCTTTGCTCCACACTTGTTCTACTCTGTGATGCTTGTCTCACTATTCATCGATGTTTGTAAAATCTAGCCCTTCCTTTAGCTTGTTGATCAGGACTGAATGAAGAATTTCTTCTCCTATAAATTTTATTTAGCATCTTTCCTCTATTCTCTTGTTCACCCCACACAATTCATAATGAATTGGGTTTGTCTCTTATAGACATGATTTCCTCTTTTATTAGCTTTCTTGATCTTGGCATGTTCAAAAATCTTTGCCAATAGCTCCAGTCTGATCTCGTAGAGATCTTCTTGCCAACTGGACAAAGTATCTTTAAATTAATTACTTGTCTCCAAGTTTATCTAGATGATTAAAATAATGATAAGTATTTGTTAACTCTATCTTTAGCTTCTTGGCAGCTAAGCATTTTGTCATTTTCTAAACTCTCTATTTTGTCGGTCAACACTTTAGTTAGTTATCGGTGATAACTGGCTATTCCGTCGGTGTGACTTTAGTTGTCATCAAGATCTCCATCCTTGTCTTCTCTGTCGGGCAATACTGAAATCCTTTCTATCAGGTTACTCTATGTTTTGCTCATTGGGAAACACTATAACTCTACTCATCATTAATTCTGTGCATTAGCTCTTTGGGTAACACTATGACTCTGCTCTTTTACTCTGACCGTCAGTGTGCACTCCATTGGTGTATGTAGTCACTTAGTGAATACTTGACTTGTATGCATTACTAATAGCATAGTCTTGATTTATCAGTTCTTTGAAGTCTTTAGTCAGTGTTTCCATGACCATATAGATTATATCAAGTTGACATCAATGACAATACAATACATTAACTGATTTAATGTCTTGCATGATCATCAACTTAATATCTTCAAATATTCAAATAGTTACATGTCATCAATCTCTCCCTTTGGCATTGATGGAAATATAATACATTATCATACTATACTATTACTAATACAATATGAAATATATTGTTTCATCAATATTTCCTCATGTAACTATTACAAATGTCTGGCTATCGGTAAGCTCAAATAGCTTTGATTTGATTCTTGCAGCTTTCTCTCTATCTTCAAGATGTGTTCTTCTTTTGTGTCAAACTCTCTCCCTCAGACTGTTCTCCTTTCTTGTGATCTCTCTTGTCAATAATTCTCTTCCTTTGTGTGTACTCTCCCTTTCTTGTTACATTCTTCTCTCCCTATGGATACTGTGATGAATATGATCTTTCCCTGAGTTGATACTAGATATAATCTTTGTATGTATGATAATGAGATATCTCTCTCCCTTTTACAACAATGCCAAACATCTTTTTCAAACAAATATTTGATAGTGATGCCAAATGGATTATTTCTATCCATAATATATTCCTTGAATTTCTCATTTCATCGGTAATAAATTTGGTACTTGGTGTAGATATAAACCTTTCTGTGTATATATTTATCTTTGAAGTCCATCTCTCTGCTTGCATCAACATGAATGATATTATGATAATATGTAGGTTGATGCAGCCTTCTAGTTATCTTACTGACCAGTAGACAAGGGTCTAACCCCTAGCCTTTTTCTCAAGTACTCAAAAGAATCCTTGGGAAGTGGCTTGGTGAAGATATCAGTCAATTGTTCCTTTGATTGCACATACTCAAGTATCACCTCCTTTTCCTAAAGTTATTCTCTTAAATAATGATACTTGATGGAAATATGCTTTGTTTTAGCATGCATGACTAGATTCTTGGAAATGTTTATTGCACTTGTATTATCACAAAAGATAATTACTAGTTCTAGAATTTGCATATGCATACCTTCCAATAACTATTTGATCCATGCAATATTTGAGTAATTTGTAGCAGCAACAACATACTCTACCTCTGCAATAGATTGTGAGATGCATCCTTGCTTCTTTCTGATCCATGTGACAAGTATGTCACCCATGAAGAATTCTCCTCTAATTGTACTCTTCCGTTCATCAAGATTTCCATCCCAATCAGCGTCAGTAAAGACCTTAAGTTCAAATTTGACTTCTATTTTGTACCATAAGCCATATTCCTTTGTATTCTTTAGATATCTTAGGATTCTTTTCACAGGTGTCATATGTGATTCCCTGGGGTTAGCAGAAAATATAGCAACTATTCCTATTGCATGTGCAATATCTGGTCTAGTATGTACCATACATGAGTTTTCCAATCATTAATCTATACAAAGTCTGATTTACCTCTAATGACTTGTCCTCCTTTGTCATCTTACATCCTTTTTCCATCGGTGTTCCAACAGGTTTGGACTCTTTCATCTTGAATATTTTTAGTACTTCTTTGATGTACTTGGATTGTGTAATAATAATACCTTCATCTTGTTGCATGATCTATAGACCAAGAAATAACTTGATATATCCAAACATAGACATCTCAAACTCTTTTCTCATCTCATTTGCAAAGGATTTGCATAGCATATCATTTCCTCCAAATATGATGTCATCAACAAATATCTCAGCAATCAAAATGTTAGCATCAATATCTTCCTTCAAGTAAAGATTATTGTTTTCACTAGTTCTTACAAATCCAATACTTATAAGATAGGAGTGAAGTCTTTCATACCAGGCTTGGGGTGCTTGTTTGAATTCATATAGGGCTTTGTGAAGTTTACATACTAAGTCCCTCTAGTCTGGATCATCAAACCCTTCTGGTTGTTCAATGTATACCTCTTCTTCAAGTATTCCATTTAGGAATTCAGACTTGACATCCATTTGATATACCTTGAATCCTTTATATGAAGCATAAGAAAGTAATATTCTTACTCCTTCTAGCCTAGCAATGGGTGCAAAGGTCTCTCCATATTGAATTCCTTCTTCTTGTGCATACCCCTTGCATACTAGTCCTGCTTTATTTCTGGTGACTTCTCCATTCTCATTCAGTTTATTCCTGAATATCCATTTTGTACCAATGAAATTTTTGTCATCTGGTCTTGGTACAAGTGTCCATGTCTTTTTTTTCTCTATCTGGTCAATCTCTTCAATCATAGCACTTATCCATTCATCATTATCTAATACAACATTGACAAATGTAGGCTCAGAATCACAAATAAGACATCTTGTATTTTGTGACTTACTTCTGGTTCTCATACCAGCCTTTTTGTCTCCTATGATCTTGTTCTGTGGATGGTTCCTTCTAACGTATCTTTCAAGTATAGGTTCATCTCTTTTTCTATCAGCTTGATCATCATTTTGTTCTTCATTTTGTTCTCCATCAATCTGTGCATCATTTTGAGAAATATTCTGATCGTCGATATTTGTAGCATGATGCTCAGGTGTAATGATTTGTTGCTGGGAAGCTCTAAATTTTTGGTAGGGTAGAGTGTCAGGTTCCTCATTGTAAGTAAACATATTGTAGTCCTTTGGTTCTTTAGTGCTTTCCTTTTCATTCTTCTCTGCAAATTCATCTATCTTTACATTTGCACTTTCAACAATTTTGTTAGAGAATTTTTTTAGACATTTATAAGACTTTCTCTTGGTAGAATACCCTAGAAATATTCCTTCATCACTCTTGGAGTCAATTTTTCCATTTCTATCATCTTTTAGGATATAACATTGACTGCCAAAATTTTTGAAATAACTTACATTGGGTGTGTATCCATACCATAGCTCATAAGGTGTCTTTTTGGTGTCTTTCTTTAATTTTACCTTGTTCAATGTGTAAAATACAGTACTTATAGCTTCCCTCCAGAAGATTTGGGTGATCCCTTTCTCTATCATCAGTGTCCTTGCACAATCAACTATGGATCTGTTCCTTCTTTCAGCAATTCCATTTTGCTGTGGTGTTCTTGGTGCAGAGACCTGTCGTTTGATTCCATGCTCATTACAAAAGTTAGTGAATTCATCTAAAATAAATTCCCCTCCTCTATCTGACCTTAATAATTTTAACTCCTTACCACTTTTTTCTCAACCATTGCCTTATACCATTTAAACATCTTAAATGCTTCTATTTTATCTTTTATAAACATGACTATCATCATTCTAGAGTAATCATCAACAAAGGGAATAAAATAGATGTCTCCATAATAACTTTTTTTCCTCATAGGTCCACATAAATCAGTATGGACTAATTCTAGAATTGCATCAGATGTGTGGATTTTTCTTTTAAAACTAGACTTTGTCATTTTACCTTTTTGACAATTCTTACACATGATGTTGTCAGGCTTGGTCATTGTCGGTAAGCCTCTGACATTCATATTTTTGATAATCTTTATCATGTTGTCAAAGTTCACATGACACAATATTTTGTGCCACAACCATATGTCTTCATTTGTAGCAATCAAACAAGTGGTGTCAGTATCATTCAGATAGAATAAGTTACCTTTTGTCTACTCACCGGTACCAATCAAATTTCCTGATTTATTGAAGATATTTTCCTTCTTATTTTCAAAAGCTACGCTGTGACCTAAATTATTTAGCTGAGAAACACTCAATAGATTATAATTCAATCCATTTACCCAATAACAATTTTAACATTTTATCTAGTTATTCAACATAATGGTTCCTCTACCTTCGACTGGACAAGGTGTGTCATTACCCATTCTTACTGAACCACCTTTATAGTACTCAAAAGTCTCAAACTTTTTCTTATCATCAGTCATATGGTGAGTGCATCCACTATCTATGATCCAGACATCATTTTTACTAACCTTAGATATGAGTGCAGTTTCTACATACCTTTCTTCATCATCATCTGAATCATCTTTTACTGCCACAAACACCATCTCGATGTCTTCATCGAATTCGGTGTCAGTATTATCATCTTTTCATTTTTCTAGGTAACTGGCCTTCTTTCCTTTGTCCTTATAGTATCGGGTATCTCTTTTTTCTAATTTTTGGTAGCTTCTGTAATCACCTCTGTCAGACTTCTTTTCAAATGATCTGTCATTACTTCTATCATATTTTCTTCTATTAGTACATCTTGCAGCAAAGTGTCCAATCTCTTTGCAATTAAAACAAACAAGTGGTAATTTACCTTTGTATTTACCTTTGCCTCTTTGCATTCTTCTAGCC
>MU224354.1:583878-618845 GCA_018584345.1 Thuja plicata | reverse complement strand
TACATTTTACATTATGTATATATATGTGTTTGAGTGGCTTTCACACCTCTTTAGGGTGAAAAGACACAACTCTTATTATAAATTATTTTGAAAAAACAATAAACTAACTAAAAAATAACTACCTAACATTCAGATTTGGCTTTGGTCAAAAATCCAAAACACCTCATGAAAATCTAATATTTCTGCTGGAGATATGAAATTTTATTTCCCAAACTAGGTTGTTTTTAGATTTTTAAAATTTGACCATCTTTATCCTCTATCAAAATCATATTTGTAGCAAGTCTAAATTCCAGCATTTTCTTAAGTCTTTGATTAGTTAGTTCTATTTATTTGTGTCATAAAGCTTCCTTCCTTTGATATTTTTTAGTACCGAGAAACATGCTTCTTGATAATGGATTGGGACTTCTAAATTATCAAAATTTAGGGTACCACCACTTTCATTCATGTAACCTGAAGAGGTTTTGAGTGGTGAACTTGGTCTTGAATTTCAAAACAAGTTGTTGGTATAAGTTGTATTGACATGAGTGTCATAAATTTCATCTCCTTGGTTCTCATGTTGTGATAACTCATCATCATAAGCATGTCTTTTACCTTTCTTTCTCTGAGCCCTTTTGTGTGCATCTAGATATCTTGTTGAAATAAGGGGTGAGGCTAGTCTACTGTTATGAGAGGAACCACTGAATGAAATGGCATCTCTACTCTTCGCAAATATATCATCATAATGTTTATCCATGGCCTCCCTTTCTCTCTGAGTCATTGTGTAACTCATATCCATAGAAGAGTGAGAAGATGCCAAGGGGATACCCAACTCACTAAGATGACTCTTGGAATCAAACCACACTTCCGAAGTATTCCTATGATTGATTAAATATGGGTTCTTTTTCATTATGTCTTTGGTGAGTTTGTACTAAGGGTAATTGGTTGAAGACCACTTGAGGTCATTTTCCTCTATTTACTTGATATCTTGTTGTAACTAGCATGAAAGAAAAGGTACTAGCTGATAGGATGACCCTAAGAAATGTTGGTACCAAACTAGGATATAAAAGGCATTAACTAGTCCAAAAAGAGATGATAAGATAGAATATTTAAAAGAGGTGTAAGCCAACACTGCCACAGAGGTGTACACATTTTGGATAAGTATCCTAGCACATATGGATTAGGAGGATGGTCTTACCCAAATTATATTATTTGAAATTGAATATATATGAAAGTGGTTGGACAAGAGACTACCAAAACTCTCCAAGTGTGTTATCAAAGAATCTAAAGGTTTATCTTTTCAACAAGGATGGTTTCTAGCTCACCAAGCTCCAGGAAAGGTCACTTGTGAAATAAAATATTGCTAATCCAAGAGATCAAAATGCAAGAATCCTAAGCTAAACAAGCTTCTAACAGTGGGGTAAGTGGCCTAATCTGATCTGGATCAACCAAGGAAAACTAAAAATGATAGGATAGAAAATTGAGCAAGGTGTAAAAAGTTGGTTTTTCGACTCGGGAACTCAGTTTTTGTTCATTTTAATTGACCAACTAGATGCATTAACATATTTTTCTCATGAACCAGGCATGCAAGACAGCAATCATGGAGTTCAAGAAATCAATATCTTCAAACAATGAGCAAGGGACAAAGCTACCTGGCACATGAACATGGATAGTGTTGTATTATTTCTACTCCCTAAAGATTCTACTTGTGTATGTTCTCAAAATGTTTTCCCAATCACGCACATAGTCCTAGAAAAGAAAAAGTTTGGTTGCACTATGGTTCTTAGTAATGGTTTGACTCTACAACTTTTGCAATCTCAAGTGGATGAAATCCAATCCTGGCGCACTGAGGTTTTGACATAGTCTGAGAATTTAATCAATCAGGAGCTGCTAAGGAGATCTAACAACCCACAAGAAACTACACCCATGGAGATTTCTTCCACAAGGAAATTTATATAGTGGTTGTTGCTACCATGGTGAAAATGGCTATTACCACTTGAGGTTTCGTCCACATGGTTTACCCAATAAAGTGAGTGTCCACTATGGTTAACCCTCTATAACAAGGAAGACTCACAATATGAACCACATGGGGACTTGGTTCTGATTCGAGGGTTCCAAGTTTCTGATTCTCCCAAAAGGGAAAAAAGCATAATCCTCTAGCCTCTTCACCTCACCCAAACATAGAAAACAAGATTAATTGACCCACTAATTTGAAATCACCTCACCCAAGGTAAATCAACAACAATGACCACCAATCTCAAGAGAGAAAGTACCAATCAAAGTTGAAGACTAAACCAAGTTTGAAGTAATGACAAATCCTTCCCTACTACAAGGGGATCTATCATCAAGAAGAGCTTCGCATGTAAGACAAGTGAATAAAGTCTACTTTCTCAAGATCACCACAAAGAGTTTTCATAGGGCCTAATTACTATGTGAAACATATATGCAAGAAAGAAAATCTAGGTCCATTTTTAGAGCACCAATTGGAAATGTGATCTATGAAAGAAAGAAAACACTCAAGCTAAACACATAAGATGTTCATTATTATTTCCAAAATCCAAATGTTATAGAGATGCAACAAAATACCTCAAATCCAAAGCAACATGAGTGTTTTGTTGTTTATCCACGCAAGTCCAAGCAATCCCCACGAACTCTCCAACAACCAAGACAAGCAAACAAGAAAACAAGATATGAAATATATATTCAACTTATGCAAACCACAGGGTTAGATCTGAAAATCAATTGTTAGGATAAATAATAACCAACAACTAATCCAAATGATAACTCACATCATGCATTGAACCATGTGAAAAATAAGTGCAAGCTAATCATTAAATGCCCTTTTTTTAATTTTGATTTTTGACCTAGTCAATAAGATTTGATTTGTTTCCTATGATTTCAGCACTAAAAATAGAAATGCAAAGAAGAGACAGCTTTCCAAAAATGTAAATTTTTTAGCAATATTTTTTGATTTGTGCCCTAGGGAGTCATTTTCCCAAAATAGACTAGTTTTAATAAATCTACCAAATGAGCTATGATAGTGCATCCAAATTTAAAACACAAAGAATAAACCCCCTGTATAATTTAAAGACCTTTCCGAAAATGTAAAAATTTCTGAAAAATATGCTGATTTCCACCAAAAATTAAGGTTTTATGAAAAATAAAGAAAAAATTATAAAAAATTCAAAATACCTCAGAAAATTTGGAATTTTTTACTGAAGCTTATTTGATATGTCGCCAACCTGAAAAAAACTTTTAGACCAAAACTCCAAGCCGTTTGAGAGATGTGATGAAATATTTGAAAATATAGGGTTTTTTTGTCTCCAAGCAAATCTACACAAGGGGGTTAGCTCCAAAAACAACAAAAACCAACATGTAAATGTGGGTTGCCCCATGGTGGGCGCCAAAAATATGTGCTGAAAATGTGTCACACTTCTATGGGTCATTCCATCCAAGGTTGCTCAAGAATGAGGCCCCAAATATCGACTCATAGCTCCCTAGTCATGGAGTGCAAAGGTGTGTGATGAAGTCCCTCAGATTGACCTAGTTGTGCCCATGCAAGTACACCATGAAATGAGAGATTCAATGCATGAAAATGACAACTATTCTATATGATTGCAATGCATGAAAAAAATTTAATCTAAATGATAACAATGCATGATTATTATATGAAAGGAAATATGAATTTAATCTAATATGAATCTAATCTACATGAATAGCCATGGATGCAAGAAGAAGAAGAAAAGAAGAGAGAATTTGCAATATCCAAGCCAAAGTGCTCAAATTCTCCTCCAAAATTGCTCTCCAAACCTGCAACATAACAATACATAAAAATTCTATATGAGAATGAGAAGGAGAAGTTTCCTTATAAAGAGAAATGGACGGCAGAGATTAAGAGGCAAAAATCAAAGGCTGTGATTAAGAAGCAAAAAGCCCACCACTTAGGGAGATGTGTAGAAAAAGGAACTTTTATTTAATTTTTATTTAATTTATTTTCTTTTTCATCAAATAAAGTGCTTTAAGTTGGGATTTTTATTTATTTAATTAAAAAGGGATTTTCTTTTAATTAAATAAGATAAGATTATTTAATTAAAATGGAATTTTAATTAAATAAGATTATTTTATTTAATAAAAAGGAATTGTTTTCTTTTAATTAAATAAGATAATTGATGAAACGATCAAACCTTAGGAAATATTGAAATAATTGAATTAATTACGATTTGATCAAGGAAATTGATTTGAATTAAATGTTGCAAAGCATTGATTCAAGAATTTGATAAATTGATAAAATGATAAATGGGGCCCATAGTCTAGGCGACCATTTTAGGGTGCATACACTAACGATCATCGTGAAGACTTAAGAAAGAGATGCAAAGAGATTAACCTTCAAGTCATTGTGCCTAGGTTACATGTAGCCTTGATGAGATCATGGGCTCTATGTTTTAAAGAAAGTAAAGAGGATGTAAGTTAACCTTAATGCGATGGCTGGTACTTTGCCTCAAGGAAAAGGTGATGGAAGGATAGTCTTCAAGGCATTGCACTTGATGGTCACGTGTTTAAGTTGATTGTAGTCTTGGTCAACTGTTGCTAGCCGCACGATATGATAAGATGTTGCTGAAATCTATGACCATGATTTAAAATAGGTTTCTATGTTAAATCAAGTCTACTGAACCGTTGGGCCGCGAAATTTCAAATGATACGAAAGTAATGGAAGAACGTGTGGCCATCACATCTCAAATTTAATGTTAATAGGTGATGATATTGTGTATAAGATTGTCTAATTGATTTTCCAAATGCCACAATTGGTGAAGTGATTGAAGCAAAGAAGAGTGCAATGTTTCTTTCTATTTTCCAACATTTGCAGAACGGGTAAGTTATTCTGTGACTCCACTCCTGAGCATTGTTAATCTGAATTGCCATAGGGTTTGATATTATGAAGTAAATTCGATCTGTGTGTGAAGATGATATTTTATAATTGAGTAACCCTAATTTATAAATGGCACCCCAAACAAAACTCACAGGAAAAATAGACTATCATGAAAGTAATGTCTATGAGGATCTTTTACAACAATTAGTTAGATCCAAAAATGATACTACCAAGATCATGGAATTGGTACCAAAACACCCTTTCTTGAAAATTGGGGAGGGTTTATATGACAAGGGTAGATTGGTTAGAGATGAAAACATTAGCATGACCAATTTAACATTGTTCAAAGTAGATTTTAGTCAAAGAAATGTTTTTGCACCCAATAGCAACATCTAGCAATTTGATGTGAGGAAATTAGTAGTACCAGGAGTATTCATTGATGGTGATCTGTTAATTCAAGAGGCAAAAAAGTAAGATAATGTGGCTAGGGTTATAAGAGATATAAATGGAAATGTTATGATGAGTATCACAACTGAAGAAATACGAGAGGTTTTTCAATTAAATGAACCCTCTGATCAAGTGGATAAAATTGATTTTGATGCATTCAAGGAGGTTTACAATGCTCAAAGAAACTACCTTAGAAATGGGCCCTTACAAGAATTATTTAATAAGATTGGAGCCTTGGTTGTGGTAGGACCTAATACACTAGAACCAATCAAGTTCGATTATTTCAACGTAAAAGCTAGAGGTGTATATGGTGATTTGAGTCACATCTTCGGAGATGATGAAGAAAATGAGATGCCCATAAATTATATGTTCATGATGGTGCAGATTCTCCATCCACTTCTAGCCATTATTTTTTTATTTTTCTTCTTATGTTGCTGAGTTAATCCACCATGGTTTGATAGGCATTAGAAATACAAAGGTAGCTAACCCATTTGGCTTGTATTCCATGTTAATGCATATGTTCTTATTCAAGGGTGTTGATTATTTTGAGTAGGAGATGTATTTGATGAGAGTCAGAGATAGTGAACAAAAACGTATCCAATTATGGAGCACAGATTTATCATGGGATAGGAAAGAGGCTAGTCACATCACATTTGAAATATGTTTTTCTTCTAGGTTTAGAGCCTTATTATTTTCTAAAAATCCTAGGATCCCCAATGCTTTATTAAATCTATTAAGACCAAAGCAATTTTACCCAATTATTAAGATAGTACATAATTGGGGTGATGTTATTTTGTACCTTGTTTCAACAATTTTCAGAGTGTATGGTTTCAGAGGTGCCCCATATGTGCTCCCATATCAAGTTCCTCTTAAAATGAGAATTTATGAGATAATCAAGAAAATTCATGGACTATAGGAGGAGGATTTAACAAGAAAGGGAAAAGGCACCATTTTTTCCACCATTAAAAGTGTACACTATTTTTTAATCAGTAAAGGGGGTTGGTACATTTGCATAAATATTTTGAGTCTTATCATCTGAAAACCTCAATAATAAGATGTTTTGACCCTAAAGCATTCATAAGTGATATGTTCAGGAATAGGACAAGATGCTTGGCATTGGATCACCAGTTCAATCTTAAGAAACTCTACACATGCTAAGGTCATCCCATAAAGGAAGTATGTTTTGCATAAGAAGCAGAGATACACCATGGTGATGCAAAAGATGGAAACATCCCATAGAGGCCAAGCTGAAAATAGACACATGATAAGCAGGCTTCTACCTCAAGAGGCAAGAGGAAAATGATTATTTATTCAGGATCAGTTCCCTCCCCAAAGAGGCAAAGAATAGAGGAAGAAGGGCAGAAATTGGAGAATTTCTATTCCCCTTCTCAATCTCCTTTACATGTGGATGAGAAAGCAGTAGCTGAGCAATTTCTACAGATGGGAGGTGTAGGAAAGATTTTTGTGACACCTCAAGAATTGCAAGAAGGGATAAATGAGGATCCAAAACATGTTGAGATAGATTTGACAGTAGCATAATTTGTTAGAAAAGATCTTTATCCCATTACAAAGCAAAATAGTGACGCATTCTTATCAGATGACAACTTTGTGAATAATAGAGCATTTGTGAAATTCTTGTGGAGAATTCACATTGAAGAATTCAAGAATGAATGTCAGAAAAGGCAAGAGAACCATCCTAGTAGAGATAAAAATGAAATTGAGGCTAAGGTAAAACAAGAGATGTTAGCCAAGTTTGAAAAGATCACTCCTGGAGAAGGAAGAGAACAAGTCAAGAAAGTAGGAGTCCTCATTCTGCTAGAATGGGACATTGTTGATGCTATATTTTTTTATTCTATTAGGAAGGAAACAAAAACCATGCATACCACTATGGAAGAAGCTCGACAATCAATTAAGAGAGTCAAGTTTAGTGAGGATCATGCTACATTGGTAATGTGGTCACTCAAGAAAAGGAGGACAAGAAAAGGAATGAAGCCTCTCAAGCTGATATGTAGGTAGTTTACTAGTAAGAAGAGTTTCAAAAACCACAGGGGTGGAAGTAGCAGAATAGCACTAGAATCTACAAAATTTAACTTGAAGGTAGCAGAGAAACATGAAGAGGAAATTAAAAGAGTGAGGATTAAGATGGAAATGATCCTTAAAGCTTACAATAACTTGAAGAAAGAATCTATTGAGAAGGATAGAATAATTTCTCACTTAGGAGGACAACCATCAATCTAGACATCTCCTCAAAACATGATTGCTTAAAAGCCTTCCCAACCATCCTCTCCCAGTCTAATTATTGAGTTTCCTCCCTCCCCTATGCCATCTAGATCTATTTTAGAGGTAGAGCTCAATTATGAGAATGATAAATTGATAGCAGAGAGGACTAGATTGGAAGGAGTAAAGAAAAGTTGGGAAGAAGAAAGTTCAAATTTTCATAGTGCACAATCACTGGTGCAACAGAGATATGAGGATAAAGTGAGAAGGACAATTATACACTTTGTTGATAATATAGATCCTACTTATATTTACATAAATGTGAAGAATATTATGATCATTTTAAATTCTTTTGAAGAAGACAAGAATAAGTTGGAACAAATTGTGCAAGGTTGGAAAGGAATAAATGATGAATTAAAATCATTTCATTCTTTATCCTAAAGTGAAAAAATATGTATATTGTATTGACGGCCACTTATAAATACCTCAAGGATTTGATAGATCTAGACATAAAAATAATTATCATTGATAAAAGGGATAATACTTTAAGGAAAGAATAATCAAAGGCCCATGCTAAGATATTCCCTAGCCTCTTCAGAAAAGGTGGAAAACTGAAAAGAGAAGCCAGGTGGATGAGAGAGATGGGTGAAGAATTGTCAATCAGAACTAACAGTATCATTAACTTGGAAAGCACAATTTTATTTGTTCAAATTGTGGAGATCATTGAAAAGGATAGATCATTCTTTGGGTTCTAGAAAAAGGAATTTGAATGAATATAGACAAAATGGGATGAACTGAGTAGCAAGAAATATGAATTCATTAACTTCCCTTGGCCAAATGGTGAGGTTTTCACATCCTGGAAGGAGAGGTATACTGCAGGTGACTAAGACAAAAGAGATATTTTATGATTTTCAACAAATGGAAGTCCCTCCAGCATTTTGAAATGGACAATGGATACAAAATATCTTTGCATCAGGAAACCAAGGGAATAAACTCCATATGGTGGGCTGAGAACATGTTTGGAGCACTTGCAAGGACCATGCGGTCAGATGACAAAATAATTAGAAGAATCTTATAACAAATTGGTTATCACTTTCTTGTATGTTTGTCTATTATATGAGTTGTATACTTTGTCCTTTTTCCAATTGATCTGTAGCTTTTTGCACTCCTCTATAAAAGGATTCCCAAGATCATTGGAAAAGGGCTAGAAAGTCAAGTGTTGTAAGAATATGTAAAGTTTTCAATCAAGAAATATAGTAGATGTACTAGATAAGTGTCATAAGTAGAAATAAAGTTGAAGGTCTGTAGCATATTATTGAAGTGGTATATATCTAATTGCAATTTGTATATAAAAGTTTGATTCCTTACACTTAATACAAGCATCCCAATTTCAATCTCTCCTTTGGTGTTTATCGTATGAGTTATGGATTTTCTAATTCATTAGCATAGAAATTATATCTGTATGTGTTGTTATCTTTAACTTCTTATTTAGAATCAGATTAAATAATTCTCTAAGTAGAAAATACGTTCATATTGGTAAATACCAGGATCTTATAAGAATATGGGTTTGGGATAATTGTGTTTATGGCTTGGAATCTTTGACATCAGTTAATTTTTGTGTTTCTGTATCTGCCTAAAGGATATTTCCCAATGGATAAGGCACTGGTCTGAGATAAATATCTTCTACTTTGATACATGTTTGGTTGGGTTTGACTATATTCTTCAATTATAGATATAAATCTGAAATCCTTTAAAGTTTCATTGTTATTTTGTTGTATGTTTTTAATGATAACTGATAATTAGTGAGTGAGTGGTTTCCATTTGGTATTGTCTTTATCATTTTTTGTTGTTCAAAATCTAGAGGAAGTTTGAAAATTGTTATATATGGATCTGGATTAGGTGTGCCCACCTTGGTCTTGTAGAACCAAAAGTGTAGAGGGAAGTCTTGCCCCTATAGTTGGTCCAATTACTTCAGAGTTCCCATACATAGAATTAACCATTCTTTAAGATCAATCTCTATGTATATTGGTATCTTTTAAAGCATAAAATTATTTCAAATACCAACAGCTTGTTGCAATCCGTATACTATAAAATTATTTCCAAGATCACTTAGGAAGGGCTAATAATTTTTTTAAAATTCAATAGAGTTATTTCTGTAACACCCCAAAATTGGCATGTTGCAACCCTAACCAATTTTGTTGCATTTGTCATTCTTCTGAATCATCAAAGTCCTATTATACTAGGCAATTCTGAGTTTTGACTGACTCTACTCAACCTAAGTCTCAAATGTAGAAAATCCTAAATCTGCATTAATCATACATTATATTTAATTCCTAAATATCAATTGGTTAAACAAACCCTATGATTGAATTAATTTAATTATAAAGTCCTAGCACTTTAATTGGATTAAATTCACCCCTTTTAGCTAAAACAAATAAAAAGGAATTAAATAATATTTAATTATTAAATAAATATCCTCACTTCAATAATTGAATTTAATTATTTAGATAATTGAGAAAAACACATTTATGAGGTCATATCTATTTAATTAATTAAATATTCTCTCAAAAATATTTCCTCTGTTCAGAAATAGAAGTTTTGAATTAACCGTGCTTCAAAGAGAAAGAAAATAGTTAAATCAAATAAAACAGTTAAATCAAAAGAGAAAAGAATTAAATCAAAGAAAGAAAATAGTTAAAGCAAAAGGAAAACAATTTATTGTATTCTTTTAAAGAAAGCTTTCTATTTTTAAACTGGCTTTTCTATCTATTTTATTTCAAAAAGGAAAGTTTCTATTCTGAACAACCTCTGAGTCTATAAAAGAACTCCCATTCCTCATTCAAAACCCTTCCTGAATTTCTAGTCATATGCATTGTTAGAATATTGAATTGTTGCTACATTCTTAGTTCATAATCTCATATAGAATAATATCATTTTGCAATAGATTAATTTCAATTTCTAGAATAATCTCATTGAAATCATGGCATAGTTTTTATCTCATTTCTAGTTTGAATGGATCATTTAGATTAATCCTGCTTGTTTCATTTCTAGATTAATATTGCATTTCATTCATGGAAGCATAAATCCTTCATTCTAGATTGGTCTGTGGTTGTGAGACTCTCATTCTGAGAGCTATTTTGAAACCCCATCTGGATACAATGTAACAGGTCGAATCATGCAGATAGACAAGATGAATAATCTCATATTCATTCTTGTGTGTATCTGATGAATAAGGACTATGTTGAAGTGTATGGTTGATTGACAAGGCCAAATTTACCACATACATTTCTGGTGCCCACCATGGGGTAGGTACAATCTGTTCTGGCCTGATTTCATTTCACTATTTTTCATTTTTTTGCATTCTTTTTGTACTTTCATACTACTCTGTTTTAATGTCGCACAAACTTTCTGAGCATCTCACGCAAACTTTCTAGTTCTTCACGGGGCTCTTTGTACTTCTTCGCATGATCTAGGCTGAATCATCATGCAAAATTATACACCAGAGCTTTCATTTGATATTTTTTGTCTCAATTTTCTAACCATCTATTGTTTTCTAACATCTGTGTTGCTCTAATTTTATCTTTTGGAACAACTTAACAGTGGTTGGCAGGATGCTAAGATAAAGAAAAGCAGTCATAAACTTCTAACATGTTTATTTCAGGATGTTGATATGAAGAAAGACATTACAAACTACTAATGTGTTTATTGTAGGATGTTTGTTGAAGAACTTGCATGTTTTCACAAATTCTCATGTATGTTTTTAGTAGTTAGAACACACTTTGGTTGGTGCTTAAAATGAATCATTGTCTTGTGTGATTGAAGTGTTTTCTAGATTGTAATTCCAAGAACTACATGAATGTATCCTCTCCCCTCACCTTTATGGATCTTGGGTGAAAGAGAAATTCATGTGATTCTTCTAGAGTGGCTACCTCCCAAGAGCTTTAGCAGAATTGGTGAGAGTGGATGCCCAACCGGTAACAGGCTAAAGCCAAGCCCTTCTGAACTGGTATACAAAAAATACTATTCTGATTAATGTCATAATAGATAGGTGTGAATTCATTGTGGCAACTGAAATCTCCTCTAGTACCCTAGTGGTGCATTAAAGTCCCAACATTATTAAGGTGAAAGCCTTGCTTTGAAAAGATTGGGAGAGCCCCCTTAATTGGGAAAATGACTTGATCACAACCACCTGAATGGATGTCCTTACTAGAAACTGTTGTTCTAGTTTCCAAAAACCCTCTATCTATTGGCGTAAAAGGTCAAAGATCGACTAAGATGCCCCACACTCTTACAGCTCTTAGTAGAGACAAAAACCCTTTGGGAATTAATTCCTTTGGGGTTTGAAGCTTGGTGTGACAGAAGTGAGTGCACATGTAAGGAGGAGCCCGTGCCTCCAAGCTTCTAAGTTGTTCACTAAGACTAGGTGTAGCTAAGCTTTGGTTCAAGTGGGGATTCAACAGATACTGTCCTGGCTATCCTAGGATTGTGATGTTTCTATTCTGGTACTACAAACATTCTATTTAATGTGTTTTGTGTGGGTGTATCATTTGAACAATCAAAAATATTGTCAAAAAAACACACAAACTTGAACCTGAACATCTCCAACACAATCTGTAACTTAAACTAGCTGTCAGATTATAGCATGATTTTATCTGGGGAAACACAATCTGGTCTCAACTGTCTGATTCTGTAGACTTTCATTTTGTCAAAAGTGCATAGTTTCACATGATATTCTGCCAATCTTAGCATCATTACCTGAGGATCTTCGCATGATACACTAGAAACTATCGCGTGACATTTTGCAATAGTGTTATTATTTTGTCACTTTTTTTACCAGTCTGGCATCATTCTTTGCATGGGACTGCAAAGTTTTGCACGCGTCTGTGAGAATCTTCGTGCGAGAATGCACTTCTTGGCACGAGTCTAAACCTTTTTTTCAAAATAGATAGCTAATTCCTATCTATCAAGTGTACCTCTATCAAATTTGGTTTGGGTCTGTTTATCTACCTTCTATCTTCACACAGTAAAACACTTGGTTTCTTGGGTAGAGTATTACATGATTCTTGCTTAAACTGGTCTCATCTCATATATTTCGGTCTATTTCTACTGTGTTGTCATGCCTTGTGTCACAATAGTCATCTCTTGGCTATTCTAGCCTCATCTCTGATGATTTGCACCAAGGATACTTCACCCTTTGGCACTTTCTCTGCATTTACTTTGCGACAGTTTTAAGTTTGATCCTAGTTCACATCCCTTGTTCAATATTTGTCTATGACTGTCACAACTTGAAGTGGAAAAACATTTCCTTCAGTCAATCAAGATGAATTTGTACTTTCCACACCATTTCTGGTTACATCTAGTGAGGAATCATCTCGATCTCCTTCTCTGGTATGTCGACCTTACAGTAAAAGGTCATTTCTAGTGGATTTTAGTTAGGTTTGAAATCCTTTGTTCTGAGACAACCCAAATTCTGAGAACATTCAAACTTTTCATACCAAGTCTTTACACATTGAACAATTGCATTCTAGAAAAATGATAGATCATAGTCAATTGGGTGGAGCCTATTTCAACCAGACTAAAAACCCTCCTCTTCAAGAAGAGAAGGAGATAACCCAAGGGGATATCTTAGACACTCGCAATAATAAAAATTTCATGAGAATGATGGCAGTCATAATCAATGAAGAGAAGGAGAAATACCTTCTCAAATTAGCCACCAAGGGTTCCAAACTTCCCTCTGATTATAAGGTAGATACACTTATTGAGAAAGTGGAAGAAATTGAAAACTCCCGCTTGCAAAAACAAATGCAAGGCATGCAAGAACAACTCCTTCAACTCATGAAGGAGAAAGACAAACCTACCACTCAATTCACATTGGATAGCATTTGTCCACACCCATTTGATAAGAGTCTATGCATGCCTCCTTTTCCCAAATATGACAAATACTTGGGTACATCTGACCCCCAAGATCATTTGAGGGAGTTTGGTGCCCTCTCTATAGAGTTTATACATGATACAACCTACCTCATGCATCTTTTCTCATGTAGTTTGGGAGGGTCAGCTATGGAGTGGTTCTCTAGACTACCAACTGGCATCAAAACTTTTGACAAAATTTACAATCTATTTCTACAACACTATTCTCACAACATCCAACATCCAGTTCATATCCAAGATCTTTGCAACTTGAAACAAAATCATGGGGAATCCTTCTTGACATTTCTCTAAAGATGGAGACAACTTTATACACGATATTCTCGCAAGATACCCAAATCCAAAAAGTTGGACATCTTTCTCAATAATCTTCTCCCCAACTTTGGATATCAAGTCCAGCTACAAGGTCCTTTAACTTTTGATGACATGATTAAGCAAGCTATGAAAATCAAGACATTTATGATCAAGAAAGGAGAATTGACATTACACAAGGAAAATAAACTAGGGTCTTCCTCCTCAAGCAAAGATAAACCCAAATTTCCAAACAAGAACCAAAATGTTTTGAATGATGGAGTTGTAGACAATGTGACTCCTATGCCTTTCAAGGCTGCCTTTAATCTCACTACCAAGATGCAAGTGGCGAAAGCCACTAAACAGGCTACTGCGAATTCCAAACTGAGTACTTCACAATTTTCTGGATCTAAAACTTCGGCTCCTAGACCGAAGCATGAATTCACTCCTTTTGAACCTCTTGATGTGGTTTACAAGACTCTCTTGGACAACCATTTACTCACTCCACTGGATAATTTATGACCTTATGATCTACAACCAAGACCCTCTTGGTGGAATGAAACCGCTTATTGTGATTTTCACCAAAACAAAGGTCATAAAATGGCTACTTGTCTTAAATTGCAGCATAAAATCCAGGATCTCATCGATAGTGAGGTTATTGATATGGGAGGTCACAACAAGAATTCTTATCACCAAGATTTCAAAGATCTATTTCCTCCTCATGGAAAATAAGAATCATCTAAAGGCAAAAATACTGATGCTAAGGTCAACTATACATACACCAATAATGACAATGTAATTAATGTGGTTGAACCTTTTGATACTGAATAATATAATTTCATCATTCTCAAGGGAAGGGAAGATACTCCCAAACCCAAAACACCTTTCATCTTGTCAGGATCTACACCTCAGTATTCCGAACAAGAATAGTCTCTAGTCAGTGCTAATGTTGTTACTCGATCTCGCACTAGGATCATCCTCAAAGGCCCTAAGCCTTCCATGTCTATATCAACACAACCAATGGACAAAGCTAATGTTGGCTCTGCCAATAAGAATCTGAAAGTGGGTTCCTCATCTAATGCTACCAATTACAGCATTCTTGATCAATTACAATGTACTAATGCCTAGATTACTATTTTTGAGCTACTAAAAATCTTCCCTGCTCATAGGGAAATCTTGGACAAAGCCCTCACTGAGGAAAATGTCTTAAAAGATCTTGATCTTGGCCAGTTTAATCCATGGTAGGTCACTTGAACTCCTCCCATTACTTTTCCTTCTCTGAGGAAGATGAAAATTCATTGAGTCACCCGCATAATAACCCTCTGCACATTGAAGTCATGATCGGTCCAAAGCGTGTTCTTCGTGTTCTCATAGATAACAGTGTTGGCCTCAATATTTGCTCTGCTAGCTTCCTTACTGAATTAGGCTATGGTGAAGACTACATTGATGCCCACAAAAAGGTTACTATTAAGGCATATGATGAAGAAGAACATAAATCTAAGGGGCTAGTTGTGTTGCCAATCAAAGTTGGCTCTGTTGAACGAGATGTTATTTGTCAAGTGCTTGACATTACTTTGGCATACAATATTCAGTTAGGTAGGACATGGATCCATGAAATGCAAGCTGTCCCTTCAACATACCATCAGTGAATTAATTTCCCATTCCAAGGATCTAAAGTGACTATACCCGCTAACACACGCTATGATTGTAATGCCCTTATAAAATCTGCTGACATCTTTGTGCTTGCCAATAGAGAATCTATTGAGCTCCTTGAGACTAAATTAAAAGAAATGGAAAAGAGCTTGACACTCAAAGAAACTAACATGGGAGGATATCATATTGAACTTGTGCTATCTATTACATCTCTTCCTTTGTCTCCACATTCTTTTGGGAGACCTTCTGAGAGCATTAAACCTTCTACGGTTCCTCCTCCAACAAAGTATGGTGGTACTTTTTTACAAGCCACCGTACCATTAGAAGAAGAAGCTGAAAATAGAGCTATCAAAGCTTGTATCTATAAAGGAGAAGACAATTCTGAACACACTACTCCCCTTATGAAATCAAACCTGAGTAGTATGGAAAAGGTCTATCTATTATGCAACATTTTGGCTATAAAGGAAATGGTCCCATAGGTGTGAATCATAAGGTATTGATTGCACCACTTGAAGCTATTGGTCGCAGAATACGCGACTCTATAGGTATAGGCTTCAAGAAACTCACATTTCAACTGGGGATAAACAAGTTTGCACCTTGAGAAGATAAACAACCAGACCCTGAAGAAACATCTAAAATTGAGGAATCTAAAGATAGTTTTGATGAGGATAGTTTTCCTTATCCTATTCCTCCAGACTTGGCAGCATTCTTTACTGAGCTAGATGACTTTATACTGCATGTCAGTATAGTAGAAACTGGCAGTGATTCTGATGACACCACTTCCTTTGCTCCATTAACTTATGAGTGGAAAGAAATACATACTCCAAATCCAGGTCATTAGGGTGATTTATACATACCACCACACTTTCAAGAATAGTTTAAACAAGAATCCTAGTCACTTCTCACTATGCAAGAAGAAGATAGGTCAAAAGGTGCTCATCTAACCATAGAAGAGGTTATAGGTAGAACTCATCTCAAATGGGGACAAAGGGTTGATTTCACTCATGTTCTTGATATAACACCTAATGATGAAACAGACTCTCATGAATATGATTTTGACAGCTTTTCATATGCCACCTCTGACACAGATACAAATATAGCTCACGCATATGAAAATACTCTCAAAGTAGGTGAAGGGTTTAGTGTAGGGTCACACAAGTCTAACTCCATAGATGTTAACATGTCATCTACTATGGTCACTGGGAATCAAAGGAATTCAACTATACCTCTGGATGAGGTCGCTTTAGGTCCCGACTTGCTTGTCAATTCTTTTGATTATTATACCGTGAATGCACTTGATCCCATCACTTCTCTTTCACTTTTCCATCCCAAGCTTATAGACTAGAAATCTACCTCCCCATCTAATGAAGTCCTTACATTCTAGAATGATTATTCTCTTTCCTGTTACCTACATGTTGCCGAACCTGTAATGTCCTCCACTAGCAAAGAAAGTGTCAACATGACTGAGGCTGACATCAAGTATCTTAGTCACAAAATCAAAAGAAGAAAAAATAGGCACTCCAATAGTGAAAACTACATTATGGCAGTATCAGAGCCTAAAACAATCAAAATAAAAGATGTATCCAAGGGTAAAAACTTTTATGAGGTGCCCGAGGATGAGGTACTTGATGCACTTTCGAGTCATTTCCAGGAAAGATCATCTGTGCTTATTGAACCAACTCAACCAATTAACTTGGGTACAGAGGCTGAACCTTAGATCATTCAGTTGGCACAATCACTATTTGAGGTAGCAAGAAAGGAATTCATTACATTCTTTAGGAATAAAATGATAAACTTCGCATGGAAATATTTAGACATGCTAGGATTAGACCCTAATCTAATCATGCACCATTTATCCATTGCACCAGACGTCAAGCCCATCAAGCAAAAGTTTTGAAAAATGCATCCACATGTTGCTCTACTTGTCAAAGCTGAATTGGAGAAAGTTCTTTAGGCAGTGTTTATAAGAGTAATTGACTATGCAGAATGGATTTCTAACATTGTTCCAGTATCAAAACATGATAAATCTATCCGAGTCTACATAGACTTCAGAGACTTAAATTTGGCATGTCCTAAGGATGATTTTCCATTTCCTAATATTGATATCATTGTAGATATGATAGTAGGGTATGAAATGTACAAACTAATGGATGGTTTCTCTGGCTACAATCAGATAAAGATCGCGCCAGAGGACCAAGAGAAAACTGCTTTCACATGTGCATGACGCACTTTCTGTTGGAATGTCATGCCCTTTGGACTCAAAAATGTTGGTTCTATATACTAGAGAGCTATCACTACCATATTTCATGACATGATGCATAAAATAATGGAATATTATGTGGATGACACTCTAGCTAAGAGCATGCACCAAGAGAAACATCTTGCAAACCTAGGTCCTATACTAGATCGCATGGAACAGTTCAATCTGAGGCTCAATCCTAAGAAATGTGCATTTGGTGTAACATCTGAAAAATTGCTTGGCTATATCATCTTTGCCAAAGGCATCGAAGTGGATCCTATGAAAGTACAAGCTATCATGGAAATGCCACCACCAAAGAATATTAGACAAGTGAGAGGACTTCAAGGCCGACTCTAGTCTATCCAGCATTTTATCTCACAACTGGCAGACAAGTCACAACCATTCACCAAAACTTTAGATAAAGGTGTGACTTATCAATGGAACAAAGAATGTGATGAAGGGTTCACAAAAATAAAATAGTATATTGTGAAACCACCAATCTTGATGTCGCCTATTCATGGGAATCCACTTATACTTTACATATATGCTACAGATGCATCATTGGGTATCCTATTGGCTCAAGAAGATCAGCACAACAAAGGATAGGCTATCTATTACATTAGCAGAACTCTGGTCTCATATGAAACAAAATATTCTGCTATAGAGAAGGCTTTCCTTGCAGTGGTATTCACTTCCCAAAAACTACAGCACTACATGCTGGCTCATACTACACACCTAATTGCTAAAATTGATCCTCTGAAATATTTTCTTAGTAAAGCTACCCTCACAGGTAGACTAGCTAAATGGGTCATGCTTCTTAGTGAATTTGATATTGAGTATGTAGAAAGGAAAGCCATCAAAGGGAAAGTCATTGCAGATCAATTGGTAGAAGCACCTCTAGTAGATCATCAACCATTGCACATTGAATTCCCAGACGAGTCTATATTGCTTCTCACACATCGATCCTGGACTATGTTTTTTGATGGTTCATTTACCCAACAGGGGTCAGGAGCTGGGATATCATTCATTACACCTCAAAGTTACTCTTTACCAAAAGCATATAAGATTTTGTTCCCTTGTACAAACAATATTTCTGAGTATGAAGCCTTAATCAATGGTATGAAGATCGCCCTTGAGTGGCGAGTAGATGAACTCAATTTTCTTGGAGATTCATAGTTAGTCATCAGTCAAGTAAATGATATCTATCAGACAAAAGATGACAAGTTGGTGCCTTATAAACAGTTGGTTGATGACCTAAAAAAGTATTTTGTTCACATCACATTTCAACAAGTTCTAAGGGCAGATAATAAAGCAGTAGATGCCATGGCTACTCTTGCCTCCATGCTACAAATGCTAGAAAATGATTTTCGACATGAATTCCTAGTTGAGACATTATGCTACCTAGCCTATGACCCCCAATTCCTGGATGATCTATTATGTTGTTGGACATGATTCATATCACTACAATCATATCTTTTCCTACCTTCATGACCAGATTGTTCTGAACACTTACACCCAAAATGAGAAACGTCACTTAATCCGCAGTGCTTCATGGTTGGTCATCATAGCTAATGACTTGTATAGATGCAGTCTAGATGGTACCCTCCTTAGGTGTTTAGAACTCGATGAGTCCAAATGTGCATTAGTAGAGGTGCATGAAGGCATCTGTGGGTCTTACTCTAATGGCCTGACATTGGCCTGTAAACTTATTAGAGCTGGTTACTATTGGCCAGATATGGAAAAAGAAGCTACACAGTTTTCTAAGTCTTGTAAACAATGTCAACTACATGGAAATCTGATTCATGCTCCAGCCAAGGAGCTTATTCCCTTCATTACTTTTTGGGCATTTCAACAATGGGCCTTTGACTTGGTGGGTCAAATTTATCCCTCATCCTCAAATGGACATAAGTTCATAATCACAGCTACAGACTATTTTACCAAGTGGGTGGAGGCAGTCCCTCTCACCGTTGCCAATGAAAAATTAGTAGCTATGTTCATTCTCAACTACATCATCTGCAAGCATGGTGTACCCTCAGCAATAATCACTAATAATGGGGGGAAATTAAAACACAAGGATTTGATAGAGCTATGCTCTAAGTTTAAAATTACTCAGCATTGGTCTTCCATCTATTATCCTTAGGGAAATAGACAGGTGGAAGCATCCAATAATACAATACTTAAAATCTTGCATCACACAGTGCACAAATCTGGACAAGATTGGCATCTCTAGATCAATCCATCTCTCTGGGCATACAGGACAAGCATAAGAACACTGACAGGGGCTACGCCCTATGCCTTGGTTTATGGAAAAGATGTTGTGTTACCAATTGACGTTGATATTCCTTCTCTGCAAGTCTCCCTGAAAGGCCTCATTACTGATGAAGATAACATAATATCTTGGCTACAAGAACTAGAACTGCTTGATGAACATCGACAAGTGGCATTCGATCACCTTAGAGAATACCAGAAAAGGATGTCCAAGAGCTATAACAAGAAGGTCAGACCAAGGGATTTCCAAGCGAGTGACCTCATTCTGAGGGAGAACCCTAAGAATCAACAACATCAGATCCAAAAAGGGAAATTTGAACCAAATTGGCTAGGTCTGTATGTTGTCACTACAGTGTTTGGGTCTAGCACCTATCAACTTTCTACTACTGAAGGAGAACAACTCAAAGAGCCCATCAACACTCTTCATCTAAAATGGTTCTATAGCTAAGAAATCTTTAGTGTGCTCATGTATATAGTAAAGTCCTGAAAAAATTCTAAAAAACCTGAAAATGTCCTAAAAAATGATCATCTTAGTCAAAACCTAGCAATAGGTGCTTTGATGTATCTCCAAAAAAATCATATATTCTAAAAATAAAAAAAAATTAAATGTGTATATGGAATCCTTCAACTTGTTGGGAGCAAGATCAAACATGCAAGCATTAGCGAGTTAGCACATATATCATTTCAAAAAAACATGTAAGAGATCAAAGAAAACAACAAGAATACCAAATAACATCATATTAAGCTAAAAATGAGTAGATGAAGCACCCTATTCTACTCATTTTGATTTTCTTATTTAGATTAGATGTGAGTGTGCTCTCTCAAACACACAAATATTATGGATCCCAATGCAAATATGCAAGAATATGAGAACAAGAATAAAGATTCAAGAGCTAGTATGCAGAACTAATCTCAAATCTTCTTCAAAATGATAATCTAAACTTATGAAAGTAAGGATGATATGAAAGTCTTATGAAGAAACTATGATTTATTCACCAATTAAGAGCCTGACATGTAACTTCTAGATGATTTAAACAAATGAAAGCATGAAACTAACATCTAAAAGCATTAGCATGAAAAAAAATATGAAAACTCTAAGACAATACTAGCATGATAACAATGCAAATTGAGAGATGAAAATATGAGAGGAGAAGGCCTCTATTTATAGAGTTTTCAGAGAGAGGAAGAGGCTTGTATGAAGTGGAACTTATGTGGCATCCACATGAGAGCCACATAGGAGACACATGGCTTTGAAAATATGGCCAATTTTAAGTCAAAGTTGGCATTAATATTGAGTAGCTCAATATTTCAAATGAGGAGACAAAGTTGTAAGAAAGAATTTAAGAGGAATGGGTACCCCTTTTTGGAGAGAATTTCCCCATGTGGGTGAGCATTCCATTATCCCTAAAAAGGTTAGGAATCACCCATTAAACATGATTTAGAGGACAATTAGGTGTGGAAGCATGCTTAGGAAATGAGGTGATGGGAGTAGGGTAGGAATAGGGTAGGCTATAGGGTAGGATTAATAGGTTCCTAACTAGGGTTTAGATTTAATTCAAGTTAGATTTGAATAAATCATAGCTTAGAAGAATTAGGAAAATGGAGGATTTTAATAAATATAAATTTATTAAAAGGGGATTTGGTGGAGGTAAATGTATTTAAATAAAATACATTAGAATAGTGTTTAAACTATTGATAAATGAAACTATTTAATTGATTGAATTAAATAGTTAGAGGAATAAATAGTTAGAGGAATAAGAGGGAAAATAATATTAATATTTTTGGATGTCTACATTTTTCCCCTCTTTGACGTAGCATCACAAGTGACGTTTCATCAAAGACAAGAAAAATAAGTTATTGAATTCATTAATAGAAGCTGCCACTGGTATACTCTTTGATTGATATAGGGTTGTGCCCCCTCGAGAAAAGGACACAATGAAGACAATGGTGTGGGATTTTCTCAAAAAGGACATAACGGGAGAGAAGAAAGGAGAGAGGGAATAAATAGAAGCCTTCTGAACTGTAATTAACAATGCAATGAAGAATGTGAATGCAAATGAAACTAAATGTAGCTAATTATGCATTGGGATCCATTTGTGTGAAAAATATGGAGAGCACATCTGATTTTGATATTGCAAGAGGAGGTATGCATCAGGTGTTAGAAAACACAGATGACAAGGTTCCTTTGCATGGACTAGACACTCAAACAAAGCATACTGCAAAAGACACATGTATCAGTCTTGACCTGTCACTACATACCAAGATATAGCAGATCGAGGTAGTGATGAGTAGGTTGAAAATGACACAAAAAGATAAAATCATTAAAGAAGGCCTTATGACCAAGCAGTCATTCATTCCAGATTTCTTGCCATGAACATGATGGATTGATAAAGGATTTGAGATAATGATGCCAGAAGTATGCATCCTGACGGGAAAGGATTTGATGCGATTGGATTTGTTGGAAAGACATTCGCTGACAAAAGCTGTGAACAGGATGAAGCGCAAGGACACTCAATCGCTAAAGTGATTTGGTTAAAAATAGTGTCATAGTTTCATGAGTCAAACCATGTCCAAAATCGATGATTGGGGACAATGCAGGAAGAAGGAATTTTTTATTGCATGATTTTGGAGTTTATGTGATTTTTTTTGGAATTTTTGAAAAATTTTGAATTTTTTATGGATTTTTGTGATTTGCAAATGTTTTGGGTGAAGTTTATGCATGTTGAGGCTTATACAATAGGATAATATGTACAACAAGACAATATATAAAAATTTTTTGGGGAAGACAGGGGCTATAAGAGGGGCTGGTAGGGCGAATGAAGGTCATTTGTGAATAGTGAATAGTAAATATTTGAGCTTTGAGTGAAAAATATGGTAGACGAGAGGATGAAAGGATAGCTTAGTGAGTGCGTTAGGACACACAAAAGGCCCGCCGAGCGACTGGTACCGGTGAGTGGACTATCCATGTCCTTGCATTCATTATTATGAATGCATTTATTACTTTTAGGGGGGTAGATAGGCATTAATTAGGGTAGATTTAGTTTCAGACTGGAGACGCCGGTTCTCAAACCGACATCTGCGAGGACGCCGATCCCTGGATCGATGTCTACGCAGACGTTGATCCTCGGATCGGTGTCTCCAGAGCCGCTGGTGCCGGAATGATGTCTTCGAAGATGTCAGACATAGATCTACATCTTCAAAGACACTGGTCTATGAGTGAGCCGGCGGAGACGCTGGTGCATGAACCAGCATTTTCGGCCTGAACCGGTGTTTGCGCCAAAAAGGGCAAACACCATGGGGGAAGGAAACGGAGGGACTTGCAGAGGCCAGGGATGGGTTGGCATGAGACCTAGGGGAAAGATGCCCCATTTTGGGAAGGGTTAGCTTAGGAATAGAAGAATAGATGGTTGACCTGGTGTACTTGGAAACTTTTGCAGGAGTAGTTTCCACTGGTGGGATCTCGGGAGCATTGGCTACGTCCGATAATGGAGCTAGAGGCACAGCTAACAAAGGATGACTGGGGAATGTTAGCAGTTGTAGGAATAGATTATGTGCCTTGTTGGCCTAGGCTATGGGTGCAGAATTGTATGATGACCACCCTGATCGAGTGGTGGCACAGTGATACGACCACTTTCCATTTGCCTAATGGAGAGGCGACGATTACTTTAGAGGATGTTTGGTGCATCTTACGGATACTTATCAGAGGAGTGATTCCTAGATATAGGTTAGAGGATAGAGATCACTATGTGGAGATAAAATTTAGATGAGCGATGATGTGGATCCCTACCTACAGGACCTGGATGCCATGGCAGGCAGCAGTGGACAGGAGACTCCGATGGATAATGCTTTATATTGCTGGATTGATCGGGGGACGCATGCTGGCAGACCTATCAGGACACAGTTTTGGGATGGGATGGTCATGGGAATTAGCATAGATGCTTGAGGAGGGGACCTCCTACTGCTAGGGATATGTCGTGCTCTGGAAGTTATACCATGATCTCCACATGGCTACATACCGTGAGGCATGCAACATGGGGACAGGAGTTACATTACTATTAGTGTGGGCCTGGGAACACATTGCAGTGTTCCAACCCATGAGGGTGATGGAGTCTCACCAACCAAGGGAGCCTTATGCCTATAGATATAGGCTCCCCCTCAGATACACCTCGGTCAGACAGACAAGTTATTGGAGATGATTGTTAGATGAGGTTCAGGTTTTCTGCTGGACCCCTTACAGGCTATGTGAGCCATGGGGGACTATGGTTTGGGTGACAGGGGTTGAGGATGGTTTCAAGGACTTCCTATACCTCTCATATGTGTAGACTGATTGCTTTCTACTGGGCAAGACTATTCATCAGATTGAGAGATACCGACCATCCAGGGTCATGAGGTAGTTCCAGCTAGAGCAGGGGGTGGTGGCAGAGGATGCCTTACATCCTCATGTCACCAGGGAGGTAGGCACCTAGGGAAGGTATATGGATACTCTCACAGTGAGGGCATCCTGGAGAGATATGCCATGGCTGGACTTTGTGCCATGATCGGATGTGACAGATGCAGGCACGACTCTTGATTATGCAGCGTGGTGGGTGGCACACACACCAGTCAGGCTGACCGACCTAACTCAGGTGGCTGCCTACGAGCAACCGATGGGGGATTTCAATGTGGAGGACGGGATTGAGATTGGGGATGCCCTAGAGAGCTTAGCAGTGGGAAAAAGGAGGAGACTGCAGAGACAGGTTAGACCTCAAGTAGAGGTATAGGCCCAGGATCAGGCATTGGGACCACCACTAGCACTAGGACAAGATCAGGCACAGGCACCACCAGTTCCACCATAGGTGTAGCCATAGGTGTAGGTATAGGCACCACCAGTGCCACCACAAGATTAGGCACAGGGACCACCCACAGGGTTCATGGCCCAGGAGACACATGATACTGTCCTTGCAGAGCGAGATAGTCTGTAGATAGATTGCACCAGACTGCGGGGGTTACTAGATAAGGTAGTGGTGTTTGATGCGAGATTACATGCAGAGATAGCCTGGATACAAGGGTTATTGGCTGCTGAGATGGCACAGGCTGACAGGGCAGAGGGGTCACTTGATACTGTATAGGGCAGGGTAGACTCGGCTGAGTTCTCTATGGTGGATCTAACACAGGATGCCAGAGAGTTATGCACAAAGATAGATACACTCACAGGGGAGTTAGAGAGATTGACATTACACATGGATCAGGCCACGGAGAAGATCAATGCATTGACCTCAGAGAGGGATGCAGTAGCGAGACAGGTAGAGACCTATAGGGCGGAGCGAGATATTTCTCGATAGGTGACAGTGGAAGGTGGAGTGGGGCAGGTGGTATTAGAGGCATTTGCAGCCCACAGGGATGCGAATAGGGCAGGGAGGGAGGAAGCCCACTATAGAGAACTATATCATGAGCTTGTTCCTGAGGGATAGAGATAGGATTACTCAAAGAGATCTCATTCTCAGAGCACAGTGCGGGCTTCCACCTCACAAGGATTAGTGGGGATGCCACCACGTCCACGACCAGGACAGGGAGGAGGGCCATCACAAGCACCGACATGATTAGTCAGAGGATGATATGACACATAGTTTTGCATTTTTGAGATGTATACATGTATATTGGCACTGAGGTGCACATGATGTATTTTATTGACAGACATTGGTATATATATGAGGACTCTTATTGCTGCTCATGATGTTATGATTTATATGATGACTTTTATGATGCTTAGAACGTATGATCTATATGATGTGTTTATGCATACTACATGATGACTGAAACTTGATGCTTGTAGGATGTGATGTATATGGATGACTTGATTATGTATATATATGATGTATGACCTATGCCAGATGGATGATACTTATATGTATGTGATGTACTGACATGTGTGATGCAGGATATGATGTTCTTTTATTCCTATATGCAATATATATGTTGATGTTTTATGAATATGCATAGATGATTTATGTTTTATCAATGATTTAAGTATGCAAATGATAAGATGAACCTAAATGTTGTAATAATGTTAGATGATAAAAATGGATGAATGCAAGATAATGAACCTAAAATGATGCAAATGATGCTATAAATGGATAAATGTAAGCTATAATGAACCTAAAATGATGCAAATGATGCTAAAAATGGATGAATGTAAGCTATAATGAACCTAAAATGATGCAAATGATGCAAAAAATGGATGAATGTAAGCTTAATGAACCTAAAATGATGTAACAATGCAAGATGATAAAAATGGATGAATGCAAGATAATGATGTAATAATGCAAGATGATAAAAATGAATGAATGCAAGCTTAAAATGAATTCTAAAATGATGTAATAATGCAAGATGATAAAAATGGATGAATGTAAGCTAATGATGCAAATGAAATGGATCTAAAATGTATGATTAATGTAAATCAAATGAACCTAAAATGTATGATTAATGTAAATGAAATGAACCTGAAATGTATGATTAATGCAAGATAATGAAATGATCCTAAAATGAAACTTAACAATACAAGATGAATTAATGAATTGATAATGGATTGACAAAGGGGAACCTACTATATCATGAATTGGAGCTTCTCTAGTTGGAATGCCTAATTGCTATGAATTTGGTCTTAAAATGCAAGATGCCTTAAATGATCTTAAAATGCCAGATGCCTTAAATGATCTTAAAATGCAAGATACTTTAAATGAGATAACTAATGATACTATGAGTGGTAGATCATCGTTCTCTTATTATTGGATTTTATTTCGATTGTTCTCTACATCAATTTCCTTGCTTTCAATACCCAAAAGCATCCATAGCGAAGGAATGCAAAGTGTGACCGAAGAACAGAGAAGATGAGTTGTTTGAGGTTGAACAAGTGTGACATTTGAATCTCAAAATTTTCATTATTTTTATTTTTATTTTTGGTCTGTGTCATAATTTTTTTTTTGGTGTGTTTCATAATCAACTGATAAACCAAATGGGTGGACTGTGGTGGATCAGACAAGGAATTTTAGTGGGATGATGACTCAGGATGTTAGCATGATGGTGGGAGGATGGGATGTGTAACAAATGTACAAGGACCAAACCGAGCGGATTAATTACAAGTGATTAGTTACAATGAGCATGTACAAAGTTGCTACCGAGATTTGATTGGATCATGTTACTTGCCTTGATGCGTGTGGTAAGTGCATGTGTTGATTGATTAGTTTAAGAGAAGAGAAACATCCTGTGAGAACCCAAAACTTATTTCCAGAAAGATAGGGCTAACCAAGTTGATTGATCAAATGCGCACTATTTGCAAACTATAGAACAAATGTATGACAAGGAGAAACTCATGACACAAGTAATATATAGGATTGACGCTCAGGACTCTTGGAAAAGTACAATGTATGAACAAAAGTATACAAGATTATGTGTACACAACCTTAGGATACAAGCTAGGGAGATCATGGAAGATTAGTATGTATGGAACACCCAGGGAATATAGGGAACATGGAAATGGAGCTGGTGATGGAAAGAAATGAGATTTTGATAGATAATGGAATGGTCCATTATGTGTGATGCCTATTTCTAGGTTTTCATCACCCATACTTGTCCAAGGCACCTAATTGCCAAGTTTTCACCATTGGACAAAAGTTTTTCTCTTTATTTCTCTTTTTGATTTCTTTGGATCTTTTCAATTTTTTTTATTTTTTATTTTTTATTTCTTTGGATCTTTTTGATATTTTTTTTTTTTATATTGCCTCAATGCCTGTTTACCAAGGTTTTACTGGGATAACCATTTTTTTAGCTTCATTTTTCTTCTTTTTAGAGATTTTTTCAGGACTATTTTGCAATGCTTTCAAGTGCTCCAGGTTCTTCCATAGAATTTTCCTTCAGTTTTTGTAGGTAAAATTTTATGGTTTGTTTAGAGCTGATCTCTTTCTCTATTTTTGTGCTTTTTTTGGAATTTTTATACTTTTTATGGATTTTCTCAGAAAAATGGAATGAACAACTAGTCGTCAGGCATAGAAGCGCGTGAGATGAATGATGTTGATAGGATCATTCAATGGTTCTCCTTCTGGGGTGGAGAGTTGATATACCCCAAAACTAAAGCATGTAGTGACAACATATGGGCCTTGCCAGGTGACTTCAAACTTGCCTTTCTTCTCGAGATCAGTACCCACTTTCTAATTTTCTTTCAGCACAAGGTCCCCTAACTAGAACTGACATGGGTGAACCTTCTTGTTATAGTTCCTCTTGAGTCTATTTTGGTAGACAATCAAGTGATCATAAGCTTGCTGGCACTTTTCATCTAGGAGATCTAGCTGTGTGAGTTGTGCTGCCCGGTAATCTTCATCATCAATCAGGCCTCTTAGTGATACTCAAAGGGAGGGTAGTTCAACCTCAATTGGTAAGACTACTTCAACACCGTAGACTAGGGAATAGGGAGTAGTGCCAGTAGGAGAATAGTAGGAAGTGCAGTATGCCTAGAGGGCAGGATTGATCTGGAGATGCCAGTCACGAGTTTCCTCAGCTTGGCCGTTACCTTGAGGGAAATATGGACTGGAGAAACGGTGATGGATATGTAGGTGAGCACAGAGATCACTGATGTGTTGATTTTCAAATGGTGTAATGTGATCTATGAAGATGGTGGAGGGTATGCCAAAGCGGCAGACAATGTGGTAGAGGATGAATTTGGATATCTGGACACCAATAGTGAGTGTGATTGGAATCGCTTCGAACCACTTTGTGAAGTACTCCATAGCTGTGATTATGTACTTGTGGCCTTGAGAGGAGAGGGGATTAGTCTTACCAATGAGGTCAAAACCCCAACAAGAGAAGGGCAAGGAGGCACAATACGTCTAAGTTCCTGAGCAGGAGCATGGATCAGATTAGCATGCTGTTGAAAAGGGAGGCACTTTTTGACAAACTCACAAGAATCGTGTTCCATTGTAGGCCAGTAGTATCCTGTACGTAGAAGTTGCTTGGCTAGGATCATGCCACTTATGTGGGCACCGTAGATTCTAGCATGTACCTCTTGTAAAGCCTTGGCAGCTTCATTTTCATCTTAACATCTAGAGAGTACATTGTGATAGCCTCGATAATATAGGGTATTGGCTATGAGGGTGTAACGGGATGCTCTTCACATAAAATTTTGGCATTGGTTGGCAGTGAGATGGGGAGATATGATACCATTTTGTAGGTAAACTTGGATGTCATGGTACCACAGGGACTAGGGACCAACCAAGACACATACGCGATTTAATTCATTATTCTCGTAAGCGGAGCATGTAGTTGCTCAACTAAGAATTTATATTGTGTAGATTTGTGAGGAATCTCAAGAAGCGAGCAAATTATGGCCATTACATCAGCAGCTTTGTTCTATAGGCATGGTACCTATGTTATCTACAAGTGGAGGAAGTGTTCTTTCAGCTTGTCAACCATCTGCTTGTATGGTGTCAACTTATCATCTTTTGTTTGATACTCATCTAGGACTTGTTTAATGATGAGTTGGGAATTGCCAAAGACTTTGATATCAGTGATGTTCCATTCTATGGCCATGCAGAGTCCTACAATGAGCACTTCATATTCTGCAATGTTGTTTGTGCAGGAAAATCCCAATTTGAATGACATGGGGATGTAGTCACCTTGAGGTGTGACAAAAAGTATTCTTGCCCCTGCGCCACGAGCTGTGTAGGACCCATAAAAATAAAGTTGCCATGCTGGTTGTTCTTCTACCATGTAAAAGTGCTCATCTATAAATTTTGTGATTAGAGGATATGCATCTACCAATGGTGATTTGGCTAGCTGATAAGCAATGACCTGCCTTTTAATGGCTTTTCTGTCAACATACTGGATATCAAATTCACTTAGTAGCATAACCCATTTGGCCATTCGACCTATAAGTGTAGTCCTAGAGAGTAGATACTTAAGAGGATCCACCTTTGAAATGAGCTTTGTTGTGTGACTAAGCATGTAGTGGTAAAGTTTTTGAGTGGCGAAGACCACTACTAGACATGCTTTTTCCATAGGAGAATAGTTGAGCTCATAACCCACAAAAGTTTGACTGATATAATATATGGCCCTTTCTTTGCCTTCATCGTTCAATTGAGCAAGGAGTGCCCCTAGTGCTGTAGTAGTAGAAAAAATGTATAAGATGAGCGGGAAACCAGGTACAGGAGGTACCAAGATAGGTGGATTAGCCAAGTATTCTTTGATCTTGTCAAAGCTCTTTTGACACTGAGGATCCCACTTGAATGTGTTGTCTTTACGCAGGAGATGAGTGAATGGTTGACACTTATCTGCTAGTTGAGAGATGAAGTGGTGCATAGATTGTAGTTTTCCTTGGAGACTGCGCAGCTATCAGAGTGTTTTTGGTGGAGGCATCTCCATGATAGCTTTTACTTTCTTTGGGTCAATTTCAATGCCTCATCTGGATACAATGAACCCTAGGAGTTTCCCTGATGTGACTCCAAAAACACATTTCTTAGGATTGAGCATTAAGAAGTAGTGTCCAATTATGTCAAAGACACATTCCAGGACATCCAAGTGGTCTTCTCTTTTTATTGATTTTTCCAATATGTCATCCACATAGTCCTCAAGGATCTTGTGGATCATGTCATGAAAAATGACAGTCATTGCTCTCTGATAGGTTGTCCCTGCGTTCTTTAAGCCAAAAGGCATCATGTTATAGCAGAAGGTGCCCCAAGGGGTTAGGAATACTATCTTATGTTTATCTTCTTCTGCAATGTGGATCTGTTTATATCTGAAAAAGCCATCCATGAGTGACAACATCTCATGTCCTACTATGAGATCTACAATCATGTCTATGTTTGGCAAAGGAAAATTGTCCTTAGGACATACCTTATTGAGATCTCTAAAATCTGTACATATCCTTATTGATTTATCAGGCTTAGCGATGGGTACCATATTAGAAATCTAGTCACAGTAGTTAATGGGGCAGATGATCTTGGCGTGGAGAAATTTTTCTAGCTCTGCTTCGACAAGTAGTGCCACTTTAGGGTGCATCTTTCTGAGCTTTTTCTTGAAAGGTTTGATGTTTGGGTCCACTGCTAGATGATGAACCACCAAGTTGGGATCTAACCCTAGCATGTGAGAGTAAGACCATGTAAACTTGTTGATGGATTCTTTTAATAAAGTGATAAGATCACTTTCTCCTACTTCAGACAAAGATGCTGCTATATATGTGATGGAGGGATTTTCCTTTGTACCCAGGTTAACAGGTTTTCTTTCTTCAATGAGAATCGATGACTGTTCAGGCCTATAATCTAGGATAAGAGGAAGAGAAGAATATTCATCCTCTGGTGCCTTAGAGAGGTTTTCACCAGGGGATACGCCCTTTGTTTTTTACTTTTTTGTGATCAAATAGTGCCCCAGAGGGGTTTTCACTAGAAGATCAATTTTTCTCTTTTTTATTTTGATTTTTTGTATCATTTTTGTGGCTAAAGTTCTCCTCTTCCCCAAAGTATGCTTTTAGGTCCAATTTTTAGACATATGTTGAATGTTGCCCCCGGTCACTGCTTTGCTCGGTTGCTCCCATAAAGCCTAGAAGTGCATCCTCACTTTGGAACTCGTCAACGTGTATGAAACTTGGTTGGTCCCAGTCTATGAGTTCAGGATGGAAGAGAGGGAGGTCAATGAAGAGGATGGACAGTTGTTGTAGGACAACATTTCCTAGGAAGGTTTCATCGTCAAAAACATCGTCATAAGCTTTCACAATTTTCTCTTCTGAGATATCTTCGATGTCAATGATTTTGTCGAGGGGTTGACAAGAGGAATAATTGATGAACTCATTGGTGCCCCTAGTCATGTTAGAGCCCATACCAAGAACCAGGTGTTTGTTGAGTTGGGCAGGTACAATGGGATCTTTCATCCCTTGCTCTTCATGACCAAGGCCACCTCCTTGATAATTCCATTTTTATGTCACCGGTTTGTGTGTTGTGGGGTACTTGTTTTTGAAGTAATTGAGATGACTTGTGTCCTAGGGTGATGGATCCTTGTATATCCATTGATTGATGTTTGGTTCCATTTCCTGGTGAACCAAAATACCTTGTGATACAAAAGTGGTAGGACCAAATTGTAGTGTCTTGGTTGTTTCTGATTATGTTTTTCTTAAATTAGGTCAGTGGCCTTGAGTATGAGGATCAACTAGCAGTGCTCCAACTACAAAGGCATCAGATAAAGTGTACTCACCACATCCTCTATTGTTGATCTTGACCATGGACAAGGTGGAGGAGAGAATTGTCTCTGGATCTGAATGGGTTCGAGATGAGCTGGCGACAGTGGAACCAATATCAACCCCGGGGCAATGAGTGGAATGTGGAAAGGATGTCTCCAATGCATTTCACTATGTGAAGGGCTTGGGATCTATGTAGATGGTGATCTCAGTGCCTTTGTATAGGAATTTAATGCACTAATGGTAGGTGGATGGAATAGCTTGCATAGAATGAATCCATGGGTGTCCGAGGAGGATTTTATAGGGAAGGTCAAGATCAACAACATGACATAATGTTTCTTGGATAATCGGGCCCACTTGAATGGGTAAGATAATGGTGCCTTCAGAAGTATGCTCCAGGTTGTCATATGCTTTTATTGTGATGACCTCATTTGTGATATCAGCCTCAGTGCATCCCAACAATTTTATGAATTTTAGAGTACACAAATTTAGGGCTGATCCATTATCTATCATGACCCATTTGATGGAAAAAATTTTAACCATGACAACGATATGGAGTGGGAGATTGTGATCAGTTTCATCAGAGGGGATGTCTGTTTGTCTAAAGGAGACCCCATAGGATGTGGATAGGTGTCTGACAAGGTTTTGGAACTCAGTGACGTTGATGTTGTTGGGAACATGGGATTTGTGCAAGGCTTTATTGAGAATCTCTTGGTAGGCGGGTGATGTGCGGAGAAGATCCAGAATGGAAATTTGGGCTGGAGTATTCCCTAGGTGTTCCAAAATTTTGTTTTGGGTCCCAGTAGGTGGGGTGGGACCTGCACCTGCAACTATTTTCCTTCCTCTGCGATAAGTGATTGCACATTGATTATCGACACCCTTGACATGAATGACATTGACAAAGGACTAAACTTGGGATATGCAGCCAATGAGATTATCATAATTGATATAAGCATTGGTATAATCTTTTCGATTGGCACTTTCTACTTGTTTACCCTTTCCTTGATTAGAGGACTGACTAGGATTTCCTAGACCTATACCAGAAGTGTGTTTAGGGAATGCATTCTGATAAATTTTTAGGCCTGCATTTGGCGATGATTGAGTAGGGGAATCCACCTCAATCTCCTTATGGTCAATGAGATCTTGGATATAATGCTTCAGTTTCATGCATTTGAGAGTGGTATGTCCCTTGACATGGTGGTATTCATAGCACTCATTATCTTTATACCAGGCAGGCTTAGGATTTGAGTCATCAAACGGCTGTGTCTTAGGATATATGACTTGGTTTTCTTGGACCAACTTGTGGAAGATGAAATCTATAGATTTACCCAGAGGGGTAAATGTGTGTTGTGGTGAATTTGAAGTTCAAGGTCTTTGTTGTCTGCGAGGGACTGAGATAGCATTTGTATGGTTCATAGGACCTTGATAGTTGTGTTGATGGGCTGTCCCTGGAGGAGGGTATATGGGTGGGCCTTGAGGGCGCATGTTTTGCTGATACTATGGTTGAGGATATGTGAGAGTGGGTTGCTGATACATGGGAGGAGGTTGTGGATACATTATTGGTGTTTTTTGATAAGTCTGAGTTGGCACATTAGGACTAGCTACCAGAACTTGAACATGTTTGGTGTCAGTGGCTCCATCTGTGACCACGTTCTTGTTTTTGTTCCAGTATTGTGATCGGTCATTGTTATGTTTATCAGGTTGGGATTATTTGTAATGTTTAATCATACCCTCTTCGATGAGGCCTCGGTCAAGGTCCATACCTTTGATCCTGATATCATGATAAGCTTCTATACAATTCATGTGCATGTAATAAGCAAGCTTAGGATGAAGGTTGTTAATGAAAATCTTGATAAGATGTTGTTCTAGAGGTTGGTAAGACAACCTTGTGGTAAGCCCTTACCAGCGTTGAAGATAATTAGCCAAGCTCTCTCCTCCCTTTTGTTTGGAATTGCATAGGTCAAGGAGTGAGAGTTCATTTTCAATGTTATGCGCATATTGGGACACAAAATTTCTGGATAACTCTGTGAAAGTAGAGACTGTTCCATAAGGGATTTTGTAAAACCAGTCAAGGGTAGTGCCTCCCAAGCTTTTGGGAAATAGTCTCATGAGAAAGTTATTGTTGTAGGCCACTTCTTGGCATGCCATGTAGAATTCTTTTACGTGACTCACAGGATCACCCTTCCCCTGATATTTATCAAATTTTGGGGTCTCAAAGTGTTTGGGGAAGGGTACAACAGTGATGGATCTGTCAAATAGATATGGACATACTTCTTCAAACTTGAATGTTTTGGCTTCTATTCCTTCTTTTAGCTCTTTGAGAGCATTCTTAATTTCTTCCCATTCAAGATTGGTTTGCGGGGGGATTGTTGATCATAATTATAGGATTCCCTTGTGCCTGATATGGATCAAATGGCGAATATGGGGGTTCTGTGGGGGATATTGTGGTGTTTGGTAGGGTGGTTGTTGGTCACCATATATAGGTTGCTATGGTGGAAACTAGGGTTGAGTGGAATACTACAATGGAGGAGGTGTTGGCATCTGATAAGATTGCTACAACTATTGGAAATATGCTTGTATTTGTTGTAGCATTGGATAGGTGGGGTGAGTTTGTTGTGCACCCACATAGGTACTTTGTGGTGGAATGCCCCCAGTGAGAACTTGTTGTGGAGGGGGAATTGTTTGTGCTACAGTGGAAGATGACATGGCTATGTAACTGGTGGGATGAGTTGGCTATTTTTTGGGGAAGGGTACAACAGTGATGGATCTGTCAAATAGATATGGACATACTTCTTCAAACTTGAATGTTTTGGCTTCTATTCCTTCTTTTAGCTCTTTGAGAGCATTCTTAATTTCCTCCCATTCAGGATTGGTTTGTGGGGGGGGGG
>MU224354.1:563466-579008 GCA_018584345.1 Thuja plicata | reverse complement strand
ACATCTAAAAGCATTAGCATGAAAACAAATATGAAAACTCTAAGACAATACTAGCATGATAACAATGCAAATTGAGAGATGAAAATATGAGAGGAGAAGGCCTCTATTTATAGATTTTTTAGAGAGAGGAAGAGGCTTGGATGAAGTGGAACTTATGTGGCATCCACATGAGATCCACATAGGAGACACATGGATTTGAAAAGATGGCCAATTTTAAGTCAAAATTGGCATTAATATTGAGTAGCTCAATATATCAAATGAGGAGACAAAGTTGTAAGAAATAATTTAAGAGAAATGGGTACCCCTTTTGGAGAGAATTTCCCCATGTGGGTGAGCATTCCATTATCCCTAAAAAGGTTAGGAATCACCTATTAAACATGATTTAGAGGACAGTTAGGTGTGGAAGCATGCTTAGGAAATGAGATGATGGGAGTAGGGTAGGAATAGGGTAGGCTGTAGGGTAGGATTAATAGGTTCCTAGCTAGGGTTTAGATTTAATTCAAGTTATATTTGAATAAATCATAGCTTAGAAGAATTAGGAAAATGGAGGATTTTAATAAATATAAATTTATTAAAAGGGGATTTTGTGGAGGTAAATATATTTAAATAAAATACATTAGAATAGTGTTTAAACTATTGATAAATGAAACTATTTAATTGATTGAATTAAATAGTTAGAGGAATAAGAGGGAAAATAATCATTGATGAAAACCTGGCAAACAAGCATCATGGTAGCAAAAAAAGAATTTCTGCCAAGAAGGTGAAAACCTGGTAAACATGCACCTCTTGTTCCACATTGCTATATCTATTGCAACACCACTTGGCTTTATGCATTTGCTTTCCTACATTGCCACTTTCCTTCTTACATTTTCTTTCAGTTACCCATCAAGACACCTACTTACATGGATTGAAACTGGTCATACTCTCGGGGAAACCCTCTTGGTCTAGGGGGCATTGTCCTATTACCTTTTGGGATCTTCTTCACAACAGTCACTAGTGGTTCTCATTGCATTTGCCTACTGTCACCTAGCTTATACTGAGTTCTCTCTCCTTGAGAATATTCCTAACATCAGTCACCAGTGGTTCTCACTACATCTGCCTGCTGATGTCTAGCTAGTCCTATGACCTATTCACTTGAGCATCTCACTGTGTTTTTATGCTATCGTTGTACTATTGATATTTATCACATCCATTACAGTTGGAGTTATACCTCAAATTCTCTATCTGTCGATAATTGGTCTTAACAATTCTTTACTTTAGTTTGTACATAGCTTTCGGTCACTTTTGTGACACTCTGGTTCCTTTACGAACCCTCCTAATTTGACATTGATTCAGCGCCATATGCTTGGGGGCAACCATATCTCATTTGTCCTCACAACATATGTCAAGTCAGTCATCGTTACTTTGGGGCATGGGTCCCCGATTTGATCACATCTCTGGTTTACACCTGATTCAGTAATCTTGTCACTTCTCAAGGACAACTCGCTACTGACACAAACTGGTGTTTTTCAACACCACCATAAACAGTGTTTTTTACACTATCTTTGGACACATCTATGTTTTTCAACACACATCGGATATCTCACACATAGACATCTATTGATAACAATCAAACATAATGCACTCACAAGCACAATGGTGTTTTTCAACACCTCATACACATACACATTCACAAACTTTGAAACTGGCTGAGCTATGCTTGAATCTTTCTTTGTATGTTGTCTATTCTCATGGATTTCATTGCTATTTTCTTTTTCTACTGCTTATTGGTGTAGTCCCGATGATCTGGCAATGTCAACTAAATAGGGTGTATGTGATAAGAGCTCCCGCATTAAGGTGGAAAAGCCTCACATCCCTCGATCTTATTTATTTGTATGCCATGGTGAGGCCGGTACTATCTCCTTGCCTATTATTTCTTTGACTGTTATTTATCTATTTTTTAGCATGATCGCATTCATGGTTATCTTGGCTTTGAATGCCTCAATATCGGTGTACTCTTGAAACATTAACTAGAAACAATGTTTAGGTCATCTTGGCTTTTGTGCCCTGGTGCTTACATTCATTTCCTACATTTTATCCGATGCAATTCATATTCATATCCTTATGGTTGCATTGTGGCACCAGTAAGGGTTGTATCAACTTCGCTATTCCAAAAACAAAAAAAACAAAAAAAATGCTCAATGATGATGATTATACGATGGGTCTCACAACCATGTCCTAGGTATTGCATCTAGCATAGGATTGCATTTTCATTCTAGACTTGCATTATGGCAGCGATTCAGTGTTCTCTTCATTGCATTCTCCTGGGTTCATACATTGGGGAGTTCTTCTTCACTGTCCTAGTTTCATCATGACTGCACAAGTGTTCAATCCTCTCTCTCGATTCTTCACATGTTCTTTTGGTTAGCATTCATCATCCTGCATGAGATGTTAGTACCATACACATTACATATTCACAACTCATTATCATCTACACATTGCATTAACATATTCTCATTCATAAGTGCATTCACATCCATCATTTGCATACATATTTGCATCTACATACATATGCATTTCATACATTTACATATATTCCAAACATGTTCATACATTTGCATACATTCTAAATCATCTAAACATCTAAGCATATAGGAAAAATCTCATAAATGACAGCATGACACATGTGATGATACCAAAAGATGAGCTCATATATATATCCAACATGTTGATACAAATAAAAAATGGTGCTACTCAAGCATGGTCTAATTCAAAATAATGATACAATACATGGATGCCAGCGCATCAGATACATCCTATGATCTCATCTCTCAAATCTATCAAAACTAACTCTAGCCTTCTCCCTCATCACCTAGAGGAGGTAGAGGTGGAGGCCTATCTAGTGGAGGTGGTACTTGTGCACCCTCTGACCCTCTAGCATATATTGAGAATCTAGCAACCTATGATGCCAAATCCAACACCACCCCTATATATGATGCATAGTAGTACGCTGCTCAAGTATTCTAATGTCAGATCTCCTCCTATGCTTCCCATAGCTACTCCCAGAGATCCTGCACCTCCTGATCTCTATCTAAGAGTTGTACATCTTGCATAGCCACCTGTACGATCAAGTCACCAACATGTCTAGTCAGCACTCTGACCCTCTCTCTAGCTCCATGCAGGGCCTACTGCACCTGTGGTAGTGCATCACCCTGTCCTGGCTCTTGTACATCTTGGTCCTCCTGCATAGGGTCCTCCAGTGGAACCTCCAACTACTCAGCCTGCTCCTGAACATCCTCCAAATGTGTGGCCATCCCCCTCAGACTCTACTTCCCACTGCCACAGGCACCGAGATCTATCCTCATCTCACACGCGGTATGTCCACATGTACTGTACATGGACACGACGCCAGCTATGGTCTTTGCTATGGTGGGGGCATTGGCACCTTCTATTGGACTACCTATAGTGGTACTACCTATCCTTGGCCTACCATCCCGGTTGGATCTGTGAACCTAGGGAATGGATGGGTCACGAAGTGCTCCTGGTACTCTGCGGTCATGCTGCCATCTCTACACCTCTTAAGTAGTCCCACTATACCGGGGCCAATACTTGTATGTCAATCATAGTCTACCCCTGATCTAGCTTCATCAGTTAGCCTCTCCTCACCTCATCTATGAATCAGGCATAGGTCATGTACTCCTGTGAGATATCCTGTGGATGACCAAACTACCACCATTCCCGCTTCTGTGGGAATCTCTCTATCATTATAATGGCTCAGCCAATCATAGCACGTGAAAAAAACATATAACTGAGCTACTCTAAAGCATCATCCCATACCTCTGTCAGTCTCCATGGCCTCTAGACTACCACTGCTAGGTCGTCAAGCTAGGCCCACCACTGATCTATCTTACCCAGTGTTAGCTGGGTAATCATTCCCATGTATCTGCAGATATATGGCTCTAATAGCTGCCTCAAGTCCTCACATATCGATCGAGTCACGGGAAGGTGCTCCCATGCCCATACTTGTAGAACAAATAATTTGGCTGCCATACTCTTCGCCTCCCAGTAGATGATCTCATGCATCTTGTGATACATGTGGGCCACCATGCACTGACCCCATCCATAATGTCTCAGTCGGGCTAGCATCTACTGTAGCATCTTGCCCCAACCACACTCAAGACCATGTTGTCCATGATAAGGCATCAGATAGCACCCAAGGAAGCATGCTAATACAACTGGTAATCTATGTGTGGGTCCGTACACACCGATAATATCCTCCCATGGGATAGCTCTCCCCATGACCAGGTCATATTGTAATATCTCTCTCAGGGATAGTGTCCCTAACCTGGGATGCACCTCATACTCCACTCGGGCTCCATGGAATGGAATCCTCAATATTCGATAGATATCCTCAGGGGTCACAGTCATCTCACCGTGTGGCAGATAGAAAGTGTTCATTTCTGAATGGAAATGCTCAACAAGTGGTCCCAATAAATCTGTGACTTACCTGAATCTCAAGTACATCACATAGAGAGGACAGGCCCAAAGTACCCAGATGCGCTATCTCTACGTCATCTAACTGTGCCACTAGTCTACTGATGGCTAGGTGGTGTGATCTAAAGGTGATATCTAGAAATTCAACTTGCAAAGCATGCAAACAATAGTACACAATCAGTAATCTGAGATAATCAAAACATAACAAGATAATTAAGCATTAAAGACATCCTACAAACAGTAAGAATGCTAACGCAATCACTATTGGATGTAATGCAAACTCATTTTGTATTCTAGTTGCTCACTTTTCTCCATGCGAACAAGCTTATTTTCGTGTGACAAAGTACTCTTTCATGAGAAAAAGTTCTCCAAGCCGCGTGAACTTTCATGTTCGCGCAAACTTTTCTTCCATTTCGCGTGAGAAAATGACCCATTGGAAGGTTTCTCACACGAAAGTGGGTACTCTCCTACGTGAGATCTCCCTCCGCATGGCGTCAAAAGGAAGTTTTTCATGTGATATTTCCTAGTGAGCCACGTGAAGAAACTACTTCTTCGCGTGAAATCCCATGAACAGTTTACTAAAAATGCGAAAAAATGTGCAAAATTTGATAGAAATGAATAAAACTTGAAATGCTAGCACGGTTCGTCGACCACTTACCAGAGGTCTGTACACTGTCGGCTGACTGTGCCTCCTAGATAGCTCAAATTTATGCATGTTGTAGGGGACCACCATTTTCGCTCAGAGCTCAATTTGCAAAAGTCAAAAGGTTGAAATGATTTGAAAATGACCTTTTGGTCCAAATATAGGTTTTTACCTAATTTTTCAAAGTGCTCCATTTTGGGAAAAAACTTCACCATTACCTAATTTGACCACTTTGAATCCATTTTCGTGATCGAAATTGAAATCTGACACTTCTAAATAGCTCAAAATTGCATTTTAAAATTTTTTGGGACAAACGCGATCGGACGCTTGTGCAGTCAACTTTATGATGTCACTTTCTTATCAGAATCATATCTTATCATTATTTTCTCAAATCTTTGACTTTTTTTGTCAAAATTCAACTCTAGTCAACCCTAGTCAAACTTGGTCAACCAGACCTTGAAATCGCTCAAAATTGATTCTAAATCTTCTAAATTCTTCCACAATCTATTCTGTGTTCTTCTTGATCTCTGATTCAATATCTATCTGTAACGTATGGAATAGAATGTTACCAAGATGTAAGATAAAATATCTATGTTGGGGGTTGATTTGATTTATAAATTGATTATCTTGAAATGTAAAGTGTTGATGTGTAAATTGTTCTTTAAGTTGCCTAGAATGTATTGAATACCTTAACCTTAATTGAGTTGTATTGATTAAGTATTGCAATTGTGATTAAGGAGAAGATAAGATGTTTCTTTTTTGTCCTCAAATGCACAAATAGGAGATCCAAGTTGATCAACCCAAGAGAAGGGTTAATGCACAAATGAATCAACTATTTGGAAAGGAGAATAATAAAGGAGATACCTTAAATTCTGTTAATTATATGTATAGAAATGATATATGATTGTAATTGAAGATATTTGAGAAATGAACTAACCTTGAAATATTGTAGATCAAAGAATGCTATTTTCTGAGGTCTATATTGAGTTTCTAGAAAATTTGACAGTTGATACCAAACCGAAACGCAGAGACGAACAAAACCCAAAAATCATTTTCTGTTCTAATGTTTTCTTATGAAAAAAGTTGACCTTGACCCACAAATGTCAACCCTAACCCAATAATGTCGACCCTGACTTGCATAGATCTAAAAATGACTTTGTTCGTGGATCCCAAAAGTTTTCCAAAAAGGGTATCCAGATCTGGGTTCAAATCCACTATTTTGTACTTGTACCTGCAAGAAAAAAGGAGATTATTTTGTTGTGGGGGAGGGGTTTTCCTTGGTCAAACCCTGGTTTTGGAATTAACCTCAAATATATGTAATTGAAATTGCAGAAATGGACAAAGTAAATGCATAAATTCACCTTGCTTGAAAAAGTCCTTGTGGAGGATTTGAATCCTTGAATCCACAAGTATGCCTCAAATGTAGAATGTAAAAAGGTACGATGTCTTTAATCTCTAGCTTGTATATATCTAACACCAAGTCTTGAATGGGTTCTTGAATTTGAAAAAGGCTTGGAAGAAGGTGGATGGAGAGATCACCAAAAGGGCACCTTGTAGCTTTAATCCTTCAATGGCCACCAATGGATCCCCTTCATGGAAATAGATACTTGAATGGATGAATGCTTTCTTGAAATCTTGCTTGATTGCTTGCTTTAACTTCACTTGATAATGCTTGATCTCAATTAGGAATGCTTGGTGATAATTCTCAATCTTGCTTTTTCTTCATGATGGTTAGAGAAAATAAGAGAGAAAGCTTCCCTTTTATATGAAATTAGGGCACAATCTTCCAAGGAGGCCTACATAGGAGAATTAAATTCCATTAAAGCCTTTACACCTATGAGAGGACCTATATTAAATATAATTTAGGAATCAACTCTTTGAAACCCGAAACAGCCGATCCGGAAGCGAGAAATACTTTTTGCAAAGGCCAACCTCCTGAAACTCTAAGACCCCGGGATCTAAACCCTGGGTCAAGGTCAAGGTTGACCCTAACCTAGGTCAAGTGTCGAGGTTGACATAGACCTAAAATGTCAACCTTGACCCTAAAGCCCAAAATCACCAGTCTTCCATCCAGAATGCAAAAATTAGGCCAACAGGAGTGGAAAGAGGAATAGAACAGGGAGGAAGCCATGTCAAGATCAGGAACCCATTCAAGGAACTTTTCATTACCCCAAACCAGTTACTCAGAAGGCTAAACACATCTACAATGGAAGTGCTTCCATTTTCTGACTATACACTATCTACAATTTTTTTCTCTCCATCATCATTATGACGTGTCATCTTTCCATTTCACTCCCGATGGGGTAGGATGATTACATCTTTGAATCTATTTCAATTAATCTGGTCTTATTTTCAAAAGTCCTCATTGCTAGGGGTATCTCATCACTTGGGGCATGTTTAGTTTTTTGTACCTCACAGTCAAAATTGGATACTCCGCAATCAATAGGGGCATCTATGTTCCCAACATATTGTCATCTTTTAAGTGTCTGAACAATCTAACTCAAATTCTTGAGGATCAAGCTTCATTCTGGAGATGATTCTTGAAAACTTGTCTATTGGGAATTGGGGCATTCTAACCTTGACTCCTGAATCAAGCTCCATTCTGCAGATGATTTTAAACCTCTATTTACTATCTTTTGAGATAGGTATTGGGGAAATCTAACCCTGACTCCTGAAGGTTAAGCCTCATTTTGGGGATATCCTTGTGAAAGATATCAATCTAACCAGTGTCTGGGAAATCTAACCTAGATATTGGGGGACTAAGATTTGTTCTAGAGATAGTCCTAAAACCTCTATTGACCATCTTTTTGGATAGGTATCAGGGCAATCTAACCCTGACTCCTAAAGGTTGAGCCTCATTCTGGGGATAGCCTAGTGAAAGATATCAATCTATTTAGGTATCAAGGCATTCTAACCCAGATCCATGAGGATCAAGCTTCATTTTGGAGATGATTCTTCAAATCTTAATCTATTAGGTATTAGGGCATTCTAACCTGGATCCCTGAGGATCAAGCTTCATTCTAGAGATGACCCTCAAAAACTTTACTTGACCGGCGTCTTGGCAACCTAACCTAGAATTCAGAGAGTCAAGCTCTATCCTGGAGATGGCTCTGAAATCTTCATCAATCGATCTTTGCATCACCAATATTCACAATCTATTCTTCTATGCTTCAAGCATCAGACTATTCTTTGAATCAACGCGCTTCTCGCACATCAATTCAAAGAGGGGAAAAATGTAACACCCCAAAATTGGCATCTTGCAACCCTAACCAATTTTGATGCATTTGTCATTCTTCTGAATCATCAAAGTCCTATTGTACTAGACAATTCTGAGTTTTGACAGACTCTACTTGACCTAAGTGTCAAATGTAGAAAATCCTAAATTTGCATTAATCATACATTATATTTAATTCCTAAGTATCAATTGGTTAAACAAACCCTATGATTGAATTAATTTAATTATAAAGTCCTAGCACTTTAATTGGATTAAATTCATCCCTTTTAGCTAAAAGACATAAAAAGGAATTAAATAATATTTAATTATTTAATAAATATCCTCACTTCAATAATTGAATTTAATTATTCAGATAATTGAGAAAAACACATTTATGAGGTCATATCTATTTAATTAATTAAATATTCTCTCAAAAATCTTTCCTTTGTTCAGAAATAGAAGTTTTGAATTAACTGTGCTTTAAAGAGAAAGAAAAAAGTTAAATCAAATAAAACAGTTAAATTAAAAGAGAAAAGAATTAAATCAAAGAAAGAAAATAGTTAAAGGAAAAGGAAAACAATTTATTGTATTCTTTTAAAGAAAGCTTGCTATTTTTAAACTGGCTTTTCTATCTGTTTTATTTCAAAAAGGAAAGTTTCTATTCTAAACAACCTTTGAGTCTATAAAAGAACTCCCATTCCTCATTCAAAACCTTTCCTGAATTTCTAGTCATATGCATTGTTATAATACTGAATTGTTGCTACATTCTTAGTTCATAATCTCATATAGAATAATCTCATTTTGCAATAAATTAATTTCAATTTCTAGAATAATCTCATTGGAATCATGGCATAGGTTTTATCTCATTTCTAGTTTGAATGGATCATTTAGATTAATCTTGTATGTTTCATTTCTATATTAATCATTGCATTGCATTCATGGAAGCATAAATCCTTTGTTCTAGATTGGTCTATGGTTGTGAGAATCTCGTTCTCAGAGCTATTTCAAAACCCTGTTTGGATAGAAGGCAATAGGTCGAATCATGCAGACATGCAAGATGAATAATCTCATATTCATTCTTGTGTGTATCTGATGAATAAGGACTATGTTGAAGTGTATGGTTGATTGACAAGGCCATATTTACCGCATACAATTTCAACCTTAGTTAGGTTTATTAGATGTAACGAGTCTTGTATGATAATATACAGAGCAATTAGATGTTTTAGTATTGGAATTTTAGTCTTGTTGAGTATTATTTTAGTGAGTAACTCAAATGTATGAAGACAATGATTCTAAAGATGATGAAATATAATTCAGATTTGGTGCTCTTCTCTATGTTGGTGTTATGAGATATGAATTAAATAATTCAAATTTCTTATTCAATTCACTCCATATTGTTTATATACATGTATGTTTTAATTTTAAGCTTTGATCAAGGAATAATTAAAATGTTGAAAATTAAATCACGAGTTCACAGGGTTGGAATAAGGATCATTATAAGAAGTATAATTCTCTATTACTTGAATGGATATTATTTTAATGCAATAATAATCTAAGTCTTGAATCAGTCCCAGTTTTATTTTATTCATACAAGAGGTTGAAAGAGGATATTATTATCCAATGGATAAGGCACAAATTTTTTTTATTTTTTAGTTTATCTATGGTACGTTTATCTCATGCTCCATAACAATTTAGGATTAATGAGTAATTAGCTCTTAGTATTTTCTTGTTAATGTTGAGCTTTTTAATGAGATAATTTGTTTATCAAATATAGGGGTGTTCAAAGAGGGTAGTATCATACTAAATTTAGGTTTAACCATCGTGGTCTTGCGAGCCAAAAGTGTAGGGGGGTTTGTAATCCCTGTTAGTTGGTCCAATCATTCATGGGGATTTGATCATTGGAGTTAGAAACTCTTTATAATTTATAGTAGGTGTATTGGTAGCTTTTGAAGCATAAAACCTTTTCAGGAACCAAAAAATAGCTCCCCCTTACATGGTGCAAGAATCACCAGAATCTCTCACCCCAAAGGTTTAAACACATTGAGGATTTTATGTCTCATAACGAAGGGTACATGTGGGGTGTCTTATTTAGTCCCCAACCTTCTATGCCAAGAAGCATATAAGTTTTTGTCTTTCTAAAAAATGGTTCATAGTAAGAGCATCTGATTTATGGGGTATAATGATAAACTTTGTTAGGAGGTCTCCTAACCCTTAGAACAAGGGTTTTATGCATCTCAAGGATATTATATGAGATATATCATGGAAAATGTCCTATTGATTAGACTTTCATCACAATTACATTTTTATATAGAAATTAAGAAGATTTTGGCCTTAGCCCATTACCACTTGGGTCAATCCCTTATTGGCTAGTACCTCTTTTCCCAACCAAGGTAGACCCTCTATTTAAAAGAAAATTGGGAATCACTATCTCTTTTCTCTTATACCCAAGTTTGTAAGAAGTGCAAGGGGAGAGGATACTTCATGCAGTAGTAGGTCCACCCTAAAATGTGCAAGCACACAAAACACACCAAGAATGGTTTATTGACCTTAAGAAATGAAATGTGTTCTATCCAATAAAATCAAACACATAAAATTTTGAATGAACGTAATGTCTTCATCATACATCCTGCAACAAATTGGTTAGCAGTTTGATCAAAAGATCTTCATCTCATGATTTCCAAAGTGCTACATAGATCATAAATAACACAAAAAATCTCCATTTTGGTAGAAATAAACAATCATGAAAGATAAAGGAAAACATTGAAACATAAAATGATTATACCTTACCAACTGTGCAAAACTTATCCCAAGTACACAAACATAGCATATAGTTGTACAAAACTGGCACCAAATGTGTAGAAAGTCACTCAAGTGTGCATCAAAACATTACAAGTACACAGTAACATTCCTAAGTATGCAAAAACAATAATAAAATGCAATATTGTGTCTAGATTTGATCTAAAGACTAAAAATTTTCTTGAAATTGGATTAATTGACGCCCTATTTAGATCTATCTAAAAGATTCTGATTCATTCTACCATCCTAGTTAAACTATGTGAAATATTTTTTGTCAATTAACACCTTCTAGTTAAATTAAATGGAATTTTTTATAAATTTAATTCCCTACTTAATCAAGATCAAATTTTATGTTTATTCAACTTCATACTTAAGCTAGATGGAAATTTGTGTTCATTTTAAGCCCAAATCATAATGTATGCAAGTTGTGATTGATTTTATGCCCTTAAATTAATATATTTAAGAAAAAACAACTTTGCATGGAAAAAATCAAAATGCTATCCAAGTACACGTCTCTTTTCCTAGCTACACAACTCTTTTTAAAATTGCACAACTCTTTTCCCAATTATGAAAGTTGTTCACTTGGGAAAACAACTCTTTATGTTATATAAAATCCAAAACATCAAATGAAATGAATAGGAATAAGTCCAAGTGTGCAGTAATTAAGCCTAAGTGTACAAAACACAACCCAACTGCACAGGAAAACTGCCTAAGTGCATAGTTCTCTACATCAATTGAACAAAGAAAGATACCAAGTGCAAAGGAACTATGTTTTCACCTTCAAACACAAAAACTCCAAAATTTAATCAATTATAAAGCCTTTTTCATGTTGGGTTCACTAGAATGTTGACTAGGAAATTGGAACATCAGAAAAACATCATGATTAGCCAACCACAAAGCTATAAATCAAGCAAATAAAATTCATAATATAACCATTAAATCCATCAAGACAAAGTTCATAAAACATGGAAAATAACCAAACAAAGCACTCCCCTAATGAAGATTCAATGTTTTTTTCTTTCTTCTCCAAATGTTGATATGTTGTTCCCATGTTAACAAAATACACCTATAATGAAAGCAATTATTGATAGAATGATAATGAGAATACTCAAAATTATGGTTGTTAGAATTAGGATTGTGGGTCCAATATATATATTTTTGGGACTCAAATTTTTAGTCGAGATCAAGGGCAAATCGACGACCATGATTGCATTTGAAGAATCAAAATTGGAAAATGACAAGATTTATGACAAAAAAGAGTTGCATTTTGGAAAATGGCATGCTATGAAAAAATCAAAATCAAAAATTGGTTTTCAAAAGGAATTGAGGAATCAAATGCATAATTTGAGGGGAATGTGTAAGGCTAAAATAGGGGAAAATAGAAAATAGAAGTTGTAAGGAGTGAAAGAAGGAGATGAAGGCTAAATAAATGGGTGGAAGCACAATTAGGGGAAATGAAGCAAAACTAGTGGGATTAGGAAATGAGGAAATTTTATTAATTTTAAAATTATTAATTTCCACTTACTATAAATTAGACATTTAATTAATTCAAAATTAATTTATTGTAGAATAATGGGAAAGGGGGGATAAATAGATACAATTAATTTATCATCACATATGACTTAGAAAAAATGGGTAATAAATAGTTGTTCACCCTTTTAGGATTAAGTAATTGCTAAGTTCATTAAGTCAAACATCGTCAAAGGTCAAATTGATAAAAAATAGAGGATTAATGGTAATAATTAATTAGATAAAATCCATTATTTAATTAATGAAGAATGACACAACATCAACAAATAATAAAGATTAAATGCAAGAAATAGAATAATGGTTAGAACAATGGCGAAATAAATTTTTTGAAAGTATGCTAAGATGTTAAAATTAAGTGGCACCATAGGTGTTAACCATTTTTTAGCGTCAACACATCTAAGATATAATGTTAAATATCCACCATTATCATCAAGCCTATCATATCCAACGAAATTATTACTGATGGTATCATAATCTAATCATTAGCACAATATACACTAGATTCACAACATGAATTATTGCAACATGAAAATAGCGTACCATAACTCATTGAATCCATGATAACTTAATACACATAATTATGGTTACTATGTCATAGTACATATTAATTCAACAACAAACCTTAGCATAATGATACCATCTAAGAATATTGATGCAATAAAATATGATAATAGAGTTATTATGCAATAATGATCATCAATGAAATATAAGTAAAATCCACTATCTGCAACTGTACTAAAATCACCCAAACCAAGGAATATAATCATTATCACACTACATAAAATGTCAGCACTAAGAATAGCCTAAGTACCATCACATGATAAACATACCCTAGGTCCCAATTAAAAAATAACAAATAACAAGTCAATACATCTACATGATCCATAACATCAAATAAATATCAACACATATGATATGACATAATCAAGCACATATATCCATCCAACATAGAATTTACACATATAATAAAATGAAGAAATCATAACAACGCCCAAACCTATATCAGATCAAATAAGGATCTACACCCCAAAGATCCCAAAGAGGAAAGAAAATGAGAAGGGAACTACAAACAAAGTGGGTGCTCTAAAATAAGCTAAATCAAGATGGATAAGTCACAATAAACAAGGCTAGATTAGTTTGTAAAGGATATTCATAAGTCAAACATATATATTTTGAGGAGATTCTTTCTTTGATGTCTAGGATGGATGCTAATAGGATGTTTCTTGCAATTTTTTCTTATATTAACTTTAAGGTATATCAAATGGCTATTAAGTCAACATTTTTGAATCGAGATGTGAAAGAAGAAGTTTACATTGAAAAAATGGATGCATTTAGTTGTTATATGATCCAAAAATGATCTACAAAATTAAGAAGACTCTATATGGACACAAAAAAGATCCCATATCTTAGTATTTAATCTTGGATAGATATTTACTATAGAAAGAATCCAAGAAAAGTAAAATAGATAGTGACCTTTACTTTAAGGTTGAAGGAAACAAACTCTTGATAGTTGTTGTATATGTTGATGATATCATTTTTGGATATCATGATCTATGCAATAAGTTTGTAGAAAAGAAGAAAAATGAATTTGATATGTTAAATATTGGTGAGTTTTTTATTTTTTCGTAGTCTTCAAGTTACCCATTTAGATGATGGTATTTTCATGTCTTAGACTAAGTATATAAAAGATATGTTCAATAAGTTTGGTATGGAGAACTCTAAATTTATAAGTTACCCTATGGTTACTAGATTTAACTTAAGAAATGAAAACAAATTATTAGAAGTGGGTCAAACTCTTTATATCTCTATAATTAGTGGACTGTTATATTTAACTATTTCATAACTTGATACTGCGCATGCATTATATTTGGTTGCAAGATATCAAGATAATCCTAAAAAATCTCATGAAAAGGCAATGAAAATGATATTAATATATCAAAAAGGGACTCTAGATTTTGGTTTGTAGTATAAAAGAGATGATGAGTTCTCTTTGAATAATGAAAAAGATATTGATTGGGGTAGATGTGTTGATGGTAGAATAAATACCAATGGAAACACATTTTTGGTTGGAGATAGATTGGTCTCTTGGCTAAGTAATAAACATGATTCACTATCTTTGTCAATAAAAGAAGTAGAATATATTATAGTATCATATTGTTGTATCAAGTGATGTGGATCAAGAAAACTCTAAGAGATGTCAAGGTGATGTATGATGACTTTATTCTGATTATGTATGATAATAAAAGTGTAAATGATATTTAACAAAATATGGTGATTTATTCAAGGATAAAAAACTTCTAATTTTGTATGACTTCTTAAGAGATAAGGTCATAGAAAAACAAATCATATTAGAGTATGTGTTTCTAAAGGATCAAATTGTAGACATTTTCAATCAAGAATTGTCAAATGATAGTTTTGAGTATCTCAAGAATAATTTAGGTTTTATTTCCCCTCCTTATACTTAGATGCATAAAATGGTGCATCTTTTAGGAGGATAAATTCAAGTTTTATCCTTTGTCTCTTGGATTGATGTTGTGGCTACTCTCAAGGGGAGTAGGAAGTTTGTGATTTCTTGGTTGTAGGAATATTTTGCAAATTTTTGAAAGGGAGATGTAATAAATGTACCTATATGGGGAGAGAAGTTTGAGAGTTGTAACCTTTCACCTTGATGTCAAATGGAGTGAGTAATATAGTAGGAGATGTAACACCCCAAAATTGGCACCTAACAATCAATCAATTTTGGTGCATTTTCTTATCTTCAAAGTCCTATTGTATTAGGCAAATTCTTCTCCTAATTGACTTTAATTGACTGAGTTTCAAATGCAGAAAACCCAAATTTGCATAAATCTGACATTACATTTAATTCCTAAATCTCAAATGATTATT
>MU224354.1:517942-546753 GCA_018584345.1 Thuja plicata | reverse complement strand
ATCCACCCTCTTTGGCTAATATACATAAAAGGAATTGAAAGGTTATTTAATTATTGAATGAATTATCCTCAAAAAGGGAATTCCATAATTCCATGTGAAAGGACACTTATGTGTCAATAATTCATTCATTTATTTAAATAATCTTTTCTTATTTGTCTCAATTGGAGAATGAAGAGACAACTGTTTGTTTTCAAGAAACTCTTCATCCTCTCTCCTTGGTTTTCTATAAATTAGACCTCTTTTCTTCATTAGAGAGAACTTTTTTTTTGAGCATCATTACTATAGGAAAATTTAGCTTTGATTTCATGCTTTTAGCTTACTTTCTTGCATAATTAGTATAATTTTCATTGGAATTGGACATTGTTTAGCTTTCATTTATGATCAGTTTGTAGGGGCTAACAATTCAATCTTATGCTTTAAAAGCTTTCTAGATTCATTTGCTAATCAAATTCTAGCTTAAAAAGCATTCCTTTCTAGATTACAAACATTTTCCTTTCTAGATTAGAAGCATTCAATTTCTTAGATTAATTGCACTTTTACTTCCATAGCTAGTTGCAAATTCATTCTTAGACTAGATGCACTTCATTTTCATAGCTTAATCATGTCTAATTCATAGATGCTCACTTGCATTTTCTCATAACTAGATGCATATTTCTCATAGATAATGGTTTTCTTCATTTTCTTGCACTATTAAATCCTTCGTGTTAGCAATGGTCAGGTTGTTGGTGTTAGAGTGATAGTCTATCAGGTTATTAATTAGATCATTATGATCTAATTACTAACTCACCTATTCACTCTAGTTTGCTTTAGCTAACCTTAGGGTTTCCCTTTTAGGGTTTCGTGATTCCTTTTATAAGGATTCACCTCTTAGTTTTCATTAAGGAGATTGTATTTTGTAATTCAGTGGTTGATAATATAGAAGTTTTATTCTGTCAACATGGATTTCATGTCTCTGGCTTTTTGGCCGCCATAGCTTCTTCTCTCTTCTTCTGTCTTTGCTTCTTCTCTGTGACAGTCTTGCATGTAGGTGTTCTTGGGTGGATTTTTTTTTCTCAAATCTAACATGGTATCAGAGATTTCTTGCTGCTTGTTGTTAATATTTTGTTGAAGCACACCAGACACAGAGGGTTTCAGAGGTTTTTCTGGTATTTTTTATTGGTTCTGGGGGGTCTTTATTTTTTGAGGCACTTTGGACCAAAACCAACCTCAGAGTTGCATATAGAAGGCCCAAAAACCCTAGAATCTATATAAGGCACGTCCGATTTGGACACCAGAGCCTCTGGGAGAAATTTTGTGGCCTTCTAGGGCCGTACGGGCACGATTTTCGAGAATTTTTTTTATAAAAAATCATTTTTTAAAAAAATTTTAGCGCAGTCTGTGGTTTTTTCGGGCGCTCTTCCCAGTGACCACCGTGTCACCCATGTTCACCCTGTGGCCTCAGTGTCACCCCGGCCACCACCGCCCTTCGCGGCCCCCGCCGCCCGGCTCCGCTACCTCCCGGCAGCACCGCCCTCCGCGGCCCCCGCCACCGCCCCACCTGCTCGCCGCTCTGGCCAACGCCCGCCACCGGCGGTGGCTTTTTTAAAACCTGTAGGGCTTATTTTTTTAAGCAGGTGGTCATATGTATGACCAGGGGCCTCTGTTTAGCCCCCTACGCGTGCCATGCGCCCAGGGGCGCTATTTTTTTAGCCCCAGGGGCTTATTTTCTTGGGTTTTGAGGCCTTTCTGACCCCCCAGGACTATTTTCACTCTATCTTGAGCATCCGGGGGTCTTTTTCTGACTTCCATATACCGTTGGAAAGCTCTTTTCAAGAAATTTCTGATGATGGAGGTTAGGTTTTTAGGTTCTGCCTTTTTGATAGCATTATTTTCTGTTGAAGTCTGATGTTTGTTTTTGCCTTCCAGGAGCCATATCTGGCTCATCTGGACTCCTTTTTTGGCAAACCAGATATCGTCAAAAAGGTGGTTTAGTGAGCTATTCAGTTGTAGGGGTCTTTTTTCTAGATTTTGTTGTAGGTTTTCTCTCCTCCGAGTTTGGCAATTTTTACACTCTAGCAGATTGCTTGGGTTTACAGGTCCTGGGATCTCTTCTACTGTACTTCTGGCTCACTCTCTTTCTGACTTCTGAGCTTGTATACTTCTCCACTGTTGCATTTTTGTTCTGTAAATGCACTAAGATAAAGTGCCTACTTATGCATTTCTAGGATCTTTAACACCTTGTATGGTTTTTGTACTCGCACTCTGTTATAAAGTGCCATGGGGGGTTATGATGATTATGCCATTTTAGGCGCATCCACCTTTGTCAAGTGAGTGTACCTTCCACGACATTATCCCATGCTATGTGTCGGTGACACCACCCTTTATCTTGTGTTTGTACTTCTGTTGCACTGTTGGTGTTCCTGGTTCTTCTTCTCCAGATGTTTCTGACATTGCATTTCAGTGTTCCTGTCACCTCTCCTTGTTTAGTATTATGGGGGGGTTCACCTGTTGGTTCTTTTGCTTCCTGGTTTGATTGATCAGCTCTTCAGACATTGTCTTCTCTACCTGGTCATGCACTTCAGTGGGGGTTCTAGCAATCTCTTCTGACAGATTTTTTAGCTTCATGCTTCGGAGATGCTTCTTGCTCATTCTTGTTCCTTTCTCTGGGACATCTTTTCCCTAGATTAAAGGCTTAGTTTCCTTCATCTAGTTTATTTCTTGTACTTGGGTACCTGATCAGGCCTTGTTGCTAGGACCCATCTTTTCTTCTTTCTATAGTAGTTTCCTAGGTTTTGCTTCTCCCTAAGCTTATCTTAAAGGGGGGTGTTAGAGTAATAGTCTATCGGGTTATTAATTAAATCATTATGATCTAATTACTAACTCACCTATTCACTCTAGTTTTCTTTAGCTAACCTTAGGGTTTCCCTTTTAGGGTTTCATGATTCCTTTTATAAGGATTCACCTCTTAGTTTTCATTAAGGAGATTGTATTTTGTAATTCAGTGGTTGATAATATAGAAGTTTTATTCTATCAACATGGATTTCATGTCTCTGGCTTTTTGGCCGCCATAGCTTCTTCTCTCTTCTTCTGTCTTTACTTCTTGTCTGTGACAGTCTTGCATGCAGGTGTTCTTGGGTGGATTTGTTTTCCTCAAATCTAACAATTGGCTCTTGTTCTGAGGGTAAACTTCAACAATCACATCTAATTAGGAGGCAACAGGTCGCTTCAATCGAATTTGCAGAGCAAACAATTCATGTTTGTCTTTGTGAATTTGTCGATTGTGTAAGGACTATGTTGTGTTTGTGTTTAATTAAGAGGTCCACATTCAGCATAAGACAAGAGAAATATACATGTACTCAATAAGGATATAATTATTTAACCATCTCGTCCTAGGAGATAATTTAATCTCCCAGGTCTCTCCTTACATCTGTCTCCACATGTATCTATGTCCTACTATATTAATATCTTCATTTTACATAAAGGTGAAACGATACAACTCTCAAAATTATCTCCTCTATATAGGTATATTTGATTCTTTTCATACATTTCCTTTTCTCTTTATATGATAATCTCATTACAATAGGAGATTGATCCACTAAGCCCAAGATGGCTTGAGCACTAGGTGGATTCAGAGGTCATTCAATATGGGAGGATTATGATTGTGCAATTTAAAATGAATAATAAAATATCTAGGTCCAAATAGGATCAAAAAGTGGTTTTCCACATGCAGAAGGAGACTAGGAACTAACATACATATTTTTAAAGAGGATATGGAAACATAGACCATAACTGACATGAATTCTAAATTTTATGCTAAAGTAGAGGGAATATGGTGTCCTAGTTGGCATGCTCCCTAGATTGGAGTACCTTTCTTGGTTGGCTCCTAGTAGTTTCAGATCCAATGAGTTACATAATATTGTGTTTCTCCTGATCTGAATGTATCTCTTTCTATGCATCCATCACCTATACCTACACACAAAAAAGAATGGAAATGTTTTCTAGAAAGGGGTTTTCCTAAGTCAAACCTTGGTTTAGGAATTAAATTTGAATTGAAAATAAATTTAACTTAAATTAAAAGTGTTTTGATGTATAGTAGAGGCTACATATGTAAAATGGAATGTTTATACCTTCATAAATCTTCTCAATGTAAAAATGCTCATGAAGATGCTTGATGTTGACTTTTAGGATAGTAAAACCAAGGAATACAAATGCTTATACCTACAAATTACACCTTGTCTTCAATGCCTAAGATGCTTGATCTCTTTCTCTGGGACTTGAATTTAAAAATTAGATTGTAGAGCTTGAAATGAATTAAGTGTGTTACAAAATGAGGGAGGGTTTATTTCAAGGTGTTAAACTCCAATGCTACCAATGTGGGTTTAAAAATCTTTCTAAAATAATGTGACTATTGAGTGATTTAAATATGGTCCCTGATTTGCAAAAGTGAGGCATCCAAGGCATCTTTCTCTCTCTAATGTAGTCCCAAATTGGGATCTGAGGTCCAAAATTAAAAGGATAAACCAAAATTATATGTAAATTTGAGTTGGATCAAGTATGTCATGCATGGAAGGCTAGGAACACTAAAATATGGCTTATGTGAGAAATAATTGCATTGGGGTACAATTTATGATGCTAAAATATTGAGGTGAGCAATAAATTGCATAGGGGTGCAATTTATGAAGCTAAAATATTGAAGTGTATAAATTAATTTAGTGAAATGAAGGACATGGATAAAGTACCTTGTGCTAGTGTTGTTGGGATCTTATATATATTATGGTCTATACTAAACTAGACATTTCCTAAGTATTATATTTCTTAGCCATTTCATGGCTAATCTTAAACAAGTTCCTTGACATGTAATTAAGAGGATTTTCATATATTTATAGGATACCTTCATAAATCATTTTTTATTATGGTGATGCAAGGGAATAGTAACCAATGGTATTCATATATTTTTGGATTCATATTGGGTAGGTGATATCTACAACATGAAATCCACCAATATTTATATTTTTACTTTATTTGGTGATTTTATTAATTGGACGAACAAGTGTTAGGTTATGGTCACTTTTCCTACTACATAAGCTAAGTTCATGTGACATATACCCATGATTGTAAATAAGGAATCCGGATTTAAAAAAATCATGTTTAACTGTGGGACTAAGTTAATGAGCCATTACAATTCCATGCAATAGTCGAAGTGTCATATGTTTGGAAAAGAAACTAACTTTTCATACAAGGACTAAACACATTGATATATAATAATATTTTGATGACATGGTGTAATAAGGGAGGTTGATGTTGGATTAATATAACACCATAAAAAAATGTTAAAATACATCAATGAAGCCTATGAGCATAGTGAAGTTTAAGTAGTGTTATGAGTTTATGATCCTTTTGATACCCTAACAATTAGTTTATAATGTTGGTAATCCCTCTTCTCTTGCAAGGTGGTTGAAAATTGGAAGAATATTTGATGGTCATATTTTTTCATTAGTATACAAAGGAAACAGTTTTTGAACCATCAGTAACATGATCACTGAAAGACAGATTTACAGTGCAACCCAATACAGCAGTTCACAGAGGTCACTAAAACTATTCTTCACCGACAGAATGATCACAGTGTAAACCAAAAACACAGTCTACATAGTAAAATGATAGACATACTACAAAGCAATCCAAGAATTACAATGTCTACAAGGACATCACCGATAAAATGCTACAGAGAAACCCGAGCACCAGTCTACCGAGAGACAGTTTTATTTCTCAAAAATGTGGATTTGAGTTACACGTCAAATAAAACGAGTTTTATATTTATCTTTAAAGCTTATCTTTAAAATAATTTCTTGAGGGACAAGTAAAGAAAATCTAATTGTTTTAATCAGTCTAACTGATTGTAAACATTCAAACTAGGATATCAAGGTCAAGTTGTAAACCTTTGATGATAGAGTTTTTATTGTAAAGCATGAAACCTAGATAGGTCAATAGATTGTATAAATAGATGTAGAAATCAATCAGACAATGATGATTGTAGCCACAACAGACATCTATGGATAAGACATAAAGTTTTATGTAGAAGGATAGAAAAAGATGAAATCAGTTATGAAGGACAAGATTCAAGGCTACCAAGCAGAACAAAGGTATTAATCAATCACTATAGGTGATACACATACATTGTGAAATTAAAGGATCTGTACTCAGCAATTCAAGATTGCATATAATCAGGTCAATAAGTATTTTTGAGTGCATTCTAACAAGTATAGAAAATATAAGAAATCCTTTAAGAAGATGGATTTAACAATCCTTATGTAAATCTCTTAACCGAGTGTACACTAAATAGTGTAGCTAAATATCTTAACCAAGTAGACCTAACCATTCTAAAATGTTACTCCTAACAGGGTAAGATCATTAGCAGTTATCAAACTTGTAGCCTTAACCGGCACCTTCCATTATGCAGATAGTGAAGCTTTGTGGGTTTCATCCCCATCACATTTTTTACCTTCTAATAGGGGTTTTGTTTTTTACCAATTCTTGTGTCATGTGTACTTACATTTCATGAATGCTTCTATGAATGTTTACATGCAATTAATTTTATGTGTTGATATTACATGCATAAGATAGAAAAGCATCTATGGTCGGTAATGCAGGGAATTGATTACTAAAGAGTTAAGGGTTAATTGATAAAAAATTTAAGAGTACTGATTCACCCCTCCCCTCTCAGTACACATCATTCCACTATTCCAACAATTGGTATCAGAGCTAGATCTCTTATTTGGAAAAGTTTAAATCACTTGAGAGAAAAGATCATATAATGGAAAGGTATAATCTAGATAAGAATATTAATAATTAGAATTTGCAGATATAGATCTTCTATTAGCAATATAAAGAAGAAATAATTGAGATGAGAGAGCTACTAGATGAAAGAAAGGTTATGGAATCTCACTGTAATGAAACAGACTATCATGAAGAAGAGATACCTATTTATTTGAGTCATCGAGATCTACATCTAGAAATACATCTGACATATCAGAAGGAAGCAATACAAGTCTTAATGTAATCAATCAACATATGAGAGAACAAGTAAAGGTATTGTAAATCCATCAAGAGACACAGATGGTAAGGATGATTGATGTTATGAACAACGCTAGACAAGTTGAATAAGAAAGAAAATTAGTTATTGATGACAGGAGGAAGATCACTGAAAAGATACAAGAGAGAGAGACTAAAATACAAAGACTTATTGAACATCATCATAAGATGACCAATCAAATTGTTCTTATGAGTAATGAGGCAAACTGAGTAAACATAGAACTGGATGGGAAATTGGAAGCTATTGGTGAGCTAAGAGAAAAAAAAATGAAAAAATGAAGCATGTAGTAAGGATTCAGCACCAACACAATGATATGATCAAGAAAGCTGAAGAAAGTACAAAAAGAATGCATGATTTGAATGGACAAAGGAGACTCAACAACTATTAGTAATAACTGAGAGGGGGGGTGAATAAGTGGCCTAAAAAATTTGTCCTTTAAACTTTAGCCACCAATCAATACACCTCAGATTATTAAGTCCCTATAAGATGCATTCCATGAAATACTTATAATAATTAACTGTTTGTCAGTTTACCTTGTCTATCCTTATTCTCCTTGATAACCGATAAGCAGTAAAACTATTTACCGATACTCAGTAAATATGTAGAGTATACCAATCAATCTAGAAATGCATATGTGAAATGTAAAACAATAAAGTAATAAACCATACACACATAACACATGGATTTTAATGTGGAAACCCTGTTAAGGGAAAAACCACTGGGACTGGTACCGCAAATTTGCTCTCTTCTGAAGTGAGCCTTTTTAGGAGCCAACCCTATTAAAGGTTACAAACACACTATTAAGTGCGACCTTGTTAGAGGATTTTATACATAGAGGTTGTCACTTAGTTTCTGGCATCTATTTTGCTACCATCCTTGAATCAACCTCCTTCTTAGACTGTCAATAGGCTTTAGGAAAATCTTTCTAACATCCTTGAATCAACCTTCTTCTTAGGCTGTCAATAGGCTTTATGCAATTTCAATGCTACTTTCATGACAATATATTTGTCAATCTGTTAGGATATACCTCAATTATATGAGACGGTTAAGTCCTGCTCTGTTAAGAGACTTAATGCTTCAATGGTTAAACTGAAACACAATGAACTATTTCTAATGCAACTTGAATTGCAGATTTTTAGATCTATTTAAGTACAATACCTCTCTGATCAATGTATCAATTCAATTCCTTTGTGCTCCATAATTTATTCTCTAGGATGTTGTGCTTCACTGTTTGTAAATTTTCGAGAATTCTTTAGCTCTTCTTCAGCTTAATTGATCAGGACTGTATGAAGTTATCCTTCATCAGTTTCTCTTCAGCATCCTCTTTCTATTCACTCCCCTTCCCATGTATGTGAATACTTGTGATTTTGGAAATGAATTATTCTTGTCTCTTATATAGACATGATATTCCTTAATTCTTGATTCTTGATTCTTAGCATGAAAAAAATCCACCCAATTTGATTTATAACTTTAACTCCTGATTTATCTCATAATTATCTTCATGCAAACTGTAAAAATATTCTTTAAATCAATTACTTAACTCTGGTCGATTACAACAAATTAAACAACCTGTTAAGTCTATCTTTAAGCTCTACCAGCTAGATATTTTGTCATTTTCTGAACTCTCTATTCTGTCGGTCAATTCTGTAGTTAGTCATCGGTGACAACTGCCAGTTCTGTTGGGATCTCCATCCATTAGGCATCCTTAGATTTTACTCATCAGAAAATACTATCTTCTTCTCGTCAGGAATCACTGTGAATTTTTCTTTTCTTTTACCGATGGTGTGCACTACATCGGTATTGTCTGTCACTTAGTGAATACTTGACTTTTATGCATTGTTGAAAGCATAATCTTTATTCCATTGATTCTCTGAAGTCTTTGGCATTATGTACATGACCATACATATGATATCAAGTTGACATTAATGAAAATACAAACCATTAACTTATTTAATGCCTTACATTATCTTCAACTTAACATTATCAAACATTCAATCAGTTACATGTCATCAACAACAATACCTTTCTAGGGTATACCAAGCATGGAGAATCATCATACCAAGCTGATCAAAAAGATGTCTACAAAAATCCAAGACCAAGGAAGGAGTCATGAAATCACTGTGGAAAACTAGGCCACACATCAAATATTTGCAGGAGAAAAGATAAAGGTATTCCTAAATCCACATCTACATTCATAGGTAAATTTTATAACTATAACAAGGAAGGACACAATGCACATGAATGAAGATCTAAGGTGAAACAACCAAAGAAGGAAACCTACATGGAAAAATATTTTCCTACTTGCAAAATGCATGGGCACACATCTCTTGAATGCGGGAAGAAGAAAAGGCTAGCATGGAAACCTAAAGAACAAGAAAATGCTCATCAACTGAGAAGAGTTGGTAACTCATATGTTTTGGATTACAACACATGGACAAACTACACAACATGTAGTAGATATGGACACATAGCTACAAAATACATGAGGAAATGGAAAAGAAAGTCTAGAAGCTATAATAACCCCAGAATGGCATGCTTACACTATCATAGGGTCATTCATCTAAAAAATGACTGCAAAGACCGAGTGACAAAATCAAGAACTTTTTCCAATGGCAATACCATTAAAGATATCAGGAAAATGAGAATTAAAATATGGAGGAAAGCTATAAAAACTGATGATGTTTGACCAAGCAATACAATTGGTGACACCTTATCCAATGGATCTAGTGATTCCACCACCCCCACCTACAAAAAGTAAGTAAGTATGGAACTGCACTATACAAAGTAATATTTTACATCAGTTCCATTATACATTGATAATATGCCAAATTAGCATGAATAAGGATGCACTATGGTATTAATTGTTCTGAATTTGTGAATCCAATCTCGTCAGTCAAATGCATACCAAGAATCGTCGGTGAACATATAAAAGCTAAGTTGTTAATGTAAATCGAGCATCGTTGGTAATCATGTAAAAAGACAATGAATTCTTTGCTACATACCGAGCTTCCTCGGTGAACATGTGAAAGGTCAATTGAATTGACACTTACCCTAAGCTGTGTATACTCACCAAGCCATAAAGTTTTTATGATAACCGAGAAAGTCCATCTTCAACCACTGAGAAGTAGGTAAAGCATTAATTACACCACTTAGGGCATCATCTATAAAAGGGAAATGGAGAGCTCATTCATTCACAAAGCGATTAAGAGCGAAGAAAAATGACCAGGTTGTAGAGCAACTCACAAGCACATTCATGGCTACTCCTACAGATACACAGCAGCTACAATAGATCAAGTGGGTAACTAAGACTTATAGAGCTCATAGTTTGTTTATGAAAGAAGCCCTAAATTTCCAAAAACATGGCAACCACATCGCGTGTTTCCAAGATCAAGAATGCAAAGGATAAAAAGGTTAATCTGATCAAGAACTCTACATGTGTAGAGCCTAATTAAAAATTCTACCTCGAGGTTGCTTCAAAACCTGATGATGCTTGAATGTTCTCAAGCATACCACCTAGGGTTTTTCTAGTCAAGGATGTTCGAGCCTATATCCACTATAAGGTTGCAGAGATCGAAGATATCAAAGTTGAGGAAGCTTACAAGAAGCTTTGCATAGATGAAAACATCAAGGATGAACATAAACACATTGAGGTAAAAGTGTTGACAAATTCCCTAATGTTCTCCAAGGAATCCAAAACTAAGTGGATCTAGATAGTTCTTAGTTGGGTACATGACCAAAATATGTGGCTGGATGAGAGAAAACCAATCACCAAGGATGTAATACATGTAGTAACCTATTATCTAGTAACCGACAAGGTCAAAGCACTCAAACATCCTCCTCACCCCAATATAGAAAAGATGACAGGTGCAGTATGGGATGGCAGAGGTTTAAAGGTAAAATCCATCACCTATATAGAACTGAAGTTTGGTGCATGTGCATTGGGATACAAGGTATTCCACGCCATCTAGTTAAACAGAATAACATGCAAAGCAGTTGACACTGCCCATAAGATTGTGATGAAGGGATTACAACTGGACCTATCTGAGCTTCTACTAAATCTATTAGAGGATAACACGAGGACAATTAGGTCATAAAGGACTAATTCATGTAGGTTCATTTCACTCCTCATGTGTACATTTTTCTATTTCCAAAACTTTTTTCCATCTGTCAGTAATATCTATTGGGACACTACCCAACCAGTGACAATTCAAATTAGTGAATTTATTAAGTCACTAGGGGGCAACTTTACATCAGTCATGGATGCATATTTTACTAGATTCAAAGATAGAATTTAAAAGAGGATGAGGATACCTAAATGATTGGTGGAAAAGTATAAGGATGATATATGTTTCATAGTGGATACCGACATCATCAAACTAGCTGTACCAAGGAAAGCATGGTTAGCACCACTTGATTATGAAATCAACATTGATTAGGCCACAAATGCTATTGAAGAATTACTGAATGAGGAAGTTGAAAAATCACTACCAAGATTTGGCACCTATGACGAAGCTAATGCTAGAATTAAAATAGGCCTATTAGTGAAGAAGATTGATAGAAAGAAGACTAAAATGGTTAAGACACTTCAAAAGAAGCTATCAGTTAATGATGAAGAAATATATTAAAAAAAAGAAAGATGACACCGAGGGAAAATCACCCATCGGTAAAGGTGAAAAAGTGAGTGAATCCAAGTTAAATAAATCTGATGCACCACCTACAAAGAAACCAAGAACTATTGTTGCATACAGGACAAGGAGTCAAACTACAAAAGATACAAACTCATGACTGGTCAAGAAAGGAATAGTGAAGACTTACAAAAGAAAGCCTCAAACCAGGAAACATGCACCAAGGCAAAGAATAAAATACATCCAAGGAAAAGAAGATAAGGATGGCACTGAATAGGATGAGAAAGAACAAGGACCTCAAATAGAAATGAACAAAGTTCCTACAACAATTAATGAGATTTCTACATCAATCGTCAAGACAGGTAGCATATCAAGTCCTAAGATTAGGAAATGGCTAACTCTAAAACTTGAGGATCAGGTTAAGATAGAAGAAGCCAACATCCAAGAAATGATTGCATTCAAGTATGTACCTATAGATTTTGATAAGATGATGCCACAAGAACTTAATAATAGTTAATCAGCAAGGTGGACATATGCACTGAAAATGGAAAAACAGATAAGGGAAAGATCACTAGTAACAAGTATGCCACCCGAGTCAAAGATGGAATAAATTGATGAAATGATGAAGAAGGATTCAAAGAAGTTCTCAGAAAAATTGAGAGCCTACAAAGTACTATAGGGTAGCCTAATAGAGCTTGACAAAGAAAGTGATTAAGCTTGGAGATAAATACTTAATATACCTAAAGATGATACAAGCTCCAAGCAGGTATTATTTCTTACCGAGACCCCTGAAAATGATTAAAAATAGGCTACACCAAGCCCATAGCACATCATTCTAAATGACTATAATGCCCCACTAGGGAACCCAAGAGAGATTAACCTAGAACATGATACTAATTTTGATGAACAATTTTTTTCTAAAGTTTACACAATAATACATACATTAATGTGGAATCAAATACCATTTACTGACATAAATATATACAAACATAGATTACAAGACTCAAGGGTTCCATGACATTGAATTGCATAAAAGTAAAACTCAACTAATCAACATAACAAAATATTCCATTTAAATAGATGTAACAAATACAACTTACAAATAATAATTACAATCCTCATGGATAACCATGAAACCCACATAAACTCACATCGACTGAACATGTTGCAGGGTATGTAGTAATCACTCTAAAAATATAATACAATATCTAGATTAGGTATCACATGTGATATGCTAATACAAGATTACAATGTAATGAATGATATATACATAACCACCAATAAAAAGTCATAAAGACCTCAACTACAAAAGAATCATCAAGCACTAGAACCAAGATGTCGAATCTCAAATGGTAAAGAATCACTACCACTAGTCCGTGTGGAACTACAAAAGTCCACCCCACCATGTTGAGGAGATAACAACAAACCCCACTCGGCTATCCAAAATCAAAGGAGGAAGTAACCACAAAGCAAAGGGATCCTGATAGCTCCCTAACTCCATGTGTACTACACATACTAAAATATAAGGATCACTAATCCAGAGGCAACTGAAACACATAGGAAATCTAGACTATGTATAGGAAGGTGTCATCATCTACGTCTAACCCTTGAGTTTTTTCCTAGTAATCCCAATGGATCCCGGCACTCAAGTGACCATACATGGTATCAATGACCTCTCAAACAGACAAAGTCACTAACTATGCAAGACATACACCCCTCAAGGTGGAAACCATCATCCCATCCTCCATCTTGGCCTATAATAGCGCTCAAGCATGGGTGAGGAAACATACATCTTATTAATTCATTTTAAGATCTCCCAGTTACATATTAAGTTATCACTTTTTAAGATTACTTACAATAAGTGATCCTAATAGCCACTTGCGGGCCTTGAAACTTATTGCAAGCCACCCCCTAGTACACAACTAGGTAACGTACCCTAGGCTCACAGATCCTACGTAGTAGGTTCAAAACCAGGTGTACCCAATCTAGTTCCCCACACATAACAGGAATGATCACAATGGATATACACACTCTCAGATACATAATCAATATGGTTCAAATGGTCAGTTTAGGGTAATGATACAAAGCATACATGCCACATCATAAAATCATAAATACAATTCACCCCCAACCACTGTATTTATCCTAGGGCACTCTAAATCCCAGATACTCATGAAAGAACACAATCACTTAAGGAAAGAAAACATCGTTTACACTATGCAGAAAAAAAAATTAATCATTTATACATTGAGTCCAGCAATAATGTAAACAAATTTTCCAATTATAGAACAATAATATTCTAAATGACTATGGTTCAAAATTTTACTAACCAAACAATTCAGATTAATTGATAATAAAATTCCTTTAAAATAAATGCATATGATACTTTAATAACCAAAAACTGCCCAATCGATTCCAGAATTTTGTCAAAAACAACATCAATATGCACGCTTTTAATTTAAAGATTATGATTAATTTAAATATTCAAACATAATTTAAAGTGGTTTTAAAAAAATATATAAATTAAAGACCAATTGAAAAGGTATTAATAGATTAACTAAATCTAGAACAAATTTATTAATAAAACTAATTAATAACTTTAATAATTTAATTAAACTAAATTTTAAACATGCTAAATGAATTAAGTTTAAAAGAAATAATGTAAAATTTAATCTAATTCAAAAACTAATATTAAACAAACTTTATATATTTTAATATATAGTTTACATTAATAAAAAAAATTTAAACAAAAAATTAAAAAATAAATAATAATGGGGGAGCAGGCCCCATGCTCCCCCCCTCTCTACCCTTAAATACGGTGGCCCCAGCTGCTGTGGGTAGTCCTAAGACTATCGAGGTAGTCTATGAATGCCTTACGGCATCTCACGATTGTCGCGGTGGCCTCAACTACTGGGGGGTTGGTGGGGTAGGACCCACCATCCCTCCCTCAAATTTTATTTTTTTAAATTATGTTTTTTTATCTTTTAAAAAAAAAACCATTTTTCGTAAAAACAAATCAATTCATTTTGTTTTCTTTAATAAAATTTCTGAAAACAGAAATTAATAATGAAATTCTCTTTCTTTTGTTTTTTTCTCACTCGTTTATATTTTGTCTTTTTCTTGGGAATATTTTTTTTTGATTGGTGAATTATTTCCCTTCTCTGTATTTTTCCATAGAGCTTGTTTTTTTGAATCAATTTAATTTCTCAAATGAAGTATTTTCTAAGGAACATTTAATTTTCCTCCACTATAGTTTCTACTATAGCCCAATTGATTTTTCTAATTCTAAGGTCTTCCATAGGGTATTTTCCACAAAATTTTAACAACACAACCCTACTATGCCAAGTAATATTTTTTCCTAAAAACAATAGATCTAGGGTTTCTAAAATACCAAATTTGACAAAAAACCTCAAATAACTCCTAACAAGGAAATGAAATCTATCAAGCACAAAGGAAGATAGATTTTCAACAAGAAGTGAAATTAACAAAGGGTTTTTCAAACCCTACCTCAAATTCCACCACAAATTTGACAATGAAGCCCTTTGAGAAGTGAAGAATCTCTAAGCCCTCCAAACTCGAATCTGACAATAGATCTGGAACCATGAAGCCTCAAGAATAGGGATCTCCTCGATTCTTCCAAGTCTCCAACAACAACAATATTACAAAATAGAAAAAAAAATCAAAAAAGCTCAACAAAAAATTTCTCCTCCAAAATCCTTCTCCTTCCCCCAAAACCCTGCTCCTCAAATGAGAAGAGAACCCCCCTAAAGAGACTCAACTCCCACTTTTCATGCAATCCCAAAATAGACACTCCACTAAACCTAGTTAACACAACTTCCAAAATTGAAATAAAATCCTAATTATTAATTAAAAATATCTATTAATTGTGTAACTCAACTTTGACTCTTTGAAACAACTTGCATTTTGAATTCAAACTCTAATTTCAATAGTTACAATGCACAAGTAATTAATTAAATAATATATTAAATAGATTAAATATTTAAAAGTACAATTTTATCCATGCAATTAAATATTTAATTATTTAATAAAGCATAAAAGCTAAAATAACTCTAATTTCAAATTAAATATTTAATTAAATCCAAATATTCAATTTTTTGAACTTTAATTAATTTTCTCAGTTAAACATAGGTATTTAATTAATTCAAATTAATTAAATACCATATATTTAATAATTAATTCTAACGATAATCAATTTAACAAATAATATGATAATTCACACAATATCAATACACTCAACTGAAATCAACCAAAATCAACTCAAACACACTCAAGGATAGGATCCACAAATTCACGTCAACTAGACAAATTCAGGTAGGGTAATCAAACTAATTCTCGTCCAATCTTAGGAAAATAAGCTTAGGGTAGGGTTTTGGGTCTATATGTTAACTCCCCTCTTTACCATTGAGATGAATATATGGGCACGCTCACTCTTTCCAATTTAGGTAAGATGATGCCATGTACCTACAATCCTAACATGAAAAGAACAAGCATGTAAATCTAATATAATATCACAAACAATGATAGGGATCGCTCGAATGTGTGAATCTCGCAATGTAAGTAACTACGTCTCCGTCCTCTACCAAAAAAAACATGTCAACAAGTACATCAAAACATATGCTAACCATACACATGCAAGTATGAGGTAAGTACATCATAATTCTAAAATCAACATATAATATCACATCATGTTAATATCATCATCTATCTATGCATCACATGATAAACATATAAACTTCATGATCCAAAATCACCAACAACTGAAATAATGAAAGCTCACATGAAATCTAGCCCAACAAAATCTGGAAAACCAACTAAAATAATAGCCTAAAAGAATACGACATCAGAAGCTAAAAGAACACTATCGGTGGGTATCACATCCACCCCCCTAGGATTAGGCTTACTCCTAGAAACCTATAAACAAATAGGGATATAAATCTCTTAATATTGCTACATCCTCCCAAGTCGTTGATGACTCATCATTTGGGTCCCATTGGACCCTTACTTGCTTGATGGTGCGGCCCCTAAAGGTCAAACCCCATTGTTGAAGTATACGAATTGGATCCAAAGCCAGCTGCTTGTCCTCTACCTATAACGAATTCCAATCAAGAACATGCAATATATCTGGAATATAGCATCTATGAACATAAACATGGAAAACACCATGAATGTGAGATAGGCTAGGTGGAAAAGAAAGATGATAAGAAAATGGTCCTATCCTCTCTAGGATCTCAAATGGGCCAACAAAATGAGGTGCCAACTTACAACCCTTTCCATAATGGATCAGACTCTTCTGTGGGTGCACTCTCAAGAATACTCTATCTCTAACTACAAATGGTCTATCCACCCTGTGAGCATCTTCATACTTCTTCTATCTATCCTATGCAATGAATAAATGCTCACAAATACGCACTACCTACTGCTAAATGTCTCAAAGCATCTCTGGACTAAGAAGAATATGGTCCTCTAATCTGTTCAAACTCAAAGGTGTACGACAAGGATGGCCATACAAATCATGGAAAGGTGACATGCCAATGGAGCTGTGATATCTATTATATGCAAACTCGACTAGATACAACTAGTCCTCCCAAAGAGTTTGTCTATCCATGACATAAATCATCAACATATCCTCAAGTGCCTGATTGACCCGCTCTATTTTTCCATCAGTCTTAGGATGGTACATCGAATTGAAATTTAGCTGAGCACCAAGATCATGCTACAATGAGGTAAAAAATGTAGAAGTAAATACACGATCTCGATCTGAGATAATCCTATGAGGAATTCCATCTTGTCTCACAATATCTTGCGTGAAGACTCTGGCTATAGAAGTTGTTGTATAAGATAATCTCATAGGGGATAAATATGCCACCTTGGTCAACTGATCATCAGTCACCATGATAGCATCATGTCTATGAGGGGTCAAAGGAAAACCAACAATAAAATCCATCAAAATGATATCCCACTTCAAATATGGAATGAGATTTGGCTGTAAAATCCCTGCTAGATGATAATTATCTACCTTAACCCTCTGACACTCTAAGCATCTATCCACAAAATCAAAAATTTCATGCTTCATACCAGACCAACGGTAGAGCTATCAAAGGTTCGTGTGCATCTTCTTGACACCAGGATGTGCCAAATAAGGTGCACAATGAGCCTCAAAATATACTAATGTACGCATATCAACTAATGGTGGTTCATAGACCTAGCTTGTGTGATGTAATAGACCATATGATTCCATAACAAATCTTGAGAATTTATCCTCCAAAGGTCTCCCAGACTCAATCTCTAACTTCACCTACTGATACAAAGTATCTCTAAGAAGTGCTTGGAGAATCCTACTCCGCAAATCCACACTGAGAGTCAATGCTGAAATGGCATGTCTCTTACGACTGAAAGCATTAGCTACCACATTCTCCTTTCCCTAAATATACTTAATCTCAAAGTCATACTCACAAAGGAACTTCATCCACCTTCTCTGTCTAGTATTCAGATTAGGCTGAGTAAAGATATATTGTAGACTGTGGTGATTACTGTGAAGCTCAAACCAATGTCGCAATAAGAAATGTCTCCATCAGACTAATGCATGTACAACTATGGCTAACTCAAGATTGTGTGTAGGGTAGTTCAACTCATGATCCTTGAGTTTGCGAGACTCATACACAATCACCTGTCCATCTTGCATAAGGATTGCTCCAATCCCCTCCAATGAAGCATTAACACAAACCACAAAATCACCCACTAGATCAAGTACCACTAGGATAGGTGCACTAGTCAAACACCCCTTGAGGTTCTAAAATGCCTCCTCACACTTCTCCGTCCAAACAAATTTCTTCCCTTTCCACAGAAGAGAAGTGGTAGGATTCACAACTCTAGAGAATTTCTTCATGAACCTATGGTAGTATCCAGCTTGACCCATGAAGCTATGAACCTAAGACACATTAGTGGGTGCTAGCCTCTCCACAAATGCTTGAATCTTCAAAGGATCTACTGAGATACCTTCTCCATAAATCACATGTCCTAGATACTAAACCTCTGACTGAAAGAAATCACACTTTGTCAAATTGGCATACAACTGATTATCTCTTGGGCACTGTAATACCTATCAAAGATATCCTTCATGCTCTTCTGTGGATTTAGAATATATCAATATTCCATCCAACAAGACAAGCACAAAGTGATCTAGATACTTACAAAATACTCCATTCATCAAGCACATGAATACTTATGGAGCATTCGTTAAACCAAAAGGAACCACTGTAAACTCATAATGTCCATAGCGAGTGTGGAATGCAGACTTGTAGATATCTACACCCTAGATACGCAACTAATGGTACCCTGATTTAAGATCAATCTTAGAGAATAGCTTGGCTCTCTTAATCTTATCAAAAAGGTCATCAATACGTGGCAATGGATACCTTTTCTTGATTGTTACCTTGTTCAACTGTCTATAGTCAATGCACAAGCATAACTATCCATCCTCCTTCTTAACGAAGAGGACAGGTGCTCCCCAAGGAGAAACACTAGGGAGAATGCTTCCCTTTTCCAAAAACTCTTCCAACTGCAGCTTCAAATAAGTCAATTCATGAGTAGTCATCTGATAAGGAGCTCTATAAATAGGTTTTTCTCCTAGAACAAGCTCAATACGAAATTCAATGTCACACCTTGGTGGCATACCTAGAATCTCACTAGGAAATACATCAATGAAATCCTATAAAATAAGATGATCCAGGGTCTTGAATTCACTCTCTACTTCATATAACTCATTCATGGTCACCGCAAACACTTGGAAACCCTTTCAAAAACTTTTCTTAAGTTGCATCACGAAAATCATACAAAGAGATATGGGACGTGGAATCCCCATAATCTGGAAATCCTTACCCACATCATCCTTACATTGGATGGTCTTCCATCTACAATCAATGTTAGCCCCATGAGCTCCCAACCAATCCATTCCCAATACAATCCCATATGATCCCAAAGGAATCACACGAAGATCAATTGACGTAATGAATTTACCTAAATTCAGCTCACACTTCCTGACCAAATAATTTGTGGCTACCTTATCCGCTGAAGCTGACTCCACTTTCTATCCTATATCCTGCATTGTAGCCACTAGCCCACATTGCTCAACTAGAAAGGAGATATAAATGAATCTGTAGCTCCAAAATAAATTAAGACAGAGATAGAAATACCTCGTATGGCACCCAAAGTCTCTACCACAGTACCCTGATGCTCTTCTTGATGGTGATCCAAATCCGTAAACACTTTATAAGAGTGTCTTGTATCCCCCATTATAGGCTCTAAATCTACTATCCTCTGCACTGTAAAATGAGGTGCTCGCTGAGGACAATTAACTACAATATGGCCAAACTGACCACATGTGAAGCATAATGTCCCTCTGTTATTGCCTCTCCTAGTGGAGGGTGAACTTGATTGCTAAAAGCTACCTCTATTGGAACTAGGTTATGCACTCTGTGCTAGATGATTGGACTAATTATGCCTGAAGTGTTGTCTAATACAAAAGCTCTTACCACTTTGAGTAGAAGGAGTAGCCTTCTGCTATTACTGCTGATTTTGATTATGATTCTGACTACCTCTATAGAAGTTAGGTGGCATCTTGAAGTTCCCAATGCCATGTGGCTCGTTACCTCTATATCCTGATCCTGATGTACCACCTGTCTAAGAAACATGCCTACCTTCGTGCCCCAAGGCCAAATTAGCTTCTACAAGATTTTCCTTAATAACTGTATCCCTTAGGGTCGTAGGCTCAAAGAGCTTAACTTACCCAACTATGCGGGCATTAAGCCCTCTAACAAAATGATGTATCATTAAGGCTGAATCCTATCTATAGCTTGCATACTATTTGAGCTTGAAAAATTGATGCTCATACTCCTCAACTGTCAAAGTCAACTGCCTTAGATTGTGGAACTCATTAGCCCGCTATTGTCTCTACTAATCTAAGAGAAAACACTCTTGAAAGTGATCAAGAAATAACTCCCAAGTCACTGTGTCCATCTGAAGCCCCAACTTTTCCTCTTTGATCTTCCAATATACAGTCGCAAAATGAGAAAGTTGCATCATAGAATACCTCATTTTATTATTGCTACTAAAGGGATGCATGGAGAAGATCCTCTCCAAGGTTATAATCCATGTCTCAGCCTCAGATCTATATCCCTTCCCATCAAAGGGATTAGTTCATCCTCTCATAAGGTCCCTCATATGGTTTTATGCCACAACATCAAGGTCCATTGTAATGGTCCTCCTTGGAGGACTCCTAGATCTCACCCTCTCCCTTTACTCTCTATGAGAGTGATGGGAAGCATCCCTCTCCACTTTGAACTGCTCAGGAAGATGATTAAAAATTGCTTGTAGTAACTGTCTGGTGCCAAGTTCCTTAGATTTCTCTTGGCGTTCCTCACTATGCCCATCTGTAAACTACTGCTCACCACTGTCCTATCTAACACTCATGGAGGATCTATGATGACTACCTCTCCCATGAATATGATACCAACCTCTTCTATGGCCTCTAGAAGCTCTAGTTTCAGGCATGATTCCTTAAACAACTAGAGATTCATACACTACTCACAACATAGCTTGAAATAAAAACTAAGGATAAGAATAATCATAAAGCAATAAATCTAAAAACAATAATGTTGTATGTCTATGTTTTAGTTTCAATTTCAAGCTATACACAACCTAATGGGAATACAATTCCCAGATTTCCTAGTGTATAAAATAGTTCTCTGATACCAAGCGTAACACCCCGCCAGGGAACCCAAGAGAGATTAACCTAGAACATGATACTATGTTTGATGAACATTTTTTATATAAAGTTTAAACAATAAGACATACATTAATGTGGAATAAAATACCATTTACTCACATAAACATATACAAACATAGATTACAAGACTCAAGGGTTCCATGACGTTGAATTACGTAAAAGTAAAAATCAACTAATCAACATAAAAAAATATTCCATTTAAATAGTTGTAACAAATACAACTTACGAATAATAATTATAATCCTCATGGACAACCATGAAACCTACATAAACTCACATCCACTGCACATGTCACAAGGTATGTATTAATCACTCTAATGATATAATATAATATCTCGATTAGGTATCACATGCGATACACTAATACAAGATTACAATATAATGAATGATAAATACATAACCACTAATGAAGAATCATAAAGAGCTCAACTGCAAAAGAACCGCCAAGCACTGGAACCAGGAATTTGAATCTCAAATGATAAAGAATCACTACCAACCGTTTGTGTGGAACTACAAATGTCCACCCCACTTGGTGGAACCCATATCTGAAAAATTGATTTGTATCCATAATCAGTCAGGGAAGTAACTCTTTGAATTTATCCATTTATCTTCTATAGCCTTTTGACTTATATATTACACCTTTACTAATGTTTCGTATATGTTCTATCAATAATATATCATTCTAACCCATGTCTCTAACAAATTATCCTTGTCTACCATTGATTCCTTCCTATGTATTTTCTGGTGTAGATAAAACTACCAAGGTCGAGATTGAAATATAAGGGTTATGATCAACATATGGTTTATGGAGTCATATGATTGTAAACCTACCTATAGCATGATGATGCAATGAAGCAATGATCAATAATGATCTTCTATCCATCATAGAGTGGCAAAGTATTCTGGTTTTGACCCCATGATAATAGAAATAGTCATATTAAGTCGTCGACGTTCAAAGACTTTACATCCGACATGCACATGATCATTATTTTACTTGATTTGGCACCACAAATTGATTGTCATGTGTCCTATGAAGTCAGTTTGACTAAAGCTATCCTGAGTCATATCCAATCAGACCAAGATATGATCCTATGGCTTTGCATGATGGCGCTATATCAAGTTGCTCACCCTTTAAACATCGCGTGATGGAAAAATAAGTGGCATGTGTCCTGGGCCCTCTAGGATGTACAGATGGAATGACATGGATGCAGATGTTGGCATTTGATTGGCAGGACATAATGACTGGGTAACATGAAAGCATGAAAATAAGAGTAAAGACTGGATTACTTAAGTGATATCTTTAACCCCATGCTTTAAATCAATGATTGTGACTTAATCTTGTGGATAAAGGTGATCGAGTAATAACCAAAGCATTTGAGGCAAATCTACGACCGTGGGATATGAGAACTACAACTCTATGTGATAGCGCGATGGGAAGATGACTTGACTTTAATTATTGTGAGATAGCGCAGGATGCGACATGTGTCATCGGTTGGAAAAAGAAAAATACCTTTGACGACTATATTAAATCAATTTATTACGTGGCATCTTTAATATTAAAATATTTTATTACGATTAGGGTTTGTTTTATTATTGACCATTTTACTTTCCATGCAGATAATAAAGGAGGCAAATGTTGTTTAATTGAACGAATCATATTTCTCAATGATGTAACAAGGGATTACATGCAGATATGATGAAAAGAGATAGCGAAGGAATAATAAACACCATGGTTGCAGTCGATGGAAGATGAATAACTTGATTCCAGAGACCATGTGCAAAAAAATATTGATGTGATTGACATACCTGGAGCTATTGATTCAAAATCATCAATACCAAATGAAGGATATGTTAGAGATGATCAATATGGTTTCAAAGTCAACAATATCAAAAATACTATCATACTAAACTGGTTTATTGATATATCGACAATAATATCTGGTGCCATGTTAAGATCATGAATAATACCATGGATGGATATACGACTAGAATATCATTAGAATGTAGATCTATTAATTTATTTTCATAGACATGTTAAGAAAGCCTTGTTAAGTTATTTGAGACCTAATTGGTTGATAATTTTTATTAATTAAGGATAACTGGTTATCCCATTATTGTAATTGAAGCATTCATTTATTGATCTTAGGATTAGGTTTTTGTTAGGAAATGTTGTGTTGATTTGAAGCTTTTTTTGCATCCTTCGAGTTTCATACTTATAGGGATACCAAGATCAACACATAGGAACAATAAGACTTACTGTTACTATAGTCAGATGGGATAGATGGATTAATAACTGCAAAGTTGAAATCCATTGTACTATTTTCCAAAATTAATAAATGTAAGTCCTTTTTTTCTCTCACATGTGCAATTATTTCATTGTCATTTTACAATTATTCCCTCAGATAAATCAATAGAACTTCTTCAAAGTTATAGTTTGATGTGCATGCTTCCTAATTAAATTCACAGTATATATTTTCAATTGTTTTTCTCATTTTTCATGGTTAAATTATGTTGATTGAGGCCTTAGTCAATTGGTATGTCATCTAAGAAGTATTACCCTTTTGAAATATCATTGAATTTGTTCTAGGTTGCATGTACATTCCATAACACCTTTGAAGTGATAAGTTTTCTTTTAAAACTATCTTTGAGGTTGAACATAGGATTGTAATGATAGTGACTCTATTGCCCATAGTTGATTAAGGCACTAATCTTTCTTGTTTATTGGATTTTGGTCATAGTTTCATTGTTTATAGTTTTGAGATATTATATACATCTGCTCTATTCAGTTCATATCTTGAATCCATTAACATTCTTTAAATATTTGCAACATTATGTTCAACACTTGATTAGTTCATTGCTCCTAGTTCAAGGATCTCAGTAGTACTATTCCATACTATGGGATAAGGAAGTTTGAATCACATATTATCTACTTTAAAAATCCTTCAAAGACTTGGAAGATAATTTTAGGGTATAGGCCCACTAGCCTTGGTTTTGGAGAGCCAAAATTGCAGAAGGTTGATACTTGGAATAGATTGAAACCTTATTTGTTGGAAAATCACTTGGGTTTCTCATCATTGGATAGGAAAAATCCATAGGAAATCCAATCTGTTTATTTGAGCACCAATAGATTGGTGACTCTACTAGGGAACAGTTATCATTAAGGACAATTTTTTAGAATTTCTGGTAATAGAGGTTAATCTCTACTGAGAGAAAATAATGCAGAAGATAGTAAATTCTTTCCTTCTAGAAAGAAGGTGGCAACTCTATTTAACAAAGAATTTCAGTCAGTGACTCGACTGAGGGAGAAAACTCATAAGGAGATAGGAAGACAACCTAGAAGGGATGAGAAATTATCTTTTAATTAGTAATACAAGATCTATTACATGATGTTTAGAATTCTGTTAAAAATATTTTTGATTCCCATTGATACCAAGCCTTTGGATCTTAGAAAGTTTCAATTCAGTTATAATGAATTTTTTTCACAACTTTCACAAAGGGTTCCTAAATTTTATGGAGATTATGATGAATCAGCTCTGGATCATTTGGATGATTTTTATATATTCCTTAATAAATAATAGGTTGATATAGAAGATGATGTCATGAATTTGTTTTCATGTTTATTAAAAAATAATGCATAAAAGGAATATGAATCGCTACCAGCACAAAGTATCTTATCGTGGAGGCAGTTTAAGCAATGGTTTCTTAATACGTTTCATAATTCCAGTGATGAAGGAGATAACATGTGTTATGAACTGTATGAAGACCCAATTTTCAGCATGGAAGAGGATCCTATTCTATTTCCACTAGATGTATTTTTTAGTTTGAAGAGATTTGAGGGGGAGTCTATACCACATTTTTTCATAAGAATGCAAAGAATTTATAAGGAGATACCATCAAAAATTAGACCTCCACTCAAGGAATTCATAAGAATATTTTGAGAAATAGGAAACTTGCCAGATGACCCTTATTTGAAGTTCCTTATGCATGCATTAGAAGATGATGATGAAGATAGAGAAAAGGAGGCTTATGATCAGATTGAAAAAGGCCTTTTGCTTGATGACAATCTCAGTGATGAAGAAGAAAACATGCACGAAGAGGATCTAAATTACATTATGGAAGAAGAGTCTATACATGTTTATATTTGTATGGATATAGGTATCAATAACCATAATGATGAGGAAGAAAACTTTCTTAGTACTGAGGAAATTTTAGATCTATTAGATATTAAATATCAAAAACATGTTCAGAGAAATGGTGAAATTTTTTTCTTAATCCACCACAATAAACAAGTTAATGGATCAGTATATATTCAAGAGGTACCAGATCAAGAAGATAATAATTTCCAAAAATCAGATGATAAAGATAAAATAGAACAGAATACAGCATATGAATAGAAAGAATTTTCAGATGAAGACTCTTTTGAGGGTATGCCTGAAATATCCATGTTCTTAAATCAATTATTTGATGAGTATTTTCTATGCAATCAAGTCTTCTAGTATTATGATAAAGATACAAGGCCTAATGAGGACTTTGAAGTTGATAAAATTCAAAACATGTATTGAGAAGGTGAAATATCTTTAAATTCACCCTTTGAGCAGGAGTGGTATCAGACTTGTGAAAATAAGATTATATTAGTCAAGCATGATGATATGTTGAAGGAAAGTCCTAAAGATTATCCAGATAATGAAGATATTGGTTTGGTTAATAAACTACATGAAGACATTTAAAAATAGGATCCATCTGATAAAAGTATGTATTATCATCAGCATGCAGGAGAGGACACATATAAGAATAATCACAGAATTCTGTCAAATCTATTATATAAAGAAATAATAGAAAAGGATCATGCAAAATATTGTGATAAGTTTGTCAGCAATGATTCCTTTATATATTTAAATCTATTACCTAATAAGGGTAAAGTATGTACAGACAGTATGCATGGTTAATATACTAAGTTTTAAAGATAAAATTTATGATATTGAAAGTATGATATCATCAATAAAAGAATAGGCCAAAGATTTTTGTGATGTTTCAAATCTTGAAACTACTGATAATTTATACAAAAATAAAAATATGAAAGATTTTGCAGACAAGTATGAAGGAAGATATGATCTTAAGATAATTCTTTCTCAGATGTTCGAAAGAAGATCAGTTAATCAGAAGATGAAAGATGACAAAAAAAATCATGGTGTCATATTAAGAAGATTTAAAATATTACATAAATAGAATAAAATTTTTGACAGAGGGAAATAACAGTGTTCATTTTGGGGGGGTGGGGCTGAGGCCACCCAGTTTAATTTTTCATCAGGTAATTAGGATACTTAGTCTTCTTCTCCAAAGATAGTTGGGATCTTGTTGTGTCCAAGTACAAACACACATCCCCAGAAAGAGCCACTGGTGGAACCCATATCTATGAATTGATTTGTATCCATAATCAATCAGGGAAGTAACTCTTTGTATTTATCCATTTATCTTCTATAGCCATTTTAATTATATATTACACCTTTACTGATGTTTTGTATATGTTCTATTAGTAATATATCATTATAATCCATGTCTCTAACAAATTATCCTTGTCTTCCATTGATTCCTTCCTATGTATTTTATGGTGCAAATAAAACTACGAATGTTGAGATTGAAATACAATGGTTATGATCAACATATGGTTTGTGGATTCATATGATCATAAACATACCTATAGCATGGTGATGCAATGAAGCAATGAGTAGTAACGATCTTCTATCCATCGCAGAGTGATGAAGTATTCTGGTTTTGACCCCATGATAATAGAAATAGTCATATTAAGCCATTGATGTTCGAACACTTTACATTTGACATGCACACGATGATTCTTTTACTTGATTTGGAACCACAAATTGATTATTGCATTTCCTATGAAGTTAATTTGACTAAAGCTATCTCAAGTTATATCTGATCATATCAAGATTTGATCCTACAACTCTACATGACGACAATATCTCAAGTTGCTCGCCCTTTAAACATTGTGCGATGGCGAAATAAGTGACATGTGTCCCGGGCCCGCCAGGATGTACAGATGGAATGATGTGGACACAGATGTTGTCATTTGATTGGTAGGACATAATGATTGGGTAACACATAAGTATGAAAAGAAGAGTAAAGACCAAATTACTTAAGTGATTTCTTTAACCTTGTTCTTTAAATCAACAGTTGTGACTTAATCTTGCGGATAAAGGTGATCGAGTAATAACCAAAGCATTTGAGGCATATCTACAAACATGGGATATGAGATCTACAGCTCTATGTGACACCAAGATGGGAAGATGATCAGAATTTAATCATTGTGCGACAGTACAGGATGGGACACATGTCCTCGATCAGAAAAAGACAAAGACCTTTGACGACTATATTAAATTAATTTATTACGTGGCATCTTTAATATTAAAATATTTTATTATGAATAGGGTTTGTTTTATTATTGACTATTTGACTTTCCATGAAGATAATAAAGGTGGTGAACTTTGTTTAGATGAATGAATATTATTTCTTGATGATGTAACAAGGGATTACATGCAGACATGATGAAAAGAGGTCGCAAAGGAATAATAAACACCATGGTTGAAATTGATTGAAGATGAATAAATTGATTCTAGAGACCATGTGCAAAAAATATTGATGTGATTGACATACCTGGAGCCATTGATTCAGAATCATCAATACTAAATGAAGGATATGTTAGAGATGATCAATATGGTTTCAAAGTTGACAATATCAATATTACTATCATACTTGTGTGTGTAAATGGGTACCTGATGAAAAAGACACAAACGCTCAATAAGTCATTGCATTAGCTTGAAAGGTTAGATAAAACGTTCAAAACCACTAATATCGACCTATTTCCTGCTAACTAGGAGGAGTGTAATTAGTAACATATCAGCCCTCAGAATATGCTACAAATCAGTGATGAATACAACCTAGCATGAAGGATTTTAGATTAAAACAAGCTAAAAGATGATAAAGCATGCAATCTAGCTGTAAAAGTTGAAATGAAAACAATGCAAAAGCATGACATGAAAGATGAACTATGATTCTAAGAGTAATCCAATAGCATAAAAATTTATTTTTTATCTAATGTGAAGGCTTATTTCCTCTAAAAAATGGCTTCTATTTATAGAAGAATGAGAGAGAGAGAGAGGGGGGACAAGGTGAATTAATGAGTGAAGGGGCTCATTAATGAAGGTGTAAGAGCCATTAATGCCCAAGGCATTAATAAGGCATGTGAGAGACATAGGCTTAAGGCATCTTCATTAATAAGGCATTAATGAAAGCCTTA
>MU224354.1:504923-516773 GCA_018584345.1 Thuja plicata | reverse complement strand
AGTAAACACACAAGTACCAAGTTAATCACATTGAAAATATGAGTTTGATTTTGTTCCCGATAGATCAAAGATTTCGGGAAGCATGGGTATTAGTAATAAACTTGGATTTTTGGAAGAAGATAGAAAGAATTTTTGAGCTCAAAATTCCTTATGTTATTATTTCTGTTGGTAAATGCATCATGAAATCTTTAAATGCAGCTATATGAAGACTCTTAGGACTTGTCACTGATTTAGCAAATATTGTAACATTTTTATCATCATTGGATGCTTGCTGGAATGGATACCACTTGATAGTACAACCATCACTAATACCCACTGATATTATGATAATATGAATACTATGTTTTATTGAAATGTCAAAAATAGACTTAGGCATCAAGGCATAAAAGCCAGGATAAAAATAGTCACCTTCCTTTTAATATACCAGATTCTGAGTAAGGAAAGATATTGGACCTACAATGACCTTGAAAATTCATATCCTTGGGTACATTATGATTTGTATATGTTAGTGAGAATCTGGATCAGAAAATAGACAAAGAAATTGTGTCAAACTCACCATAGTTTACACATAACAAAGATTGAGATATATGTGGCTATCTACCCATAGTAGTAGCTCTTATCATAAACATCCAAGCTAGGTGAAATTTATAGGATCATATGAAACAATCACCATACATAGAAAATCAAGAAAACATTATGCCCCCAATCCTTGTGACTCTTTGTCTTTGCACAGACATCATTGAGTAACTAAGAAGACATAACAAATCATCAATTGAGAATCAATCAGATAAAATTTATAATTACTTAGATGCCCCTAGTTGAAAACATCATCAGGACATAAAAGAATCATAATCAAACCAATAACAAACTGTGTGTTTAAGTAGTACTTTGTTCATCCATATGTCAAACACAGTAAAGATTCATCAATCAGAAATTTAGAACATAAGAAATATGGTGTTCCATGTCTGTGCCTTGATTAGGATAATCCATTCCTATTTGCGATCCAATATAGCCTTGTAGGAATGCTGGTGAATGTCAATGTAATGTCCCATGTTGTTTAAAAGACACTTTTGTTTTGAAAAGTGACATTGTTTTGCATGTGGCAAGAAACATAGTGTATGTGAGGAAAACCATCCTAGAGAAACCTAGCAACCGTAACTGCCCATGCCAACAAATATGCCCCTAGTGCAAAATGACTTATTCCTAAGATGTAAAGATAGACAAATCCCAAGCAAGGATACGACAGTCATGTAGGAAAATGAAGTCAGCGTATGAGCATAGGCAAAATTATGATGGCGTAGCTTTAGTAGTGCATTGATAGATGGAGCACAGAATACAAGTGACGCCTGATTGCTAGGTTTTCACCACTTGGCAAGATTCTTTTCTTTCTTTTTGCTACCAAGATGTCTGTTTTACTAGGTGTGCATCAAGGCACTTTTCTCTTTTTCAATTTTTTTTCTATTTTTTCTTTTTTCGAATGTTTTTGTAGTATCAAGGTGCCTGTTTACCAGGTTTTCACCAAGGATACCCTTTTTGTAGGAATTTTTCCATTATTTTTGAATTTCTTCAGGATCAATTTTCTGAATGTTTTTGGTATTTTCCAAGAACTTTTTGTTGTACAGGCTCTGCTAGCCAAACATTAAGCATAGAACCACTTCAAATGTAGAGTGTTGATAGGATCTAGGAGAACGTCTCCCTCAGTGTAGCTAATTGATAAGCTCCAGTCCCAAAAGTAGTAGTGATAACATAAGGTCCCAGCCAGGTAGGTTCAAACTTTCCTTTCTGCTCTTTGTTGGGCTGGTTCTTAGGATTTTATTTTAGGACAAGGTCTCCCACCTCAAACTTGCATGGCTTAACCTTCTTGTTGTAACCTTTGGACATTCTTTCTTGGTACACTTTCAGGTGATCGAATGCTTGTTGTCTGTGCTCATCTAGTAGGTCCAGGGAATTTACCCTATCTATGCGGTATTGTTCATTAGTAACCAATCCTTGTAAAGATATCTGCAAAGATGGAATTTCAACCTCAATCGGTAGTACTGCTTCAGTGCCATAGACTAGAGCAAATAGTGTGGCTCTAGATGGTGCTCGAATGCTCATTCTGTAGGCCCATAGTGCCAAATTCAGTTGTAAATGCCAGTCTCTGCCAGACTTGCTCACAGTTCTGTGTAGGATTCTGAGAATATTTGTGTTTGATGCCTTGGCCTGTCCATTACCTTGAGGATAATAGACCGAGGAGCAATGTTCAGTGATATGAAACTGTTCACAGAGGTAATCAATGTCTTGATTTTTAAATTGACCCCCATTGTCTGTCACAATTGAAGAGGGTATCCCATATCTATAAATAATGTAGTTCAGAACGAACATAGCCACCTGTTTGCCAGTGTCTTTGATTAGTAGCACGGCTTCGACCCAATTCGTGAAATACTCAGTGGCCATAATGATAAAATTGTGTCCATTTGAAGAGTTGGGATATATTTGTCCAACCAAGTCAAAGGCCCATTGCTAGAATGGCCAATGTGTTATAAAAGGTATGAGTTCTCTGGCAGGAGCATGAATAAGGTTTCCATGTGTCTGGCATTTAAGACATGCTTTTGAAAATTGAATAGCATCTTTCTCCATGGTAGGCCAATAATAGTCTACACTGAGCAGTTTCTTAGCTAATGAAAAGTTGTTCAAGTGTTATCCACATACACCTTCATGGATGTCTTTTAAGGCTAGATCAGACTCTTCGAGTTCTAAACACCGAAGAAGTGTTCTGTCGAGAATACATCGATATAGGTTGTTAGTTATGGAGACGTAACGTGATGTTGTCCTAATCAGTGATCTTTTTTCATTTCTAGATAGATTGGCGGGAACGGTTTGGTCAAAAAGATAAGCAATGATATTGGCATATTGAGATTGATCTGGGGTATTTAGGGCACATATTACTTGGTATTCTAGATTGGCAAAGGTAGGACAGGATATTTCTTCCACCAAGAAGTCATAGTGGAATTGATGCTCCTCTAGTTGTAACATGGATGCCAAGGTAGCCATAGCACCTGCAGCTTTGTTCTCTGATCTTGTTATCTACTAGAAGGTGACAAAGACAAAGTATTTCTTCAAATCATCAACTAGTTGCTTGTAGGGAATCAACTTTTCATCTCTTATTTGATATTCCCCATTGATTTGATTGATAATAAGTTGGGAGTCACCATATACATGTAACTCAATAATCTTCCATTCCATGGCGAGCTTGAGGCCATTGAACAATGCTTCATATTCTGAGATATTGTTAGTGCATGGAAACATTAATTTATAAGATTTGGGAATCTTGTACCCTTCTGGTGTTATGAAGAGGACCCTGGCTCCAGATCCTTTTTGAGTAAATGAACCGTCAAAGTACATCTTCCATGGATGTTTGGTGAGATGCATGATAATTTCATCAAGAAATTCAATTAGTAATGGTTCATCATCTTGGAGTGGTGAATCAACCAATTGATCCACAAGTACCTGTCCTTTGATAGCTCTTTGTTCAACATACTCAATGTCAAACTCACTTAGAATGAGGACCCATTTTGGCAAATGGCCTGTTAATGTTGTTCTTCTCAAAAGATACTTTAGAGGATCAATTTTAGAAATGAGCTTGATGGTGTGAGAGAGCATGTAGTGTCTCAATTTTTGTGATACAAAGATGACTGCTAATCATGCTTTCTCAATAAGGCTATAATTAAGCTCATACGTGACTAGAGTTATACTAATGTAGTAGATAGCTCGCTTTTTCTTTGTTTCATCCTCTTGTGCTAGCAATACTCCTAGGGATGTAGGTGTAGCTGAAATGTATAGGAGTAAGGGCTTTCCATGAATAGGAGCCATAAGAATAGGTGGAGTAGCTAGGTACCCCTTCAATTCTCTAAAGTTGGCTTCATAGTGTTCATCCTAGTTGAACGCAACCCCTTTATGTAGTAGCTTAGTAAAGGGTTGTTCCTTATCTGCAAGTTGGGACACAAATCTCCTGATAGACTGGAGTCTCCCTTGTAGTGTCCTCATTTGATTGATATTACATGGAGGAGTCATCTCTAAAATAGATTTTACCTTTGCTAGATCTACCTTGATTCCCTTTGCTGAAACTATGAATCCTAGGAGCTTGCCGAATTGGGCCCCAAAGGCACATTTCTTGGGATTGAGCCTAAGTTGGAACTGTTCCATTCAATCCAATATCTTTCTTAAATCAGCAATATGAGCACCTCTTTCTTTGGATTTAGGCAGTGTGTCATCGATATAGTCCTCCATGTTTTTGTGCATCATGTCATGGAATATTGTTGTCATAGCTCTCTGATATGTTGCTCTAACATTCTTTAGCCCAAATGGCATGACGTTCCAGCAAAATGTGCCCCATGCACATGTGAATGTAGTTTTCTCTTGGTCCTTAGGGGTGATCTTGATTTGATTATAACTTGAGAATCCATCCATTAATGAATACATCTGGTAGCCAGTCGTAAGGTCTATGATCATGTCAATATTTGGTAGAGGGAAATCATCTTTTAGACAAGCTTTTTTGAGGGCTCTAAAGTCCGTGCAGATCTTAATAGATTTATCAGATTTAGAAACAGAGACCACATTGGAAATCCACACTACATAGGAAATGACTCGAATGAATCCAGCTTTTAACAACTTTTCCAATTCTACTTTTACCAATAATGCAACATGAGGATGCATTTTTTTTGAGTTTTTGTTTCACGGGCTTGATCCCAGGAGCTATAGATAAGTGGTGCATAATGAGATTGGGATCTAGCCCTGGCATATCAGTGTAGGACCAGAAAAATTTGATCTTTTTCTCCTTCAAGAATTTAGTGAATTGTACCTTCTCTTCTTCTAATAGAGATTGTGCTAGATGAACTATTTGAGGATCTTCAACAATGCCCAAGTTCACTAGCTGTGTTGGTTCAATCAATACCAAAGATATTTCCTAAAAGTGTTCAGGGAGGATATCAAGAGTCTCATCCTTTGCTGCCTCTGAGAGGTTTTCACAATTGGATACATCTTTTTTCTTTACTATTTTGGGATCTGATACTGCCATAGAGTGGTTTTCACCATCAGTCCACTTTTTCTATTTATTTTTCAATTTGTGACTAAGAAACTTGATATCCTCCTGTGACATGTTCTCACTCCTCGCATTGGTGGAAGAAGGGTGAGGTTCACAAGCATTAAGGTAACAAGCTAGGGAGTGGTCATTGGGAAAGTTGAGGATAAGAGTGGGATATGTTTTAGTCCAATCAATTAGGTCTAGAAGTACCAATGTTAGGGAGTCAGATTTTGGGAAGGATAGCATCACAACTGTTAACCGACATGACACAATCTGTTAAGTTAATATCTTTGATGTTTAGATCAATAAGAGTAAGATCATTGTTAAAAGGGTCATTTTTAATTATATATGGATCGAACCCTAGTGACTCGTTAGTAGATATTTCATCATTATCCCTTTGTAAAAGGAGGCTTCTTGCTTGTAGCCTATGAAATTTTTCTAGAGTTATGTATTTACCAGTGTCTCCATCAATGATCGGAGGAACTCTTCTTCTGCTTCATCAGGATCGGTATCATTGAAAGGAGTGTTAGGTCATTTACTAAGAGCTGAGGAAGCTACAAACATGTGAATTGTATCTATCCCAATTTCCTCGAAGGCAATAGATAGCCAATCCCACTCATAGTCATGAGAGTCTATGACATTGTCATCAGATCTATCAAAATATTCAGCAATGTTTATTTGATGGACTCGATTAGCTGCTTGTAGATCAAAGTGAGGTAGATGTAGAACATGTGAAATTGTGACCAATTTCCCCTAGTTAGGATGTAAATTCTATGGTCGGGGCTTCTCTTGAGTGATTTTTGTGATGGTGTCTCCTACCACTTGAATGGGCAATTGTTCTAGCAAAGGAGTGTGAAGATCTTGTGGTACCTCAAAACTAGGTACATAGCATTATCCTTGATATTTAGGATTCTCTATACCAATATATAGTAATCTCTCATAAGGCCATGGTTCTGATACTATCTCATCTATTTTATCACTCTCTGTTTTAGAAGGTGGACTCTGCTTTGGAGTAGGTTTGTTGGATTGAGTATTAAAGCCCAGTCCTATTTTATCTCTGTTGAGGCAGAACTCCATGGGTATGGGTTCAATGATCCCTCATCCTGTGTCATTTAGAGGTCCTTTTCCTTTGTAACCCATTTGTTTGAGGAAATCATATCCCTTTCCATACTATTCTAGGGATATCTTCATATGTTTGACCTCAGAGTCCACTGGTTCTCCCTTGTAAAGCCAGTTCAAGACTACCTGTTCTTCTGTGTTATTTGAAGAAGATGTGGATGCCTTTATCATGCCAGTTGCCTTGTGCACTTCTATCTCTTTGAGTGCTAGAGGTGTGAATGCTGGTGATGGTTTTCCATAGGATCTCGGTGATACTAGCAGTTCTGTCAGTGAAGGAGTCAGGTCCAACTTGTACTCTACCATACCTGTTTCTTGAAGTTTCAATGTTTTGCTAAAGCCCTTCATGACCATGTCCTTGGTAGTTTTAGGAGAAACTATGTCCATAGCTTCCTTGTTGTGTGGGATCCTCCTAACTACTTTGATATTGTTGCAAGTGTAGTTGGCATCCGCAGGAATTGTCACCTCTATCCCATTATGTGGGAACTTGATGCATTTGTGATAAGTGGATGGTACAACTTGCATCTCGTGAATCCATGGTCTCCCTAGCAAAATGTTGTAGGCTAATGGTAGATCCAGAACTTGACATATAACATTCCTTTCAATTGGCCCAACTCTAATGGGTAGAAAAATAATACCTCTGGATGATCTTTCTTCCTCATCATATGCTTTGATGGTTATTTTATTTCTAGATTCAATTGTTTGTTCTGAAAGACCTAGCCTCCTGACAAGATCCAGTGTACAGATATTCAATCCTGTGCCTCCATCTATCAATACGCATCTAACACAGGATTTATGAATAAGAACTTTGATATGGAGGGGTTGATTGTGTGGATGGGTCAATGACTTGTCATCCTCCTCAGAAAAGGAGAGGTAGTGTGGCAATGAGATGTGATTGACCATCGCTTGGAACTTGTCTATATTAATATCCTTTGGAACATTAGCAACATGTAGGGCTTGCTCTAGGATTTCTCTATGCATAGTGGATATCTTGAGCAACTCAAAGATGGAAATTTTGGTAGTGGTTCTTTGCAATTGGTCTACCAAGTCATATTTTGCTCCAGGAATAGTGACCACATGTTTTGCTAATGGTTTAGGAATAGTTACAATAGGAACCTTGGGTGTTGATGTTGGTTTCGGAGGTCCTTTGATTGTAACCTGTGCTTGGCTCTAGGTTATAGAATTTGTGGAGGATGAGGCTCCTTTGATTGTGATCATGTTGACAGATTCATTTTTAATGCTAAGCATATAGATCACATTGTCACTCTTGGAATAGGTGTAGTTTATCTCATTACCTTTCCCTTTAGATGTTTCCCCTTGATTATAATTAGGGAATGGTTTATTAAATATTGTGTGATCTTCATTCATAGTGTGTCCATCCACCTTGATCTCACCTCCTTTAATGAGGTCTTGGATAACATGTTTTAGCTTGAGACAATTATTTGTCTTGTGTCCCTTGTTTTTTTGGAAGACACAATAAGAGTTATCATCCCACCATCTAGGTTTGACCATTGGTTCCCAAGGTTTAGAATCGGGAGTTGTAAGAACTTTGTTATCCACCAATGTTTTTAAGATGGTCTCAAGAGGTTCCCCCAAAGGTGTGAATGTTCTTTGGGGTTTTGAAGTCCATGTTCGTCCCTTGTCATTATCATTGTTTGCTTTGGGAATGGGAGGTGTTGCTTTAGCTTCTTTTCTTGCTTGCATACCATTGGTCAGATTGAATGCTTCAGGTTTAGAATTAATGTGAAAGGCATCAACTACTCTATCATTGACAAAAATTTTCTTTTGTTTCCACCATTTAGGCTTGGAGTTGGAACTACTACCTTTACTTTCATTTTGAAGGGTGATTTCCCCCTTTTTGACCATGACTTCCTCAATACGGAGGGCATTTTTAATCATCCTATCAAAGCTAGGAGAATCTTGCATTTGTAGAGCATAGCTGAATTTAGGTATGAGATTATTGATGAAGATTTCCATATTTTCAGTCTCTAGAATGACTCTTGAGTATTGTGCAAAAATATTCCTCCATCTTTGTACGAAGTGTGTAAATGATTCTCCAGTTTTTTGTTTTGTGTTACATAGATCCATCATGGTGACATCATGTTGGATGTTGTAGGAGTAATGTTGAATGAGCTATTGCATCAACTCCTTGAATGTTTTGACCTTAGGATTCAACTTTGAAAACCACTCCATGGCATTTCCTCCTATACTTCCTAGAAACAGTCTCATGAGGTAAGTGGGTTCGTGCATGTATTCAATGCTTAGAGCACAAAATTCTCTTACATGGTCATGTGGATCAATTTCCCCTGTGTATTTTTCATACTTTGGCCTTGCCACATTAGGAGGAAATGGGACCATAGTGATACTCTTATCAAAAGGAAATGGACAAATGGCATCCAAAGAGTATTTTGTTTTGGGTTTGTCCTTCTCTTGTTTGACGTTTGTGAGCTCCATTTGCATCTAATTGAGCTATTTGGTAAGGATAGATATGGGGTTTGGTACTTCCTTTTCTTTGATATCGTCCACATTGTAATCCTTGGGTAATTTGACACCCATGGATGCTAGATGGAGAAAGTACTTTTCTTTATCATCGCCAATTATTCGTTCTAATAACTTGTTGATTCTTTTGCTTTGTTTAAGCTTCTCGTATTCATCTTCAGGGATTTCTTGCTCACCATCTGACCCAAACAGATTATGTTCAAACTTTGGTCTTTCTTCTTCTTCCATGCCTACGGATTGTGCTCATTTGTCATCATCATAACCCTCAAAGGCCTTACTCCATTCGTTAGTGTGGCTATCCATTTGAGGTGAATCAAGATCAAAAAGGGAACTGTGAGAAGTTTCTCCTTGGAAGTGTGGTGTTTTAGGAGGCACTTTTAATCCTTTAGTTGTGTACTAGTTGCATCTCATGTTAACCATGAAGTTTGTTTCTCAACTTCATTAACGTTTCCCAATAGTGCAAGTAAGGATTCTAGATCATTCAAGTGAGCGTGTCTAGGTAGAAGTAACTGTTTGTTTGTTGGTGGATGTAAATGATTCCAACATTAAAGGGTTAGAATGCCTTGATAGTGAGCTAAGAATCAAGTTGTTGATAGAAAATGAATAGACCACACGTATTGAACCGATCATGAAAGACTGACTATGCATGCAAGGTAGACATTTTGAAAGTGTTTGAAAATAATAGCAGGGAGACCAGAAGAGACAATAGGGACCAAATAAAGAGAAAAAAGGGTACCTAAAACAACTGAGACCTCTTAAGAAAAATTTCTAGAAATGCCCACTGCCCTGAATTCGAGCTCCCAGATATGAGCCTCTAATGGCACTAGATGTGATCCTACAACCTGGATGCGACTATATGCTGACTAAATATGATCTAATGCACCAGATATGATCCTAAATCCTGAATATGATTTGGGAAAAATAGGATGCAATTTTATGATGGTCTTGTCAGTTTTGGTCAATTTTGAAAAATTTATTTTTTGAAGTGTGTGAAGGTGTTTGTTTCCATATTTTGTCAAGAGGTATTTGTAGGACGTGAAAAACACTTATACTCTAGGGTTTGAAATTTGTTGATTATTTTTGAGGAGCTTATCTTTTTAGTGATCTTTTGAACACGTCAGACAGTTTTGCATTGTTAAGGGGATGAATCAAACACTCTTTTGTCCTATTTTCTAGGTGGAGGATGAAAATATTTACTCACTGACTTAGGTATACACTCAAATGCTAATCAGAATATAGCTATCACCAAGCACACAATGGCTCCAGTCATGATGTTGTATTAGCTGACTCCAAACGCAAGTGAGGGCATGATATGATGAGTGTCTTAGGGAAATTACTTTTTGCCTTGCACAAATATTATCACCCTTTCAGGGATGAATCGGGTATTCTTTAAGTTGAATGTGTTGTAGATTATTGGGCAATCTATTTGAAACTGTCCCCCATAGAATTGCATAAGGAAAAATTGAGGCATATAGCCCTATGAGTACCTGAATATATATAGTCTCGCAAGTAAGATTCAAGCAGCTCCGCTCTATATATACCCCGATATGTTCAAGGAATGATGTCAAAATTCTGAGAACAAAACCAGTTCCATCTTCTGAGGCTTTGGCCTACAAGGAAACAACTATTTATAGTGAATTGGAAGGTTCGGCGTAAGACCTGTCCTCACTTGGGTCATTCCCGGGAGATTTTTTCCTCAACCGGCAGGCCCTCTACTGTTAAAAGATTGGTAACCAGGATTGGCGAGCTTAGGATTTCTAGATTTATGATTCTTTAAAAGAAGAAGAGCATACTCTCCTAGTCCATGTTGTTTTCTCCTCAAACACTTAAAACAACGGTTCTTTCCCTCAAGCTATGTTGAGCCTGATTTAATTTGTTCCTATCTTTAAAGAAAATAGAAAGGGAAAGTTTGTTTTGTCCAATTTAACCACAAAATTTAGTGAGTTTTTTTTGTTCAATTTCTAATCCAAAAGAAATTAAATGATGTTTTTGTTCATTGAGCCCACATATTTAGCGCTTTTTTTTGTTCAATTACTGAATCTGAAAAAGAACTATACAATTTTGTTCATTTATCCCACATGATTTAGTGATTTGTGTTTGTTCAATTTCTATCCCAAAATGAATTAAACAATGTGTTTTCTTGTTTAGTTACTCCCAATTTTGTCACAAATGATAAGACAATGTTCGATTTTCTAATTTTCCTCAAGAGGAAAAGATCATAATATCTAGTTGTTTTAGCAAGTGGAGAAATGGTTTTAAGTGTTTGAAAAGCAGGTAAATAGAAGTCAAGATGGAGGGGGTTTGGCAACCTGTAAAAACCACATTAGTATCCTTTTAATCTAACTCCATGAAAATCACCAAAAAAGTACCTGCAAACACTTGTTAAGCTGCAAAATACAGAAAGCACAACTTGTTAGACTTGTTAGGATTAGGAAAACAAAGTAGACAAACTTTTCAACCAAATACGAGCCTAAAATCCGACTGAATGTGATATAGTATCTGGGATGCAAGCCTTTTCACTGGATACAAGCCCTTGCTCACCAGATGCGAGCTAGAACCAGAAATGATCCAGGAAATCCTGGATGCGAGCCAGAATTTACGCGGTGTGAGGGTGTATCCGGGATGCGATCCTACAAGATTAAATGCAATTCTGTGATCGATTCCTGAGTATGCAAATTGCCAAAAAGTGTTAGAAAATGAGGCTAAATTGAAATTCGAGCCCCATGGTGGGTGCCAAAAATGTGTGTGTGTAAATGGGTACCTGATGAAAAAGACACAAACACTCAATAAGTCATTGCATTAGCTTGAAACGTTAGATAAAACGTTCAAAACCACTAATATTGACCTATTACTTGCTAACTAGGAGGAGTGTAATTAGCAACATATCAGCCCTCAGAATATGCTACAAATCAGTGACAAATACAACCTAGCATGAAGGATTTTAGATTAAAACAAGCTAAAAGATGATAAAGCATGCAATCTAGCTGTAAAAGTTGAAATGAAAACAATGCAAAAGCATGAAATGAAAGATGAACTATGATTCTAAGAGTAATCCAACAGTATAACAATGTATTTTTGATCTAATGTGAAGGCTTATTTCCTCTCAAGAATGGCTTCTATTTATAGAAGAATGAGAGAGAGAGAGAGAGAGAGAGAGGGGGGGGGGGGCAAGG
>MU224354.1:476922-504873 GCA_018584345.1 Thuja plicata | reverse complement strand
GCATTAATGAAAGCCTTAAAGAAGCAAGGTAGAGTGTAAGAGGATGGCTTGAGAAAGTGGACCTTAAGGAAGTCAAGCTTGAGAAAGTGGACTTTCTCAAGTGGGTTGAGTTGCTAATCATTCCTTACTGGAATGTGACAACATTAGGAGGTGGGTTAGGGTAGAATTTAGGATAAAGATTAGATTAGCATGGGTGAATGGGTTGAGAAGGGTTAGAACCCAAGGTAGAAGTGGTTGAGATAGGTTAGGTTGGGGTTTGAGGAAATATTAATAAATAAAATAAACTTATTTAATCCATTTAATAATATAGGAATTAATTATTTAAACAATGAAATTGCTTTTTAATAATTAGGGGACTATAGCCATTTTAATTAAATTAAATAGGCTAGGGGAATGGGCTAATTGCAAGTGGGTAATTGATTTAAGGATTTATTTAATTCCTTTATAATCAAATATTATAGCCATGTTTGATTTTGGTTTTATTTGATTGGTCAAAATTGATTTGAATTGTATGGCTATAATAGGTAATATAATTCAGTGATAAAAATACTTAGGACATTAAATAGATTTGAAGAATTATGCCAAGCAGTAATAGGGTCATTTGGACATAATCGAGGGTATGATCACACTTAGGGCAAATAGGGTCCATAGTTAGAACAGACCAAATTTAGGTGGTTACAATACTAAACTGGGTTATTGATATATAGACGATAATATCTGGTGCCATGCTGAGATCATGAATAATACTATGCATGGATATATGACTAGAATATCATTATAATGAAAATCTATTGAGTTATTTTTATAGACATATTGAGAAAGACTTGTTAAGTTATTTGAGACCTAATTGGTTGATAATTGTTATTAAATAAGGATAACTAGTTATCCAATTATTGTAATTGAAACATTCGGTTATTGATCTTAGGATTAGGTTTTTGTTAGGAAACATCATGTTGATCTAAAGCTTGTCTACATCCTTTGAGTTTCATACTTATAGGGATACCAAGATCAACACATAGGGACAATAAGACTTTTGTACTATAGTCAAATGGGATAGATGGATCAATAACTGCAAACTTGAAATCTATTGTACTATTTTCCAAAATCAATAAAGATAAATCCTTTTTTCTCTCACATGTGCAATTATTTCATTGTAATTTTACAATAACTCCCTCAGATAAATACATAGAACTTCTTCAAAGTGATAGTTTGATGTGCATGCTTCCTAATTAAATTTACAGTATATATTTTCAATTGGTTTTCTCATTTTGCATGGTTAAATTATGTTGATTGAGCCCTTATTCAATTGGTTTGTCATCTGAGAAGTATTACCCTTTTGAAATATCATTGAATTTGTTCTAGGCTGCATGTACATTCCATAACACCTTTGAAGTGATAAATTTTCTTAAAGAACTGTCTCTGTGGTTGAACATAGGATTTGATGCAGTAGCATCCTGGGTGTAAGGGTAATCTTGCATCACCCAAAAATATGTGTTTTTCTATTTAATAAGGGCTATTTTGTACAAAATTGTTTTTTTTGGAAACTTACTATTTTTAGTAAGTTGGTCGTTTGAACTTAGAATGTTCTAATTTTTCAGGTGAAGGTTCATCTTAGTCATATAAGAATGCCAGTTGAATTTCATTGCCAGATCATGTGTATTGGCGAAGTTATTAAGGATTTACTGTTGAGATTTTAGGGTGCAAAATTTTTTAGCTCTATTTTTAGGACCTTAGAGGCTCCAGATTGAGGTCAAACCCCCAGCTAATTGGGGCTTTGCAAGTTATCCATTGTAGATCGCGATATCCCCTTTTCGGAAAGTGGTTATAATAGCCAATCGGAGCTACGGTTCAAAAGTTGTGGCTTTCGGAAGTTGGGCTACCTAATCTCATGTTTTGTAAATATTCAAAGCTGGCCCTTTTGTAATATAAGTGAAAAATAATTAAATGCTAAGGGTAGTCGGCCTTAATGGCTAGATTTCTGGAACCTTCTTAGGCGGTGGAAAATTGCCTATTTAAGGAAGGCCCGTGGTGTTTTCTAGGGCAGTTCTGGGTGGTTATTTGAGGCTTTGTCCTACAGACTATTGTAAGGGATGCCCATGTGGCTTTTACTATTGTAATTCTGAAGTTTTTAATTCCACATTTGTGGAGCCAATAAGAAGCCAATTTTTTTTTCTTGCAAACTTCTGTTGTTTCTCTTTGTTTCTGTCGTGTGCTGAGTGGTATTAAGGGGAGTCCCCTTCATCAGGATTGGAATGATAGTGACTCTATTGCCCATAATTGACTAATTCACTGGTCTTTCTTATTTATTTGATTATGGTCATAGTCTCATTGTTTATAGTTTTGAGGTACTACATCCATCTTCTCTATTCAGTTCATCTCTTGAATCTATTGACATTCTTTAAATATTTGCAACATTACGTTTAACACTTGATCAGTTCATTGCTCCTAATTCAAGGATCTCAGTAGTAATTTTCCATACTCTAGGATAAGGAAGTTTGAATCACATATTATCTTCTTTAAAAATCCCTCAAAGACTTGGAAGATAGGTTTAGGGTATAGGCCCACCAGCCTTGGTTCTGCAGAGCCAAAATTGCAGAATGTTGATACTTGGAATAGGTTGAAACCTTGTTTGTTTGAAAATCACTTGGGTTTCTCATCATTGGATAGGAAAAATCCATAGGAAATCCAATCTATTGATTTGAGCACCAACCCCACCATGCTGAGGAGATAACAACAGACCCCACTTGGATATCCAAAATCAAAGGAGGAAGTAACCACTAAGCAAGAGAATCTTGATAGCTCCCTTACTCCAGGTGTACTACACATAATGAAAGATAAGACTCACTAATCTAGAGGCAACTGACACACGTAGAAAATCTAGACTATGTATACAAAGGTGTCATCATGTATGTCTAACCCTTAAGTTTTGTCCTTGTAATCCCAATGGATCTCGGCACTCAAGTGACCATACATGGTATCAATGACCTCTCAAATAGAAAAAGTCACTAACTATGCCAGACACACACCCCTCAAGGTAGCAAGAACCATCCCATCCTCCATCTTAGACTATAATAGCGCTCAAGAATGGGTGAGGAAACACACATCTTATTAATTTATTTTAAGATCTCTTAGTTACATATTAAGTTATTACTTTTTAAGATTACTTATAATAAGTGATCCTAGTAGCCACTTGTGGACCCCGACACTTATTTCAAGCCACCCCTAATACACAACTAGGTAATCTACCCTAGGCTCACATATCCTACATAGATCTAGCATAGGTTCAAAACCAGGTGTACCCAATCTAGTTCCCCACACATAACAGGAAGGATCACAACAAATATACACACTCTCAAATAACATAATCAATATGGTTCAAATGGTCAATTTAGGGTAATGATACAAAGCACACATGCCACATCATAAAATCATAGTATTCATCCTAGGGCACTCTAAATCCCAGATACTCATCAAAGAAAGCAGTCACTTAAGGAAAGAGAACATCATTTACACTATGCAGAAAAACAACAGCAATCATTTATACATTGAATCCAGCAATAATGTAAACAAATTCACCAATTATAGAACAATAATCTTCTAAAAGAATATGGTTCAAAAGTTTACTAAATAAATAATTCAGATTATTTGATAATAAAATTCCTTTGAAATAAATGCATATGATACTTTAACAACCAAAAATTGCCCAATCGTTTCCAAAATTTTGTCAAAAACAACATCAATATGCACACCTTTAATTTAAAGATTATGATTAATTTAAATAATAATTAATTCAAACATAATCTAAAGTGGTTTTAAAAAAACACATAAAATAAAGACCAATTAAAAAGCTATTAATAAATTAACTAACTCTACAAATTTATTAATAAAACTAATTAATAACTTTAATAATTTAATTAAACTAAATTTTAAACATGCTAAATTAATTAAGTTTAAATTAAATAATATTAAATTTAATCTAATTTAAAAACTAGTATTAAACAACTTTATATATTTTAATATATATAATTTAGATTAATAAAATAACATTTTAAAAACAAAAGTTAAAAGACAAATAACAATGGGGGGAGCGAGCCCCACGCCCCCCCTCCTCTCTACCCTTGAATACGGCGGCCCCAGTTGTTGTGGGCAATCTCGAGACTGTCGAGACTGTCTGTGACTGTCGCCAGTAGTCTGAGCTTCCAAGGCAGTCTGTGATTGCCTTACGGCAACTCACGAATGTCGCAGTGGCCTTGGCTGTCGTGGGGTGGGGTAGGACCCACCGCCCCTCCTTCAAATTTTATTTTTTAAAATTTTACTTTTTTTCTAACTTTTTTTTTTTTTTTTAAATTTCCTAAAAACAAATCAATTCATTTTTTTTTTTAATAAAATTTTCGAAAACGGAAATTGATAATGAAATTCTCTTTCTTTTATTTTTTTCTCTCATTTCTATTTTGTCTTTTTCTGGGGATTTTTTTTTTTTGACTAGTGAATTATTTCTCTTCTCTATATTTTTCCAGAGAGCTATTTTATTTGAAACAATTTAATTTCTCAAAGGAAATATTTTCTAAGAGACATTTATTTTTCCTCCACTATAGTTTCTACTATAGCTCAATTGATTTTTCCAATTCTAAGGTCTTCCATAGGTTATTTTTCCACAAAATTTTAACAGCACAAACCTACTATACTAAGTAATATTTTTTCCTAAAAAACAATAGATCTAGGGTTTCTAAAATATCCAATTTGACAAAAAACCTCAAATAACTCCTAACAAGGAAATGAAATCTATCAAGCACAAATGAAGATAGATTTTCAACAAGAAGTGAGATTAACAAAGGGTTTTCAAACCCTACCTCAAATTCTACCACAAATTTGACAATGAAGCCCTTCAAGAAGTGAAGAATCCCGAAGCCCTCCAAACTCGAATCAGACAATAGATCTGAAACTATGAAGCCTCAAGAATAGGGATCTCCAAAAATTTTCCAAGCCTCCAACAACAACAATATCACAAAATAGAAAAAACACAAAAAAGCTCAACACAAAATTTCTCCTCCAAAATCCTTCTCCTTCCCCCAAAACCTTGTTCCTCAAATGAGAAGAGAACCCCCCTAAAGAGACTCAACTCCCACTTTTCATGCAATCCCAAAATAGACACTCCACTAAACCTAGTTAACTCAACTTTTAAAATTGAAAGAAAATCCTAATTATTAATTAAAAATATCTATTAATTGTGCAACTCAACTTTGACTCTTTAAAACAACTTGCATTTTGAATTCAAACTCTAATTTCAATAATTACAATGCACAAGTAATTAATTAAACAATATATTAAATAGATTAAATATTTAAAGCATAATTTTATCCATCTAATTAAATATTTAATTATTTAGTAAAGTATAAAAGCTAAAATAACTCTAATTTCAAATTAAATATTTAATTAAAATCTAAATATTCAAATATTTGAATTTTAATTAATTTTCTCAATTAAACATGGGTATTTAATTAATTTAAATTAATTAAATAACCTATATTTAATGATTAATTTTAAAAATAATTAATTTAACAAATAACATGATAATTCACACAATATCAATACACTCAACTGAAATCAACCAAAATCAACTCAAACACACTCAAGGATAGGATCCACGAATTCACGTCAACTAGACAAATTTGAGTAGGTTAATCAAATTGATACTCGTCCAATCTTAGGACAATAAGACTAGGGTAGGGTTTTAGGTCTGTATGTTAACTCCCCTCTTTACCATTGAGATAAATATATGGGCACGCTCACTTCTGCCAATTCAGGTAAGACAATGCCCTGTACCTACGAGTCTAAGATCAAAAGAAAAAGTATGTACATCCAATATAATATCTCAAACAATGATAGGGATCGATCGAATGTGTGGATATCGCAATGCAAGTATCTATGTCTTCATCCTCTAGCACAAAAAAATACGTCAACAAGTACATCAAAACATATGCTAACCATATACATGCAAGTATGGGGTAAGTACATCATAATTCTAAAATCAACATATAATATCACATTATGATAATATCATCATCTATCTATGGATCACATGATAAACATATAAACATCATGATCCAAAATCACCAACCACTGAAATAATGAAAGCTCACTTGAAATGTAGCCTAAAATAATCTATAAAACCAACTGAAATAATAGCCTAAAAGAGTAGGGCATCAGAAACTAAATGCAAACTATGGGTGGGTATCACAATGACACTAAGGATGTCAATCCATTTGATCTGAAAACACAGGCAAGCAAGGCCATGGATGAAATACCACAGATCTTACAATCATTAAAGGATACTATAGATAACCAAATCAAAGATATAACTATAAAAGATATCACTGGAGGTGATCCTAGAGATGAAGTAAAGAATGATGAAGATATTAATGTGACCATCGATCAAGGAGAAGAAAAGGAAAATGAAACATAGGATGCTGCACAGGTCAATATACCAAGACAAATGCCACTATTGATACAAGCTATCAATATCATCTCAAAAGAAAAGGAGAAGACACCTGACCATGATGCAAGCATACCCAAGAATAAGGGTGATGGGGAGAAGACAAGCACAAATTATGAATAGAAAGGTACAAGTGTAGAAGAAAAACAAGGTGATGCCAAGGATACTAAGGAAGAAAAATTTGTAGAAATAGATAAGGTTGATGTAGAGACGTCTACAACCAATCGACGGGTGAATACCAAGCATCAAGATGAGGGCACAACACCTCCAAAAAATTCACCAAGTACGTCAAACCAAGCAACTGAACTTTCTATGGTACTGCATACAAGTGCTTCCACTACAATTGCAAAGAAGAAGAAGAAGAAGAAGAATAAAAATCTAGTCACATTGGATGAAATTATTGACATACCAGACTATGATCCTAGGACATTGGATCGAGAGTCACTTACAAAGTATTGTGAAATTTTTAAAAGAAAGGCAACTCGGGACAAGCTCAGGAAGGAGCACAAGAACTCCCAAGTCCTGGAGACAACCAAAGTCATACTATTGTAGATTTTACTTGACATAGATATTTATCAAAGTGTACCTATACTTGATCAATTAGTAGTTCTTATCGACACCATCACATCACAGAATGTAAATGCAGACAAGGTAATAGAAGAACGTGTTGAGCAGAAGTGTCTATACAAGATTACAGAGAAAATCAGTTAGGAAGTGGCATAACAAATGGTAAAAAATTTTGAATTAGTTACTACTATAGAACCGATAATATCATAATTAGTAAACATAATTCAAAATTTGTGCACATTAGAAACTTTCACTACCAAGCATAGTGACAAGTTGGCCAAAATTGATGAAGATCTTAAGGCCAGTGCACAAGGTCTTACAACCGATGACAATGCATTCAATTTACATTATGAGAAGCTATTAAAATCTAAATGATTGAGACTAGAGATTCAAGAGGTAGAATCCAAAATCTGAGATGAGGTAACCGAGCTCCAAGCTCTACTACTTTCAAATCTCACACTACTGCAACAACATATAACTTTGGAAAAAACATTGATTGCCACCCTGGAGATGTCTATTATAGAGATCATATATGATATGCATGTCAAAATCACCTTGTAATTCATGACCCTTGAACACCTCAAAGAGAAATGGGAGAAGATGATGGAAGACATAAAGAAATCTCATTCACATATTTTTGACAAATGGTAAGTAATACCCCTTTGTCATTATTTTCAAAAAAAGGGGAAATGATAGAAATGATAAGGTGAAAGGGGTGAATAATAAAAGGGAAATTATATGTATATATGTGTAAAGGAAGAAACATGTACATATACTATACTAAGGCATGCACATAGGGGGAGTCATATTGACAAGATAAACACATGGTGTATATACTAAACATTTTAGTTTTGCACATATCAGTTTTTGATACTAATGTCAAAGGGGGAGATTGATGATCATATGTTGTCATCAGTATACAAAGGAAATATTTTTTTAACCATTGGTAATATAATCACCGAAAGATAGGTTTACAATGCAACCCAGCACAACAGTTCACAGAGGTCACCAAAACTAGTCTTCACCGACAGAATGATCACAGTGTAAACCGACAACATAGTCTACAGTGTAAACCGACATACAGTCTACAGAGAAACCTAAGAAGAAAATTTTATACAAGGAAACCACTGATAAAATACTAAAGAGAAACCCAAGCACCAGTCTACTAAGAGACAGCTTTATTTTTGGGAAATGTGGATCTGAGTTACACGTCAGATAAAGCTTGAGTTTTATATTTAGCTTTAAAGCTTATCTTTAAAACCATTTCTTGAGGGAAAAGTAAAGAAAATCTAATTGTTTTAATCAGTCTAACTGATTGTAAACATGCAAACTAGGAGATCAAGGTCAAGTTGTAAACCTTGGATCATAGAGTTTTTATTGTAAAGCGTGAAACCTAGATAGGTCAATATATTGTATAAATAGATGTAGAAATCAATCAGACAATTATGATTGTAGCCGCAGTAGACATCTATGGATCAAACATAGAGTTTTATGCAGAAGGAAAGCAAAAGATGAAATCAGTTATGAAGAACAAGATTCAAGGCTACCAAGAAGAAGACAGGTATTAATCAATCACTATAGGTGATACACTTATATTTTGAACTTAAAGTATTTGTACTCAACAATTCAAGATTACATATAATCAGGTCAATAAGTATTTTTGTCTGCATTCTAACAAGTGTAGCAAATAGAAGAAAACCTTAAAGAAGGTATATTTAACGATCCTTATGTAAATCTCTTAACTGAGTGCACACTAAACAATGTAGCTAAATTTTTTAACCGAGTAGACCTAACCAGTCTAAAATGTTACTCCTAACAGGGTAAGATCATCAAAAGTGATCAAACTTGTAGCCTTAACTGACACCTTCCATTCTATAGATAGTGAAGCTTTGTGGGTTTCATCCCCACTGTAGTTTTTACCTTCTAACAAGGGTTTTCTACATTACCAATTCTTGTGTCATGTGTACTTACATTTCATGAATGTTTACATGCAATTAAGTTTATGTTTTGATATTGCATGCATAAGATAGAAAAGCATCTATAGTCAATAATGCACCGAATTGATTACTAAAGAATTAAGGGTTAATTAATAAAAATTTTGAGGGTACTAATTCACCCCTCCCCTCTCAGTACACATCATTCCATTATTCCAACAATATTAAGAAAGGTGTCTCAACCTTGCATCCTAGTGTCAAGAATGTGAAAATTATTTTTTCAAGGCAATAGAATTAAAAAATCCCAAATCAAATTTTACGACCTCCAATATTTATATCTCCATGTTACAAATGTAAGAAAATCTATTACACACAAGAGAATTGAATGACAGAGTTACATTAGTTGACCAACTTATGGTGTATTTTATGACATATCAACAAACTTATTTAGATGTAGATAATAGCACCAAAATGGAGTGTCAATGGGTGAGTGGATTATGATGGATTTATAGAAAGTGGAAGGAATGTCATTTTTTTACTCCCATGGACTCATTTTGGAACACAAGCACTATATTTTTAATGAGGAATTTGTAAATCATATTTTGGGTGGTTTTACATTAAATTTTATTGATTTCTATTTGAGTTTTATGTGTTGTTTCTCCTATTTATTGGATTCTCGAGGTGGACATTCCCATAGTGAGTTTTAAAGGTATTTTTATGATATTATAATTACTCTAGATATATTTTTGGTGATACTCTTGTAAAGGCCAAGGATGTATTTTAACATTTGATTATTGAATAATACAATGAGTTGTATGTAGTGTGGGTTTTTTGCTTGAAAGGGTTTTTACTAGGTAAATCATTATACTATGGCATATTAGCTTTGCATTTATTTCCTTGTACCTATATGATTACTTAAATTTTGTGAATACCTTATTGTATAAATTAGTGTAGAAAACATATCCCCTACTTGTACTTCCTTTCATATCCATTAATTCAACATGCACATAATGGTCCAATGATTCATCTTTAATAAGATGAATTAGTGTCTTTTATTTTTTTAATCATTCTATTCTCAATTTTATTGTTAGTATTTGTGTAATACCTCACCAAGGAACCCTCATAAGTTAGGTTCAAATATGCATCAAATAAAAAAAAATTGAAACATGGAAACAACATCATGAATATAAGTACACAAGTGAGAGACTCAAATGTACTTCCAAGAGCACCAAGACAACCCAAAAACATACTCAAAATGGAATGTACACTTTCTTCAGATTGTCTAACAAAGACTCAGACAATGTCCAATAAATCACAAGAGGCTAAGCCATCAATAACTCATGGAGACTAAACCATCCTTGAAATCCATCTAGATAGAGATTCATTTCAATTGTTCCTAAGATGTTTGAACATACAAGTTCATTGCTTTCTAACTGATAATAAACCACAAAGTGCCATCACAAAATCATAAACCCTTTGTCTGACATTCGAGTCTAGATAGAGATCCAAAGGAAGCACATACACAAAAGTAGGAAAGGTGTTGATTTGCACAAGCACCAGTTCATCGCAAATAATGATTAATTTCACTAGTAAATGACTACGACAAAAATTCTTATTCTAGTGATTCATAAATTCCAAACTATATGAAAAACACATATTAGTGCATACATTAGTTTAGGCACAAATTCCTATCTATAATTTTCTATTAAACTTAGAAAAATAAATGCCTAATGCCTAATCTAACACTAACATATGGCTAGTAAACACCTAGCTCCACACTAGGGAGTACTGGATAAACATTTCCAATGACATAATCACATGATATTAACAATAAATGACAAAAGTAAGGCTATACTACTAAGCATATAAACATATAAATAAATCATTGAAACATAAAAGCAAGGGATAGAATGTGCACATCATGCTCGAATCTCTGTCGCTAGAAATAGTTTTCCACTTGTACACTGGTCCCTAGAAGTGGTGTGCAATGTCACTCAACCACAAGGTACCCTCATGCCCACCCCGCCATGATAGTAGAGATATTCACCTGACCAAAAACATAAGGTACCCTCACACATGTAAGAAATGGATAACACACATGCTGATCAAATACAAAAACTCGGGGAGTAGTATAGTTATCCCAATGCAAACACATAGATGCAAAATTACAGTATGACACAGGTAAATAGGGCCACTACTCCGTACTACTAAGGATTAGAGTAGGGAATCAAGAATTAATTTTCATTACATGGCACATGGTGGACCACATAGCATCGAACCTTTGATCAACATCCACAAATGTCCAGACTTAGTATGTATCTTTGATCAATGGCATCAAGAGGCTAGATATGGTGCCTTCTACCAATGTCCTTGAATGACCATGCACTAAATTATCTTTGATACATTCCCTCAGGTAGCCAGATAGTCAAATTAACCTTTATTAATATTTTTCCCCAAGTTATTTTTTTATCTTGTTATTTATAAAGGAACTCCTTGACATGGCCTATACCGACCACTTACAGCCTAGGATCCCTGTAAATATTCACTCCACTCTAATACATAAATGCCTAGGCTTGTATCATTTCAACAATGAGGCATAGTGCACAAAAATATAAAGGTCTCTAAAATAATTAGCCCAATTAATAAAAAGAAATCTCCATTAGACTAAACCAAGAGAATGGGTCACTCAGGACCCTGACATGTCACACTCAAATGTGCTTGTTGATTAACTAATGAATATCTGATGGAGATGATGAAGACCAACTGATACCGAGTATCATGATTCTAGAAATGGTTAGATTAGTTAATTTTTTATCATTGATGTCAAGAAATTGATTAATTAGTTTTATTATGTTACCATATCTTAAGAGGAGAAGTTAAATGAGTGACAAATAGAGATCAGACAATGATAAGTAATGATGATATAGTTTTTGATTAAGGTAAAAATAGGTTTTGAAAGGACCCTGAAACCTTTTACAAAAAGCTACAAGAGATAGGCATCAAAGGAAAATACAAACATAGAACACCTGAAATGAACAAAAGGCAGGACCCAACAAGATAACAAAAGACCTAAAATAGGACAAAACAAAAAATGCCAAAGACAAGCACAGTTTCCAGCACAACTTCTAGCACAACTACTCTAACAATTTCCAGCAAAATTTCCAGACGAGAAGAAGAAACATTACATCATTTTATGGTAGGCTACCTCAGCCTCCTTCTACATCTCTTCCATTTTTTCAATGGCCTCCTTCAGCTCCAGCATCTCTTTCAAGATCTCAGGGACTTTTCTTTTTATTCCACTTCGGGTTCTAGGACCAGGGCCTGAGCTTCCAGCCTTTTCTTCAATTATAATTGAGGTGTTTTCCAGCAGGCTTCTTTTCAAATAAGCGTATAACACTTTCAAGTTCTGAATTGACACTTGTAGCCCATCATTACTATTCTTTGGGATGATCCATATCATGTGCCCATTGTGGCTTATTTGTTTTTTCATCTCTTTTAGCTTTTCTTCCACTATCTCGTTAAATCTAGTTGTAAATTCCTCTTCTCTGTTGCTGTCTTTGACCTTAATCATCAACTTTTTCTCTATTTCCTCGATCTTGGCCTTAAAATTATTCATTGCCTCCTGCATCTCAATCAATTTATGCTTCATAAACATCATCTCCTCATTAAGACAGTCTTCCTTATTATTCCCATAGTCAACTTTGTTTTTCAGGATTTTGTCGTCTCTTTCAAACCCGACCGCATCTGGGCCTATTCTCCTTTTTTTACTGTTCCTTTTCTCCTCCTTTAAAGATAGCTGCATCATGTTACCCTCCTCACCATCATCCTCATTCTTCTTTTCCTCTTTTTCATCTCCCTCTATTCCATCTCCCTCAATTTCCTTTTCATCATAATTCTCATCAGCACCTATGCCCTCATCATCTATATTGGGCATTTCCTCCTCTTCCATCTGAGAATTGTTCTTTCTCAGCTGATCCTCTTTCTCTTTTTCCATATTCTCTTTATCAATATCATTTTCACCATTGTACTAATCCTCTTTATCTTCTCCCTGGTTCTATAGGTTTTCATCACCAGGCTTCTCCAACTTAGCCTTCTTCTTAGTTTTGACCCTTTTTTTCAGACTCTATTTTTCACTTTCCTGTTTCACATGCTTCACACTAACTTTAACCCTCTTAGGGATTGGCTCAGGAAGATTGTGGGCATACTCAAAAATAAGAAAAATGAGCCCCACATGGAGCACCAAGTTTCTCAATTTCTTTCTATGCTCCATCATGCTATTATGCAAAGAACTCAGGAGATAGAAGGGGAACGAGATTTTTCAACCATGCCTGAAGTGGTTGGCCAGGATGAAATGCAAATTGTAGATTTTGGAGCATCCATCATTCAAAGTGAAATAATCGATCATGACTATAAGAATGTCAGCCCAATGAGATTTTATTTTTTGGATGTCGACATAACCCCCTGTTCATTTACTGAGAAGGGCTTCTTCATCCTCTGTTTTTGGGAAAATCTTGTAGGCTAGAGTTCCAGCCCTCTTATTGTCCCTATAGAATTTCATGCCCTCACAAGGCAAACCAATGATTTCTGAGATAACCCTCATGGAAAGGGTAAAATATTTCCCCCACAAATGCACTTTCCCATCCTTCCAACCCTCTGCAAACTATTTTGTTATCTATGATGATATAGTTATTTTCTACTATATATTTGATATTATCAAATTGGTACATTTAATTGATCAAGTTGGGAATTGCAATGAATTAAGTTATGACTAAAAGAGTTACTTTACTGAGCTAGACTGAGTCAGTTAGTAGAATGTTATGTGAGTTGGTTACAGTTACTGAGCATCATGCACCGAAGATGAGTTAGACGCCAAGCAGTGAATGAAGTCAGTTACTGAGTTGAAAATAATTTTTTACCAAGTACAGTATACTGATAATTAATGATATTAAATGATGATAAAATTAAATTTAATGTGAAGTGATGATGAGATGGATGATGAAATGAATTAAATGAAGTTTGTTACAAGATCTATGGAAAATTCAATGAGAAGATCTAAGTTGAAGATCAAGTGGTTAAACAAAATTATGTAAGTTCCAAGAAAAGTACAAGTTCCAAGGTAAAAATGAGATGGTTTACTGAGTTGAGAAATATGAAGAAGATGATTGAATGAATACGCAAATGAAGGAAAATAAAATTAAGGAGATTAAGAGGCAAAAGTATGTCTATATAAAGGATCAGAAATACACAGAGAACAAGAGGCTGGTGAATTGAACAAAGAAGAAGAAGTTGAAGAATAACATTAATTGAGCAGAATAGAGAAAAAGAAATTGAAGAATCTATAGTCTAAGAAAGAGATAAATGGAGCATGTGATGCCAGTATTCAATTGAGCATAAAGGATCTGACACAAGAAAAAGTATTTGCTATATTTAGAGATCAAAGTTTATTGCTTCTTATTAATATTTGTAACAGATAAATCTCTTAATCGAGTGGATTTAACAGTCCTATTTGTAAAACCTAGACTTAAGTGACATTCCAAAAGAGTGTTTAAAGACCTCTAACAAGGCGACTCCTAACAGGGTGAAGATCTTCATAGATCTAAGGTAAATCCCCTAATAGGGTCACATTTAGCAAATGTCTCTGTAATATTTAATAGGATAAGTTCTTAACCAAGTGTACTTTAGAAGGGTACAATTTTTATTGTGGATTACAATTCCCATAGAGATTTTTCCCAAATTAGTTTTCCTCATTAAATCTTGTGTCAACCAAGTTAAATCTAGAGCTATATGATTTAATATGATGTTGTTAAGTTTGAATGATTGATTTACATATATGAGATGTATTGATGCTTATGTTATTGAATTTATTTGGTGAATTGGTTATCTACTATATTCAGTATTACCGAGTGAATCAGTGAGTTCAGTTTTAAGTGGATAAGTTTTGATTTGTCTAATTCACCCCCCCCCCTTCTCAGTAGGACCAACAATTGGTACCAGATCTAATTTACTCTGAAGTGTTAAGTTTTAAAGGACTTGAGTCAAGATCTAAAGATGTATAAGAGGGAAGCACCAATGTTGAATAGGGATCATTTCTCTACATGGAAAAGTAGAATGAGGTTGCATGTGTCTAGAGTAGGAGAATATGGACTTCACTTTATCGATAATGAATATGTAGCACCAACTACTACACCTATGACTATCAGTGAGCAAAGATAGAAACAAGAACACACATAAGTTATGATTGAGATTGTATCTACACTTACTGACCAGGAATATGATGAGCTTGATGGTTGCACAAATTTGAAACAAATGTGGGATAAACTTATTTTTACCTATGGTGGAGATCAACATGTTCAGAAGGCTAAAGAAGAAAGCTTGAGAGGAAAATTTGACTCTATGAGTATACAGGAAAGAGAGAACATAATGCAATATAGTACAAGACTTAAGGAGACTATTAATTCTATCAAAGGAGCTGGTGGTATCATAAAAGAGGATGATGTTACAAGAAAAATGTTGAGAACCCTGCTACCGAGTTATGCTATTCTTGTATATTCTATACAAGAGATAAGATCTATACCCCAGATGAATATTTCACTGGATGCTACTATTGGTAAGTTAATTGCATTTGAGTTGAATGATTTTGATAATAGCATGCCTACTGCTTCTAAGATTGAATCTGCATTTAAGTCTACTTTAAAGATTGGAAAAGCTAGGGAAGCTACTGCTAGAGATGGATATTTGAGAAATGCTAGTGAGAAATTTTATAGTTGCATTGAATAAATTGAAGAGATATTTACTGAATGTGATGAGAAGGAAAGAGAATTTGAAGCTTTGTTGGCTAGAAGGCTACAAAGAGGAAAAGGCAAATAATGAGTTAAGTTACCCATGAAATGTTTTAATTATGATAAAGTTGGTCATTTTGCATCTAACTATCTAGAGAAAGATAAGGAAGAAAAGAAAGATAACAGAGATAAGGACAAAAGAGAAAACAAATTCAGGAGATACAGAGACTACAAAAACAAAGGTAAGAAATCTTGTCATATTGCTAATGAAGGACTGAGTGATGATGATTCTTTTAATAGTAGTGATGAAAAAGAAGTTGTATATGTTGTTATAAAATATTATTTTGATGAAGAAACTAGAGCCCTAATATCACAAGTAAGAAAGAATGAAACATGGATTATAGATAGTGGTTATTAACATCACATCAATGGTGATACACTTAATTTTATTTCCTTGGAAAAGTGTGATGGAGGTTATGTTATATTTGGTAATGATGCTTTGTATCCTATGAAAACAAAAGGATCTATAATTCTATTGAATAACACAAGATGTGATGATGTTTATTGGGTTGAAGGATTAAAGTATAATCTGTTGATTGTTGTGCAACTAAACAATACAGGTCACCAACTAGAACTTCAATATGGAAGGGTGAAATTATTTGATGAGAAGAGTAATTTGATTGCAACTGGATAACAATCTAAAGGTAATTTATTTTATCTTTATACTTTTATGAAGAGTTCCCTATTTTCTAAAGTTGAAGATGTTTGGTTATGGCACAAAAGAATTTTTCATGTTAATTTTGAAAACTTAATCAAAGTGAGTAAGAGGACTACGGAGACTTGAAAAACCAGAGAATGCTATGTGTAGAGAATGTCAGATGGGTAAGATTACTAAATCTAGTTTTGCAACCAAGACTTATGTTACACAAGGAATTTTGGATTTAGTTCATACTAATTTATGTAGACCCATAAGGACTCAATGTTATTATGGAGTCAGTTATTTTATTTTATTTGTGGATAATTATTCTAGAATGATGTCTGTAATGTTTTTAAAAGAAAAATCTGATGCATTTCAAATGTTTAAGTGGTATAAGGCCCGAGTTGAAAAATAAATTGGAAGATAGTTGAAATTTATGAGATCCAACAAAGGAGGTGAGTTTACTTCTAATGAGTTTACATTGTTTTGTAATGAGAATGGAATTAAGAGAGAGTTGTTAGCACCGAGGAAACCACAGTAGGATGGGATTTCTAAGAGAAGAAACAGATCTATTGTTGATTATTCTAGGACACTGGTGATTGAAAAAGGAGTTTAAAATAAATTTTGGAGGGAAGTTGTGAGTACTTCTATTTATACATTAAACCGAGTACAAATGAAGAAAGGTACCAACAAGAAACCTTATGAAATCTGGTATGATCACAAACCTAATGTTAGTTAGTTTAAAAAAATTTGGAAGAAAATGCTATATTCTGAAAGATTCTCGAGAAGGAAAGTTTGATTCGAAAGGAGAAGAAGGGATATTCTTAGGATATTCTACAAGGAGTAAAGCTTACAAATGCTTGAACAAGGTTACTAAAAAAATGGTGGAAACTGCAAATGTAAGAATTGATGAATTTGTAGAAAGTAATGATGAAGATAGTAAGAAGGAACCTGAAGAGTATGAGAAGTTTGCATATGTACAATATGATGCCCGTGATACCTTACACAGAGCACCTACCGAGGAGGAAGATGAACAAGGATTTCCACAAACGAATGTTGATATTGAAGAACCGAGAGCTACTGATCCTATTTTGGCAAAGTATGTTAGAAGGCACCATTACCCGAGAGAGATTATTGGAAATAAGGACACCAGAGTGATGACCAGAAGCAAGGTAAGAGAGAATACATGTTTGATATCTACATTTGAGCCTAAGAGAGTTAAGGATGCACTCGATAATGAATATTGGATGAAAGCAATAAAAGAAGAGTGTGATCAAATTGAGAAGAACAAGACATGGACATTAGTACCCAGGCCCAAAGACAAAAATGTTATTGGTACTAAATGGATTTTTTAGAAAAAAAAACTAAATGAGCATGGAGAAGTTATCAGAAATAAAGCTAGATAGGTTTGCAAAGGTTATGCAAAAGAAGAAGGAATTGACTATGGGGAGACTTTTGCACCTATTTCTAAATTGGAAGGAGTTAGAATACTTCTAGAATATGTTGCTTACAAAGGATTCAAGGTATATCATATGGATGTTAAGTATGCATTTCTTAATGGGATACTTGAAGAAGAAGTATGCATTGAGCAACTTGGAGGATTTATTGAGAACACAAACAAGAACAAGGTATGTAAGTTACATAAAGCTTTATATGGTTTGAAACAAGCACCTTGAGCATGGTATGAGAGATTACACTCTTATATGATCAAAATAGGATTTCAAAGAACAAGTGATAACAATAATGTTTACTTGAAATGTGACAGTGATAATAAAGTTTTGATTGCTGAAATTTTTGTTGATGATATTATTTTTGGAGGCAATGACACTTTATGTAAAGGATTTGCTAATGAAATGAGAAAAGAGTTTGAGATGTCAATGATTGGAGAGATTAATTTCTTTCTAGTTCTATAGATACAACAAGTTACTGGAGGAATGTATATTACACAATCCAAGTATATCAAAGATATTCTTAAAATTTTGGTATGGAAGATTCCAAACCTGTTGGAACACCAATGGTTACTGGATGTAAATTATCTAAAGAGGATGAAACACAAGAAGTGGATAACACTCTTTACCGAACCAAGATTGGTAAATTGTAGTTTGTTATTCAAAGTAGACCTGATATAGCACACGTTATTGGGATTATTGCAAGATTTTATTCAAATCCAAAGGAAACATATATGTCTATAGTAAAAATAATTTCGAGATACTTGAAAGGCACATAAGGGTATGTGCAAGATCATGAGGGGCCAAAAAGTGGTGATGTGAAAAAAATTCACTTTTTACTTGTCCAAAAGCGCATGAAAATGCTTGTTGACTTTTTAGTAGGCCTAGGTGTCAGTACACCTAGGCAAACCTGACACCAAAGCACAAGCCTAATTGGGTACCCAAAAAAAATGAGTACCTAAAACCTGTGGCATAAATCAAAACCTGCGGGTCATGTTTCTCATTTCTCTCATTGTTTAGGTTTGTAAAAGGGATCTATATATCCTATACTCAATTTTTTTGGGTACCTGATTTCCCCAACAACAAATTTGACTCCACAATATATACCATAAGTAAATTCTTTGTATATTTTAATTATTTTATTTCATTTTGATGCTAAATGTAGTTTTTTGGTTGAAATAGGGTTTTGCATTTATTTTTTTAATAATATATGAAATCAAATTGAAATTTATATTTATTTTTTATTTAATCAAGCATGGATGACAATAATGAAGAAAATAACCCTCCCACACCAAATAACAATCCCCAAAACAATCCCCCATTTCAAAACCCTCGATCTTTAGAAGATTTGATACAAGATAATTTGAACACTATAAGAAGTTTCCAAAACACATCAGAATATACCTACATTAGGTCCCATGCTTTCCACACTAAATACTATTGTTGAAAACATTGACACACTTATATGGCAACATAATGCTTCTCTTCATTAGCGTGATGATATGCATGCCCAATTTGATGACAGGCTTGACCATGATGGGGTTGCGGCCCTAATATAACTAAAGAAGATATATACTCCCTTTTTGTGAATCCTAAAACCATATTAAAACTTGATGCCAAAAAGCCTAAATTATCAATAAAATGGTGCACAAACAATACAATGCGTACACAACTTTGGGATTGCTAGTGGATGATTTTTGATAAACCACCCCATAGCAATTTGGTGCTTTCTTTCTATTTTATAAAAAAATTGTATACTAATTTTGTGCTTAGTAAGAAAGTCAATTATTGGAGCATGAGGCCCAACATGGGTGTAGGCGGAGGAGCTCCTCAGACTAGGCCATTTTATCAATGCAAAAAGGCCACTACCTTTGTCCCCCCCACTGATATCGCACCCCCTCCTCCAGTGCAGCATCCTGATATCATTTCATAGGCTGCCTCGCAGAGTATTAGGGTCATTCACATGTTGAGTGATCAATTGATCATGCATACCAGGTCATTGTTGCCTCCTGGTGTTGATGATGTTGGTGCATCGACATCTGGCAATAGTTCACATGTATGTATGCCCTATACCTGCATTATGTGCAAGAATTTGTGCCTCGGACTGCTTACTGATGCTGATACATATCAGTATGTTATTGATGAGGAGGATAAAGTAGGTGCAGCTACAGAGGTTGTAACACCTCATGGAGCATGTGCGTCACATGAGAGTGCTGAGGAGGGGTATGCAGAGCCATAGACTCCTATTGATACGGTAAGAGTAAACATTATAAATAAATTTGTCACATGACTTAATTAATTTAAAAAAAATTTATTTATTTAGATTAGTTTTAATGACTACATGCACTTATGTATATATATTTGGTCCATTTATGTTCAGCTAGTGATAGAGGAGGAGTTGAGATAGGTGAATGACTCCACACTTTCGGCCATTTCATTTGGCCTTGACACCTATAGGGTATATTATAAATTATGTACCCATTAGTTTTTTTATATCATTTGGTGTACATGCTTAAATCTCTATCAATTAGAGAAAAAAAATTCATACATTTACTAACATATTTTCATCTTATTGTACTCTTGCAAGTATCAGCTGATGTTAGTGGGGGGCGCAAGGGGGTTTCTTCATGTGTCGACAAAGGAAAGGTAATTAGTTATTTAAGATTAATTATGCATACATATGTATGTCACTTGTGTGTAGTGATAAATATTTTACATGCACTTTATTGTATAGGGTGTGGCTCTTGACAATCTCCCAACACAAGTTCGGGAGCCTAGGCTAACAAGCATCTCGATTTGGAGTGATAGCCTGATTGTACGTAGATTTGTACATATTGTTATTTGTATTTTGTAACCAGGGTTGTTATGATGAAGTACATTTATATATAATTGACTATCTTTTTGACTCTCATAGGTTACTCCTAGTGTGAGGGAGGTCCAACGAGAATCTTTCATATCTTTGTTGACCCAACCCACTATTCCAGAGGAGAGATCGGTGGATGTAAGTTTTAATTTTAGTTCAAAATTTGTAATTTTATTATGCTATCATCCTATTTTGTAAATTTATTACTCTATGTTGCACCTTGGGCCCCTGCACCACTCTACTAATCTCATTATTGCAAATATATATTTATAGGTCAGAGGTGGTATTGGTGGCATTGTTCCTTTGCTACCAAAGACTTATGTTAGGACACCTGATTGTGGTAGGAGACCAAGAGGCCAGGTACAGATGTTTTTATTCAGTTATAATTTATAATTAAATTAATGTTTGAATTATGAATTATATATATGTAAAAATCATATAAACTAAGTAATCTAACTTGGGACTGAACTCATTTTTGATACAGGATCAATCAGAGCCAAATAGTTCTTCAAAGAGGCTACATTTTGATGATTCCCCTACCACATAGGATGTAGTTTTAGTTGTGGTCATTTAGAGATGCCACTTGGCACATTTTGAGATGGCATATATGTCACATTATACACCTTGAAACATTGATTTTGTAGACATTTTTAAATGGCATGTGCCATATTTGTATATGGAGATACTTTTGATTATTTTGATACTTTCGATATATAGAACATTTTCATTTCTGTGTTATATTTGTGTCATCTTTTATATACACATTTATTATTCATTTATATGGAATTGAACGGTGAAGTTATATATTGACTATGATTATGATTGTTATATCTTGAAGTTATATTTTGAAGTTATATTTGATTATCATTATGATTTAAATTATATCTTGTTGAATTTATATGTCAATTTGTTTAAATTTGTTATAATAAATGTAATAAATTACCGAGATCACTCAAATTCTCCTTTGTTTTGTAACAATACCCAAATCCTTCCTTCAATAGTACATCAACTTCTAGACTATTTTTGGTTGTTTTCTCCAAAAAGTTCATCAGTGACTATTTTTTTTTTATTTTCTCTAAAAATTTCTAAAAGACTTCCAAAAATAATAAGTGTTATAGATACCCTCTATCAAGTTATAAAACATATGTCAAACTCAACCCACATTGTTTTGTAACATAATGCTCAAATTTTGTTGTCCTCAGTCACATACCTTGGGGACACTTGGGTCGAGCGTGGTCGCGGGTGTTCCAGTGACTCCGTGGGTGAAATGGGTTTATCACTGGCATTTACCCAGCCAAATGGAGCTGATGAAATAGACTGTTAAATTCCAAGATGGATAGTTTGAAAGATACACTATGGAACTACTTTCAACTGACCCTCACTGCAAGTTTTGGCATCGACTAAGATTGCCTTGCCAAACGCAAACAAAATTGAATTGCCCAAAACCAAGAGAGATTGTATACCTTGGAAACATGATCCTATAGCCCCTAAATTTTTGTGGATACCTCTCATGAGGTCTGAGATATGAGCCTCAGAAGATCGCTGCCCAATCATGCTTAGTACACCCTAGGGAAACTTGGGTCAAGTGTGGTCATGAGTGTTCCAGTGACTCCATGGGTGGAATGGGGTTGTCACTAGCGTTTACCTGGCCAATCAAAGCCAATGGAGCAGACACTTTGATGCCAGGATGGGTGGTTTGAAAGTTACACTATGGAGCTACTTTCAACTGACCCTCACTGCAAGTTTTGGCATCGACTGAGATTACCTTTCCAAATGCAAATGAAGTTGAATCACCCAAAAAAGGAAGAGTTTTTTGTGAACCTTAGAAACATAATCTTGTAGCTCCTGACGATTTGTCAATACCTCTCACGAGGTCTAAGATATGAGCCTTGGAAAATCTCTTCCCAATCGTGCTTAGTGCACCTTGGGGACACTTGGGTCGAGCATGGTCAAGAGTGTTCCAATGACTCTATAGGTGGAATATGGTTGTCACTAGAATTTACCTGGTGAACCAGAGTCAATGGAATAGATGGTTCAATGTTAGGATAGACTGTTTGAAAGATACACTACGAAGCTACTTTCAACTGACTCTCATTGCAAGTTTTGGCATCGACTGAGATTGTCTTTCCAAATGGAAATAAAGTTGAATCATCCAAAATTGGGAGAGGTTTTTGTATACCTCGGAAAAATGATCCTATATCCCCTAATAGTTTGTTAATACATCTCACGAGGTCTAAGATATGAGCCTTGGAAGATCGTTGCCTAATCTTTCTTAGTGCACCTTGGGGACACTTGGCTCGAGCGTGGTCACGAGCGTTCCATTGACTCCGTGGGTGGAATGGGGTTGTCATTAGAATTTACCCACCCAACTAGAGCCAATATAATAGATGGTTTGATTCCAAGATAGACCATTTGAAAGATACACTATGAAGCTACTTTCAACTGACCCTCATTGCAAGTTTTGGCATCGACTGAGATTGCCTTGCCAAACATAAATGAAGTCAAATCACCCAAAATTGGGAGAGTTTTTTTAGACCTCATAAACATGATCCTATAGCCCCTAATGGTTTATCGATACCTCTCATGAGGTCTGAGATACAATCCTTGGAAGATCGCTTCCCAATCATGCTTAGTGCACCTTGGGGACACTTGGGCCGAGTGTGGTCACAAGCATTCCAGTGACTCTGTGGATGGAATGGGCTTGTCAATAGTATTTACCTAGCCAAATGGAGCTAAAGGAATAGACAGTTTGATTTCAAGATAGATGGTTTGAAAGATACACTATGAAGCTACTTTCAACTGACCCTCATTGCAAGTTCCGGCATCGACTGAGATTGCCTTGCTAAATGGAAATTAAGTCAAATCACCCAAAACTGAGAGAGGTTTTTATATACCAAAGAAACACAATCTCGTAGCCCTTGACATTTTTTTGATACCTCTCACGAGGTCCAAGATACAAGCCTAGGAAGATCACTGCCCAATCGTGCTTTGTGCACCTTGGGGACACTTGGGTCGAGCATGGTCGCGAGTGTTCCAGTGACTCTGTGGGTGGAATGGGTTTGTCACTTGTGTTTACCTGGCCAACCAATGCTGATGGAATAGAATCTTCAATTCCAAGATGGATGGTTTGAAAGATACACTACGAAGCTACTTTCAACTAAGCCTCATTGCAAGTATTGGCCTTGACTGAGATTGTCTTGCCAAATGGAAACAAAGTTGAATCACCAAAAATCAAGAAAAAAATTTTAGACCTCAGCAACACAATCTTGTATCCCCTGATGGTTTTTTGATACCTCTCATGAGGTCCGAGATACTAGCCTCAAAAGATCATTGTCCAATCATGCTTAGTGCACCTTGGGGACACTTGGGTCAAGCGTGGTCATGAGTGTTCTAGTGACTCTGTGGTTGGAATGGGTTTGTCACTAGAGTTTACCCAGCCAACTGGAGTTGATGCAGTAGACGCTTTGATTCTAGGATGGACATTTTGAAAGATACACTATGGAGCTACTTCCAACTGACCCTCACTACAAGTTTTGGCATCGACTTAGATTGCCTTTCCAAACACAAACAAAGTCAAATCATCCAAAATCAAGAGAGGTTTTTTAAGACCTTAGAAACACAATCTTGTATCCCCTAATGGTTTTTCAATACCTCTCACGAGGTCTAAGATACGAGCCTTGGAAAATTGTTGTCCAATCGTGCTTAGTGAACCTTGGGGACACTTGGGTTGAGCATGGTCGCGAGCATTCGAGTGACCTTGTGGGTAGAATGGGGTTATCAATAGTGTTTACCCGGCCAATTGGAGCTAATGGAGTAGACACTTTGATGCCAGGATGTATTATTTGAAAGATACACTACGTAGCTACTTTCAACTGACCATGTACCCAAGGGATTCCTCTTGCTTGAAGAGGTCAAATGACTTCAAAATGACACAAGGCTAACCACAATACTTCTTAGGGTCCTAAAAAAATCCAAACAACTTGTCTTGACATGTTACAAGTGCATAATCTATGAATTTCAATGACCAGTAAGCAACTATTGATGAAAATAATATCCTTAAAAGATTAGAAACAACAATCAAACTTGTAAGAATTCAAACCATGCAAATGACATAAGTATATAATAAAAAAATTATGAGTTTTCATTGCACTACTTAGGTCCCTTGTTGGCACAATTGGCCACCCATACATGATTGTTACAAATTGCCATTATAGGCTTCAAAAGAACTCATTTAACCATTAAGGATTCTTTTATCCTTCTATCTCTGATTGGAACCATGGTGACCCTAGATGTCTTCATAGGTGCTCTTGCACAAGTTACAATCCACATACAAAACCAATTTTATTGACTCAAAATAGAATCTAACAAAGGTGAAATTAATGTATTGAATTTAAGCTTAACTTAGAAAACCTTGAACTGAGTTAACTTATTACCTAGTCAAGTGTTCCTGAAGGGTCATCTCTTTTCTTCAGGGTATCTAATAGTGCTTCACGATCAACATTACTAATATTCCAAAGTTCTTTTATCTTTGGTTTTCCTTGATGCTTTGAAAACTTGACATTTTTTTCTATAACAAGGTGTGAATACATGAGAATAGTTTTGTGCTTCTCATAGTCTTCAAATGCAGGAATTCCATTCTTTCTAACCATGTATGTTTGCAGCCATGTTCCCAGAACAACAACTGAACTAGTAGGATACATGAACCCATCACCATCTGTCATTGGTTGTACAAGCTTTTGTTTACCTCATACACAATGTGCTAACCAATGATCTGACCTCTCATCATTCCCCCATGGTGCAACCAATGCAAAAACATCTCCTGGCTATAGAAGATCTGAAAGATGGTCATACTCAACTGAAGTGTCTATGTCATCATTTCTTATAGAGAGTGTCAAAGATAAAGGAGTTAGATACTATGGAACCCATGTATCCACCCACTCACTTGACTCACAATGATCCCCATCATACTGAAAACACATGGGGAAAAAACAAGCCAACTCTTGTGTCCAAATGGTCCATGTACTACTATCAGAGCTTCAAAATGAAAGCATTTTTGAAGAGTCTCTCATTGTTTGACAATCCAATCTATCTCCTATAGTTCCCTCCTCAACCAACCAAAAGAATCTACGCACAGTAGAATCAAGAGTCCCCCCTGTGACAATGCTAAAGTACACCAATCAATAATAGAATGAGCATCAAGAAGTATAGCACCTGAAATCCTCTATTACTCCTTAACTAGAGCTCTCTTCACACATGCACCTGCTCCATCATGCTCTCCTTTCCCATGTCCCAACTCAAAAAAACTCCAAATATGAGGTACACCTCTCTCTACATGCATTCTAAACAACCAATGAAATATTTTGGTATTCTTAAATTGACCGGTGCAATTATCTGACCAAATGAGATGCCTATCCATAGCAATATCATTTTCCTATAAGAAGTCAAAATAGTTCTAGAAATAATGTTGGACAAACTCATGAGAGTGAGACCTATCATCGCTCATATAAAAATGGTACTCTTTGATTATCTTTCGCTCATATTTTGTGCTATTGGGGGAATGTCTATATGTTATGTGTACAAAAATAGCAACCTGAATGGAATTGTAATACTGAGCTTGAGTCTCATTTTAGGGCTGCAATGTATAGTTCTCCACAAATTCTATAATTGATATAATAGTTCCAATGGGGAAAGTGTCCTTACACATCCTGAATTGTTGATCCAACCATTGAGACCTGTGACTATGCCTTGCATACTTGTAAAAAATATTTGTTTTGAAATCTGAAATAAAATCAGCAACATTATATTCTTTTGCAGTTAACTCACAGCTACAGCCTTCACCTCCAATCTTCAATGTATATTTCACTATTTCATATACCTTTTTTTTGATGAGTATCTTTCCAAAATCGTGTTCCAAACCCTCATGAAAACATGTCCTAAACTTTGAAAAGCCACCACATTCTGAGCACTTGCCATTTAAGCAATCATTTTTATAAAATAAACAACCATCATCTCTACAACATAAAAAATGAACTAGCAAGTCTCTTGATGATTTGGGAAGACCACTTACACCACAATCCTCTAGAATTTCATTAGTATGCAAACTAGAACGAATGGACCATAATAGTTCATGATGCATTGAAAACTCAACATGATATTTGCAACAACATGTATTTCGAATCTTAAGCGATACACAATAAAATGGCTTCACAGATTCAAAAGGCCTTTGTGATATTTTCAATGTTGGATTTGTCTCACAAATTTTTTTATACAACATTGTTTGACTTACCTCCACATAATGTTTAGGATGTGGAGTGCGGTATCAATTTCCAACTCTCAACTTCAAGACATTCTTCATATTTGGTGACATTCTTGAGTTAGCATGCCAAAATTGTTAAATTTCATGCTTGAAAACATCTATTAGCTTCTTATCAAAACATGGAAGTCTCCCACCATAAGCCCATGTATCAATTTGAAGCGGATCATCAAGTCTTTCTCTTCTTTTCAGTGCTCTATCCAAATTTTTACGGTTTATATTGAAGTCAATAAAAGTTTGTCTCATCAAACGAGCCTTTCTCAAATGATGACTTACTAAGGAGGTTGTAATAACCCTCCGAGAAACTCTCTTGTCTTTTTCTCTGCTATTCTTCCCAATGCTATTGAGAGCATTGAAAAGATTCTTCACAACAATGGCATTTCTCTCCATTTTCTTGTTCACATGAATCTTCAATTTCACAAGCACATGTCTCATCTTTTGCATCTTTAATAAGTGCACAAAAATTTGACATTGCTCAACCTGTTGGTTGTATTTCATGTTTTTTCTGTTTTTCCCTGTTCCTTGCCTTGCTCTCTAAAAATTTGCAGGTTTTCATGCCTATTCCTTGACAAAATCTTGTCAAAACCCTGCAAAAACCCTAAGGCCTAATATTAAACAATTCATTTTAAAACCTTAGCCATGTCTTCTTTTCCTTCATTACCTTTTTCAGTTACTTAAGGCATGTACTATATATCAAGCTTAAGTCAGGTCGCTTGATCGTGTGAATCAAAACGAATATGCCAAATGATCTCCCGACTTTGCTTTTGCCTTGTGTCGCTTAGTCTCGTGAAAAAATAGAATATTCTCTAAGTGTATCGAGACTTAGCGATTTTCCTTTGGTCGGGTTATCGCTTGAT
>MU224354.1:462673-474484 GCA_018584345.1 Thuja plicata | reverse complement strand
TGTGTCCTAAGGGGTCATACGACCCCTTGGAACACACTTGAGTGTTGAAATGTGTCAAAAGGGGTCAGTACAACTTCCTAGGGGTCCTAATACATGATAAGGCATACTAAGACCCCTAGGAAATCCCCATGACCACTTTTGACACATGATAACACTCAAGTGTGTCCTAAGGGGTCATACGACCCCTTGGGACACACTCGAGAGTTGAAATGTGTCAAAAGAGGACATGGGTACTTTCTAAGGGTCCTAACATGTGATAAGGTGTACTAGGACCCCTAGGAAGTCCCCATGACCCTTTTTGACACATGAGACCGCTCAAGTGTGTCCTAAGGGTTCATACAACCCCTTAGGACACACTTGAGTGTTGAAATATGTGAAAAGGGGTCATGGAAACTTCCTAGGGGTACTAACAAATTATAAGGTGTACTAGAACTCCTAGGAATTCCCCATGACCCCTTTTGACACATGAGAACACCCAAGTGTGTCCTAAGGGGTCATATGACCCCTTGGGACATACTTGAGTGCTAAACTATGTCAAAAAGGGTCATGGAGATTTCCTGGAGGTCCTAATGCATGATAAGGCATACTAGGACCCCTAGGAAGTCCCTATGACCCCTTTTGACACATTAGAACTCTTAAGTGTGTCCTAAAGGGTCATATGACCCCTTGGGACACACTTGAGTGTTGAAATGCGTCAAAAGGGGTCATCAAGACTTCCTAGGGGTTCTAACACGTGATAAAGCATACTAGGAACCCTGAAGTCCCCATGACCACTTTTGACACATGAGAATACTCAAGTGTATCCTAAGGGGTCATACAACACCTTGGGACACACTTGAGTGTTAAAATGTGTCAAAAGGGGTCATGGGGACTTTCTAGGGGTCCTAACGTGTGATAAGGCATACTAGGACCCCTAGCAAGTCCCCATGACCCCTTTTGACACATGAGAACACTCAAGTGTGTACTTAGGGGTCATACGACCCCTTTAGACACACTTGAGTGTTGAAATGTGTCAAAAGGGGTCATGGAGACTTCTCAGGGGTCCAAACATGTGATAAGGTGTACTAGGATCCCTAGGAAGTCCCCATGACCCATTTTGACACATTAGAACTCTCAAGTGTGTTCTAAGGGGTCATGCAACCCCTTGGAACACACTTGAGTGTTAAAATATGTCAAAATGGGTCATTGGGACTTTCTACGGCTTCTAATGAGTGATAAGGCATACTAGGACCCCTAGGAAGTCTCCATGACCGCTTTTGACACATGAGAAAACTCAAGTGTGTCCTAAGGGGTCACACGACCCCTTGGGACACACTTGAGTGTTACAATGTCTAAAAATATATCATGGGGACTTCCTAGAGGTCCTAACACGTGATAAGGCATACTAGGACCCCTAGGAAATCCCTATGACCCCTTTTGAAACATGATAACACTCAAGTGTGTCCTCAGGAGTCATACGACCATTTAAGTGTTAAAATGTGTCAAAAGGGGTCATGGGGACTTCCTAGGGGTCCTAACATGTGATAAGGTGTACTAGGACCCCTAAGAAGTCCCCATGACCTATTTTAACACATGAAAACACTAAAGTGTGTCCTAAGGGGTCATACGACCCTGTGGGACACACTTGAGAGTTGAAATATGTGAAAAGTGGGCATGGGTACTTCCTAGGGGTCCTAACGCATGATAAGGCATACTAGGACCCCTAGGAAGTTCCCATGACCCTTTTCAACATATTAGAAGACTCAAGTGTCTCATAATGGGTCATACAACCCCTTAGAAGACACTTTATTATTGAAATATGTCAAAAGGGGTCATCGGGACTTTCTAGGGGTCCTAACTCATGACAAGGTGTACTAGAACCCCTAGGAAGTCTCCATGACCCCTTTTTACACATGAGAACACTCAAGTGTGTCCTAAGGGGTCACACAACCCCTTGGGACACATGAGAACACTCAAGTGTGTCTTAAGGGGTTATACAACCCCTTGAGACACACTTGAGTGTTGAAATGTGTCAAAAGGGGACATGGGTACTTCCTAGGGGTCCTAACACATGATAAGGCATACTAGGACCCCCTAGGAAGTGCCCATGACCCCTTTCAACACATTAAAAAACTCAAGTGTGTCCTAAGGGGTCATACGACCCCTTGGGACACACTTGAGTGTTAAATGTGTCAAAAGGGGTAATGGGGACTTCCTAGGGGTCATAATGCATGATAAGGCATACTAGGAACCCTAGGAAGTCCTCATGACCCTTTTGACACATTAGAACTCTCAAGTGTGTCTGAATGGGTCATACAACCCCTTCGGACGTACTTGAGTGTTGAAATGTGTCAAAAGGGGACATGGGTACTTCCTAAGGGTCCTAACACATGATAAGCATACTATGACCCCTAGGAAGTGTCCATGACCCCTTTCAGCACATTAGAACACTTAACTGTGTCCTAAGGGGTCATACGACCCCTTAGGACACACTTGAGTGTTAAAATGTGTCAAAAGGGGTCATAGGGACTTCCTAGGAATCCTAACGCATGATAAGGCTTACTAGGACCCCTAGGAAGTCCCCATGACTCCTTTTCATAGATTAGAACTTTCAAGTGTGTCCTAAGGGGTCATACGACCCCTTGGAACACACTTGAGTGTTTAAATGTGTCAAAAGGGGTCATCGAGATTTCCTAGGGGTCCTAATGCATGATAAGCGTATGAGGACCCCTAGGAAGTCCCCATGACCCATTTTGACTTATGAGAACACTCAAGTGTGTCCTAAGGGGTCATATGACCCCCTTGGGACACACTTGAGTGATGAAATGTAACAAGAGGGGACATGGGTACTTCCTAGGGGTCCTAACACATGATAAGGCATACTAGGACCCATAGGAAGTGCCTGTGACACCTTTCAACACATTAGAACACTCAAGTGTTTCCTAAGGGATCATACGATCAATTGGGATACACTTGAGTGTTGAAATATGTCAAAAGGGGTCATGGAGACTTTCTAGTAGTCCTAACACATGATAAGGCATACTACGAACCCTAGGAAGTCCCCATGACCCCTTTTGACACATGAGAACACTTAAGTGTGTTCCAAGGGGTCATACAACCCCTTAGAACACACTTGAGTGTTGAATATGTCAAAAAGGGACATGGGTACTGCCTAGGAGTCCTAACACATGATAAGGCATACTATAACCCCTAGGAAGTGCCCATGACCCCTTTAAACACATTAGAACACTCAAGTGTGTCCTAAGGGGTCATACGACCCCTTGGGACACACTTGAGTGTTGAAATGTGTCAAAAGGGGTCATAGGGACTTCCTAGGGGTCCTAACACGTGATAAAGCATATTAGGACCCATAAGAAGTCCCCATGACCTGTTTTGGATCATTAGAACACGCAAGTGTGTCCTAAGGGCTCATACGACACCTTGGAACACACTTGAGTGGTGAAATGTGTCAAAAGGGTTTGTGGGGACTTCTTAGGGGTCCTAATGCATGATAAGGCATACTAGGAAGTTCCCATGACCCCTTTTGACACATTAAAACTTTCAAGTGTATCCTAAGGAGTCATACGACCCCTTGGGACACACTTGAGTGTTGAAATGTGTTAAAAGGGGACATGGGTACTTCCTAGGGGTTCTAATACATGATAAGGCATACTAGAACCCCTAGGAAGCACCTGTGACCCCTTTTGACACATTAGAACACTCAAGTCTGTCCTAACAGGTCATACAACTTCTTGGGACACACTTGAGTGTTGAAATGTGTCAAAAGGTGTCACAGGGACTTCGTAGGGGACCTAACATGTGATAAGGTGTACTAGGACCCCTAGGAAGTCTGAATGACCTCTTTTGACACATTAGAACTTGCAAGTGTGTCCTAAGGGGTCATATGACCCCTTGGGACACACTTGAGTGTTGAAATTTGTCAAAAGGGGTCATCAGGACTTCCAAGGGGTCCTAACATGTTATAAGGCATACTGGGACCCCTAGGAAGTCCCCAGGACCCCTTTTGACACATGAGAACACTCAAGTGTGTCCTAAGGGGTCATACGACCCCTTGGGACACATTTGAGTGTTGAAATGTGTCAAAATGGGTCATGGGGACTTCCTAGGGGTCCTTACATATGATAAGGTGTACTAGGATCCCTAGGAAGTCCTCATGACCCCTTTCAACGTATTAGAACTCTCAAGTGTGTCTGAAGGGGTCATACAACCCCTTGGGACACACTTGAGTGTTGAAATATGTCAAAAGGTGATGCAGAGAGCACTGCAAGAAGACTTGGTGAACCTAAACACCTAGCCAATTTTTGAATCTTCCAATTTGGTTACTATCAACCCACAAAAATATTCCTAGGATATCTCCTAACTTACCCAAGGGGTTAGTAGGCTCTCTTTGTCTCTTCCTTGTTCTCCAAATCAAATCATAGAACCTAGAAATTTCTCCTTTAGGGATACTTTCCCTAAACCATGCAATAAGGTGTAAATCTTCACCAGTCGATTCAACATTCTATTCTAAGGGATTGGATACTCTCAATAGACCCTAAGGACCAAGAATCCACCATTTTTTAGGCCTAGAAGACTCAAGGTTTGTCAAACCGTAAATAGCCTAGAATTCCTTGTAGCCCTAACCAGTGAGGTTTTTAGACTTAACTTTTTGTGACAGAGGGAGCTATGAAAAATAAATAGGTTTCTAGACACCCTTTATGGATTTTGTAAGATCCCCAAAGCCTTGATACCTCAATCTACTCCAGCACCCCTAAACACTTACAAAACACACAGACCTAATTAGTAAGTTTAGGCTTGGTTTGCTAGGCAATTGGTAGAAGGTGGGTTCACAGATGAAAAATAGTGCTTTGGATGGATTCCTCTACCCCAAATTAGACTAGAAAAACCTCTGGTTTGATCCCTCAACTCATAAACAACACATGCATGTGACTGTTCTAAACAACTAGGCTAATTACATAGGGATAATTAGCCTAGGGCTTGATGTTAAAAATATAAGGACTAACAGTGAGAGCCCAAGCTTCTAGATTCTTCAAGACCATGATCCTAACTATTTTTTCCCAAGTGGCCAAGGAGATCCACTAAATAAAACTCTTTCTAGGATCACATCTTTGAAACTGACCCAGTATCACCTTGGTTTCTCAAACAACGAGAAAGAGAAATCAATAACTTTGCACTTAACAAAACTACTTCAAATGAACTAGAAATGTTAGAAGACTCAAAGCATTGTAAATTTCTGCAACTACATCTTTAATGCCAATCATTTTTTTCTTCGTTGTTTGTTCCCCATGACCCCTTTTGACACATGAGAACACTCAAGTGTGTCCTAAGGGGTCATACGACCCCTTGGGATGCACTTGAGTGTTGAAATGTGTCAAAAGGGGTCATGGGGACTTTCTAGGGGTCCTAACATGTGATAAGGCATACTAGGACCCCTAGGAAGTCCCCATGACCCCTTTTTACACATTAGAACTCTCAAGTGTGTCCTAAGGGGTCATACAACCCCTTGGGACACACTTGAGTGTTGAAATGTGTCAAAAGGAGTCATCTAGACTTCCTAGGGGTCCTAACGCATGATAAGGCATACTAGGACCCCTAAGAAGTCCCGATGACCCCTTTCGACACATTAGAACACTCAAGCGTGTCCTAAGGGGTCATACGACCCCTTGGGACACATTTGAGTGTTGCAATGTGTCAAAAGGGGTCATGGGGACTTCCTCGGGGTCCTAATGCGTGATAATGCATACTAGGACCCCTACGAAGTCTCCATGACCCCTTTTGACATATTTCAACACTAAAGTGTGTCTCAAGAGGTCATACGACCCCTTGGGACACAATTGAGTGATCTAATGTGTTGTCCGGGGTTATAGAGGGACCTAAGGGGTCCTAGTACACTTTCTCAAGTGTTAGGACCCCTAGGAACCCTCTATGACCCCTTTGGGAACCTTTTGGATGGCTTATACTAGTGTAATTAACCTATATATATATATTTATATATATATATATATATATACTATACTTGATTTTATTATATATACAACAATATTTTATATATAAAATATAATACATATCATATTGAATATATATATATATATATTATAATATAAAATATATATTAAATACAATTTAAATATGAAGATATCATGTGATATATTGTAAAATATATATTAATATATAATACATATAAAATAATATATAATATATGATTTATAATGCAACATTTAATATTAATAGATATTATTTAATTTTTTGATATATAATATATCTTATGAAGTATGCAGAAATGGGAGGGAGAAAGGGGTTGGAAATAAATTAAGAGGGACAAAGGGGAGGGAAAATTTAAAATTCAAAATTCTACCAGGATTTTTCGGTACCCGAAAATATCGAGTACTTGATTAGGCTTGGTATTGCTTTGTGCACCAAACCTACCTCGTCAACTCTTCAAATGTCACAAAAATGTGGTTTTCCCCTGTTTCTCTGAGTTCCAGACTTAGACCATGTATCTGACGACTTTTTTTTCACCCGAATTTGATGAAACGAAAAGGGTATCTTAGGAGATTATCAGCTTTCTATCGATATAATTGCTGTCAAATTTTGAATTTGGTAAGTAATTATTAGTTATTTTCTAATTGAGTTACCTCTAAAGTGTTGATTTATATACTGATTGTAAAATGGCTATAAGTTTTAGATGGTATAACATTTTTGAAATCTAAAAAGTGCGTTACATTCTATGCTTTGCCTACTATAAGGGAATTTTTTTTTTGAATTTGGTAAAGTTTTCAAAGAGTTAAGGTGGTCAGACACGAGAGTTTTTTTATTCTGAAAACGTTGATGCAGAAAGTTCATAATTAATTATTTATTTGGAATAAAATTACAAAAAAATATGCGTGACATCCGAGCATGACTCTTCTATGTATATATAAAATTTTATAAAAAAATATTATCATTTGATCATGATTTAGGTGGTTAGACATACACCTACTTCTTATTTTTTTCCTGAAATTTTTGTACTGCTGCATTGAAATCTATACTTTTCACCAATTATATTAATTTTTTTTCAGAAAATACCTAGTATTTTAGAAACTACATTCAATATCCTAAAGATTCTATTCTTACAAATTTTTGGTATTAGGTTGATAGCTAGTTCAAATTTTCACGTCAAAATGACTAACCCTGATTTGCTGATTTTTCATTACCACTTAAGGGCATAGTTTGGCCCCTCGTGATCTTGCACATATCCAGAAGAGTTTGGTTTATTATAAAAAAAATGATGTAATTTTGATCTACAAGTCTACACTGATGCAGATTGGGCTGGAAATGTTGATGACAGAAAAAGTACTAGTGGAGGTGCATTCTTTGTAGGTGAAAGATTGGTTACATGGTTGAGCAAGAAACAAGTTGTATTTCACAGTCTACTACTAGGCTGAATATGTTGTTGCTTCTATGAATTGTGCAAACATAGTATGGATTAACTAATTACTTGAAGATATGCAAGAAGAGATCACAGATCCGCTTACTATTTTTTTTATAATACAAGTGTTATTAATATATCAAAGAGCTCAGTTATGCATTTAAAGAACAAGCACGTTTCTATCAAGTATCACTACTTGAGAGAGAAAATTCAAGAGAAGAATGTGAAATTGGAATATGTGAATTCAAAAGAAGAATTGGCTGATATCTTTACAAAGCCACTACCTAAAAATTCTTTTGACTATCTCAGAGGTAAATTAGGGGTTCTTCCCCTATCAAATGTTCACTCAAGAGCATGAGAAATGTTGTATCAAATCTATATTTCATTAGAATATCTATTTCTGAATTGATGTTAGTATGACACACTTTATTTAACTCCTAAAGTTGTGAAAATATTTTTGTATGTAATGATTTATGAGTACATGCCAGGTATAATACACTACTGGAACAATTTTTCAGGAGTATGACTTTTTGGCATTGTTGTCAAAGAGCGAGAAGAATGATTTGATGATATTTATCTTAAGGGAGATATTGATATTGAGAGAATGAATTTTTAATATTTACTTAAAGGCTATTCAAAATGTAAGTTACAAAAATAGAAAATTTGTCCAAGAGGGAGATTCATTAAGAAATATCACAGTGGAAATAGATGTATCAACTCAGAGGGAGTGTAGTTATGTATCTGAGAGTTGTCATCATCAATTGCTATAACATTGTTATAGTGGTTTCCATGAATGAAAAAGAGGGAGATTGTTGATTAACTAATGAATATCTAATGGAGAGGTTGAAGACCAAGTGATACCAAGTATCATGATTGTAGAAATGGTTAGATCAATTATTGTTTTGTCATTGATGTCAAGCAATTGATTAATTGATTTTTATTATGTTACCATATATTAAGAGGATAAGTTAAATGCGTGACAAACACAGATCAGAAAATGATGAAGTAATAATGATATAGTTGTTTTCTACTATATATTTGATTTTATCAAATCGGTACATTTGATTGATCAAGTTAGGAATTGCAATGATTTACGTTATGACTAAAAGAGTTACTTTACCGAGCTAGATTGAGACAGTCGCTAGAATGTTATGTGAGTTAGTTAAAGTTACCGAGCACCAAAGATGAGTTAGAAACTGAGCAGTGAATGAAGTCAGTTACCAAGTTGCAAAACAAGTTTAATTGAGTATAGTATACTGATAATTAATGATATTAAATGATGATTAAATAAAATTTAATGCAAAGAGATGATGAGCTGGATGAGGAAATGAATTAAATGAAGTTTGTTACAAGATATACAAACAAAAAATTTCAATGAGAAGATCTAAGATGAAGATCAAGCAATTAAACAAAATTATGTAAGTTCCAAGAAAAGTACAAGTTCTGAGGTAAAAGTGAGATCGTTTACCAAGTTAAGAAATATGAACATGATCGAATGACTTAGCACAAATGAAGGAAAATCAAATTAAGGAGATTAAGAAGTAAAAGTATGTCTATATAAAGGATGAGAAATACACAAAGAAAAAGAGGCTTGGGAATTGAATAGAGAAGAAGAAGCTAAAGAACAACATTTACTGAGCAAAACAGAGAAAAAGGTATTGAAGAATCTACAGTTTGAGAAAGAGATAAATGGAGTATGTGATGCCAATATTCAATCGAGCAAAAAGGATCTGACACAAGAAAAGGTAGTTTCTATATTTACAAATCAAATTTTACTATTTCTTATTAATATTTGTAATGGTACAAATCAAAGTTTACTATTGCTTTTTAATATTTGTAACAAAGAAATCTTTTAACCAATTGGATTTAACATTCCTATTTTTAAAACCTTGACTTAGGAGACATTACAAAAGAGTGTTTAAAGACCTCTAACAAGGCCACTCCTAACAGGGTGAGGATCTTAATAGATTTGAGGCAAATCTTCTAAAAGAGTCACATTTAGCAAATGTGTTTGTAATCTTTAACAAGATAAGTTCCTAACTAAGCATACTTCAGAAGGGTACAATTTTTATTGCAGGTTACAATTCCCACATAGGTTTTTCCCAAATTGGGTTTCCTCATTAAATCCCATGTCAAATAAGTTAAATGTAGAGTTATATGAGTTGATATGATGTTGTTAAGTTTCAATGATTGATTTACATATATGAGATGTATTGTTTCTTATGTTATTGAAGTTATTTGGGGAATTGGATATCTGTTGTGTTCAATATTACTGAGTGAATCAGTGAGTATAGTTTTAAGTGGTTAATTTTTGATTTGTCTCATTAACCCCCCCCTCACTATGACCAACAATGTGATGTGGTCTCAACACTAGATCTTAGTAGGCTCTGATACCACGTGATGCAAAGAGCACTGCAAGAAGACTTGGTGAACCTCAACACCTAGCCAATTTTCTAATCTTCCAATTTGGCTATTCTCAACTCACACAAATCTTCCTAGGATGTCTCCTAACTTACCCAAGGGGTCAGTAGGCTCCCTTTGTCTCTTCCTTGTTCTCCAAATCAAATAATAGAACCTAGCAATTTCTCCTTTAGGGATACTTTCCCTAAACCATGCAATAAGGTGTAAATATTCACTAGTAGATTCACTATTCCATTATGAGGGATTGGATACTCTCAATAGACCCTAAGGACCAAGGATCCACCATTTTTTTAGGCCTAGAAGACTCAAGGTTTGTCAAACCCTAAATAGCCTAGAATTCCTTGTAGCCCTAACCAGTGAAGTTTTGGGACTTAACTTTTTGTGACAGAGGGATCTATGAAAAATAAATAGGTTTCTAGAAACCCTTTATGGATTTTGTAAGATCCCCAAAGCCTTGATACCTCAATCTACTCCAGCACCCCTAAACACTTACAAATCACATAGACCTAATTAGCAAGTTTAGGCTTGGTTTGTTAGGCAAGTGGTAGAAGGTGGGTTCATAGATGAAAGGAAGTGCTTTGGATGGATTCCTCTACCCCAAATTAGTCTAGAAACACCTCTAGTTGAATCCCCCAACTCATAAACAAAACATGCATGTGAATGTTCTAAACAACTAGGCTAATTACATCGGGATAATTAGCCTAGGGCTTGATGTTAAAAATATAAGGACTAAGAGTGAGAGCCCAAGCTTCTGGATTATTCAAGACCATGATCCTAACTATTTTTTCCCAAGTGGCCAAGGAGATCCACTAGATAAAACTCTTGCTAGGATCACATCTTTAAAACTCGCCCAGTATTACCTTGGTTTCTCAGACAACAAAAAAGAAAAATCAATAAATTTGCACTTACTTAACAAAACTACTTCAAACCAACTGGAAATGTTAGAAGACTCAAAGAATTGTAAATTTCTACAACTGGAACTTCAATGCCAATCTGTACCAGGTTGTACCATACAAATATGACTCATAATACTCTTTTATTTCCTTGTGAAAACATCAAACTTCGTACACTATGTGTTCCTCTTTCCATGGGAGGCATCCTCTCCTCTAATATGATCCTCCAAGCATTTTAGAAGCTTCAAAAGGTGGGTGACGTTAGTTAAAAAATATTTTTCCTATCTCGAGCAATAATTTGCAAAAGTTCCTCATGCAACATTTTGCAAAAAATTACTTTTTAGCAATCAGTGACAGAGTTGCTAATATGGGTAAAAGCCAATCTTGCCGACCTCTGAAGGTGTCGGAGAGGTCTATCCCATGAATAGGACCTAAACTAAGGATTTTAAAACATACTTCTAAACTATCCACACAAACAACAACTAGCAAGGTCTAACTAAGGTGTTAGGCACCTAGGTTTATAACTTAACCTTAGGTCCTTCCCCTTTACATCAAAGACCTAAACAACAAACACACACAAAGAAGGGTGATCTCATGGATTCACCTTATTACACACACCAAAACAAGCAAAACTAGGAGCTTCAGGAGGTGCCCTGCACCAAAAGGAGTCATTGGGACTTCATAGCGGTCCTAACACATGGTGAGGCATACTAGGACTCCTAAGAAATCTTCATGACCCCTTCTTACACAAGAGAACACTCAATTGTGTCCTAAGGGGTCATACGACCCTTGGGACACACTTGAGTGTTGAAATGTGTCAAAAGGGGTCATTGGGACTTCTTAGGGGTCCTAAGGTGTGATAAGGCATACTAGGACCCCTAGGAAGTCCCCGTGACCCCTTTTGACACATGACAACACTCAAGTGTGTCTGAAGGGGTCATACAACCCCTTGAGACACACTTGAGTGTTGAAATATCTCAAAAGGGGTCATGGGGACTTCCTAGGGGTCGTAATGCATGATAAGGCATACTAGGACCCCTAGGAAGTCCCCATGATGCCTTTTGACACATTAAAACTCTCAAGTGTGTC
>MU224354.1:440550-454225 GCA_018584345.1 Thuja plicata | reverse complement strand
ACATTAGAACACTCAAGTGTGTCCTAAGGGGTCATACGACCCCTTGGGACACACTTGAGTGTTGAAATGTGTCAAAAGGGGTCATGGGGACTTCCTCAGGGTTCTAACATGTGATAAGGTGTACTAGGACACCTAGGATGTCCCCATGACCCCTTTCGACACATTTCAACACTAAAGTGTGTCTCAAGGGGTCGTACGACCCCTTGGGTTACAATTGAGTGCTCTAATGTGTTGTCGGGGGTTATAGAGGGACCTAAGGGGTCCTAGTACACTTTTTCAAGTGTTAGGACCCCTAGGAACCCTCTATGACCCCTTTGGGAACCTTTTGGATGGTTTATACTAGTGTAATTAACCTATATATTAATATGTCCTATATAATATATATATACTATACTTGATTTTATTATATATTCAACAATATTTTATATATGAAATATAATACATATCATATTGAATATATACATATATATACACACACACACACACACACATATATATATATTACATACAATTTAAATATGAAGATATCATGTGATATATTGTAAAATATATATTAATATATAATACATATAAAATAATATATAATATATGATTTATAATGTAACATTTAATATTAATAGATATTATTTAATATTTAATATATATAATAGATAATCTGATATATAATTTTTTATATATAATATATCTTATGAAGTATGGAGAAATGGGAGGGAGAAAGGGGTTGGAAATAAATTAAGAGGGAGAAAGGGGAGGGAAAATTTAAAATTCAAACTTCTGCCAGGATTTTTGGGTACCCGAAAATATCGAGTACCTGATTAGGCTCAGTATTGCTTTGTGTAGAAAACCTACTTGGTCAACTCTTCAAATGTCACAAAAATGTGGTTTTCCCCTATTTCTGTGAGTTGTGAAAATATTTTTGTATGTAATGATTTATGAGTACATGTCAGGTATAATACACTACTGGAACAATTTTTCAGGTGTATGACTTTTTGGCATTGTTGTCAAAGAGGGAGAAGAATGAATTGATGATAGTTATCTTAAGGGAGATATTGATATTGAGAGAATGAATTTTTAATATTTACTTAAAGGCGATTCAGAATGTATGTTATAAAAATAAAATAATTATCCAAGAAGGAGATTCATTAAGAAATATCAAAGTGGAAATAGATGTATCAACTCAGAGGGAGTGCAGTTATGTATCTGAGAGTTGTCATCATCAATTGCTATAACATTGTTATAGTGGTTTCCATGAATGAAAAAGAGGGAGATTGTCCATTAACTGATGAATATCTAATGGAGATGTTGAAGACCAAGTGATACCAAGTATCATGATTATAGAAATGGTTAGATCAATTATTGTTTTGTCATTGATGTCAAGCAATTGATTAATTGATTTTTACTATGTTACCATATATTAAGAGGATAAGTTAAATGGGTGACAAACACAGATCAAAAAATGATGAAGTAATGATGCTATAGTTGTTTTCTACTATATATTTGATTTTATCAAATCGGTACATTTGATTGATCAAGTCAGGAATTGCAATGATTTAAGTTATGACTAAAAGAGTTACTTTACCAAGCTAGATTGAGACAGTCACTAGAATTTTATGTTTGTCAGTTAAAGTTACCGAGCACCGAAGATGAGTTAGAAATTGAGCAGTGAATGAAGTTAGTTACCGAGTTGCAAAGCAAATTTTATTGAGTATAGTATATTGGTAATTAATGATATTAAATGATGATTAAATAAAATTTAATGCAATGAGATGATGAGCTAGATGAGGAAATGAATTAAATGAAGTTTTTTACAAGATATACAAACAAAAAATTTCAATGAGAAGATCTAAGGCAAAGATCAAGCAATTAAACATAATTATGTAAGTTCCAAGAAAAGTACAAGTTCTGAGGTAAAAGTGAGATGGTTTACCAAGTTAATAAATATGAAGAAGATGATTGAATGATAGAGCACAAATTAAGGAGATTAAGAAGTAAAAGTATGTCTATATAAAGGATGAGAAATACACAGAGAAAAAGAGGCTTGGGAATTGAATAGAGAAGAGGAAGCTAAAGAACAACATTTACCAAGGGGAACAGAGAAAAAGGTATTGAAGAATCTATAGTTTGAGAAAGAGATAAATGGAGTATGTGATGTCAGTATTCAATCGAGCATAAAGGATCTGACACAAGAAAAGGTAGTTTCTATATTTATAAATCAAAGTTTACTGTTGCTTATTAATATTTGTAATAGTACAAATCAAAGTTTACTGTTTCTTATTAATATTTGTAACAGAGAAATCTTTTAACTGATTGGATTTAACATTCCTATTTGTAAAACCTTGACTTAGGAGACATTACAAAAGAAAGTTTAAAGACCTGTAACAATGCCACTCCTAACAGGGTGAAGATCTTAATAGATTTGAGGCAAATCCTCTAAAAGGGTCATATTTAGCAAATATGTTTGTAATCTTTAATAGGATAAGTTCTTAACTAAGCATACTTCAGAAGGGTACAATTTTTATTGTGGGTTACAATTCCCACATAGGTTTTTCCCAAATTGGGTTTCCTCATTAAATACCATGTCAAATAAGTTAAATGTAGAGTTATATGAGTTAATATGATGTTGCTAAGTTTGAATGATTGATTTACATATATGAGATGTATTGTTTCTTATGTTATTGAAGTTATTTGGTGAATTGGTTATCTACTGTGTTCAATATTACTGAGTGAATCAGTGAGTATAGTTTTAAGTGGTTAAGTTTTGATTTGTCTCATTCACCCCCCCCCCCCTTAGTAGGACCAACAATGTGATGCCGTCTCAACATTGGAATCACCAAACAAGATGTGATCTCAAATAAAGCATATAGAAGAAACAAAAAGGATGNCCCCCCCCCCCCCCTTAGTAGGACCAACAATGTGATGCCGTCTCAACATTGGAATCACCAAACAAGATGTGATCTCAAATAAAGCATATAGAAGAAACAAAAAGGATGAAAATGGCAAAGCACTCATGCACATAGTACACTCAACCAACCTTTTTTTAGGAGCACAGATTCCAAGGTGAATCTAGTATCAAAAACTAAATCCACACAATGGCTGCAGTCATAGGACTAAATCTAAATCCACAATTACATGCAAATCCATGATATTCTTATGGACTAAACTCAATCGCGAAGGATGGCACCATTGACGAAACTTCAAAAATTACCAAAATTTAAACTTCAAATGAAGTGAAAATAAATAAAACCCATTTGTTCTAAGGTACCCAAAAATACATTCATTAAATTAAATTATAATTCTAGGAGAACATAGAAAAATGGGTAGCATGACACCATAAAAAACATATATTTCAAAATACAAAACTAATTAATTAAATATATAGAAGCCCAAACAGGTGAGAAAACAAACCACACATGTGGGAAAAACCATAGAATACATCTCATGGATCATTTACATTAAAATAGGAAAAATTTAAATGAAAAAATGAGATATGAGAAAAACCTACCTCACACAATGGTAAAAACCAAAAAACAAAGAAAAATTCCAAAAATCTACGGAATTAAATGAAAACTTTGGCAAAGTGAAGCAATCCTGACACGAACTCAATGAGTCGATGCCCACAAAAATTAGGTGAACGGATCAAACCCAACAAGAAAAAGAATGATTTTATCCAACATAAATGGGTGAAAAATCTAATTTCTCAAAACATAAAGTGAGGAAAATGAATATTTTTCCTCTATATAAAGTCACCTTTTGCCAAAAGACCAAAAAGAACTTAAAAATCAAATCACTTAAAAAAACAACTATAGACTTCTTGAAAATCCCATTGGATAATTTAGTCCAATTTTAATCAAGTGGAATTCAACTACAAAAAATTTATCAGTAAATAAAAATAATCCCAAAACATAAAAATTGACATTGAATTTAAATCTCTTCCGTGAAAACTGTGGGAACTCTAAATGCATAGACACATACGTGTCCAACATAGAATGCAAATGAAATCTATATTTACCCAGACATACAAGAGATACAATAAATCAATAATGAATGCATCATCCATACAGGGATTATATTGGCTAATCATCAACGATTGGTGAAACTATCTCCTATGCCACTAGTAGGGATAAGGCACGCTCAAACCTGCAACTTAGGAAGAATAATGTCTAGTGCCTTTTCACTAAAATACACACATCAAATGGAGTTGATCACAATATAAATAGTCAAATAATATACATGAATAATCAAATGACGCCTAATGGAACAGTGATTCTCTACTAACGAGATCATTTGTATGTATTACAATGTCACAACGGTAGTCATGCCATATTTAATCCTCAATGTATATTTTATTTAAATTAAAAATTAAAGTATTAAAATAATTATTTTACAACATATACATCACATAGTGGTGAAAACCTTAAATCAAATATTGATCAACACAATAGGCAAAACAACATAACATATCAAAGAAGAACATCATAATAACATAATTTTATATTATCGAATATAAATTCACCAAATATCATCATAAAGGATCATGTCACATCCTGAAAGCATCATCATGCAAATATGATCAAAATGGTAAGAAATAACATAATCTAGCGCTTGAATCAATAATGATATGTTAGAGTAATAAGATATTTCACTTATTAATTAAATCATTTTGATTTAATTATTAAAGTCACTTATTATCTGTAGTTTACTTAAGCTAAACTTTAGGCATGTAATAATTAATTCTTTTATTAATTATTATCACGCAACCTAGGTTTCTCCCCTTTCAGGGTTTTGATCACCTTTATAAGGTTTGATCTCATTGTATTTTATCATTCCCTCTTTGGATGAATATTTCATCTTTCGGAACATCATTTGTTGTGTCTCCATTCTTTGCTTTTGTGACAAGTTTTTGCTACAGTGGATCTTGGTGATAGAATTCTATCAATTCTAACATGGTATTGGAGCTTTGTTGTTGCAGCTTTCTCTTGAGTTTTTGAAGAATTTTTGGAGCGCTGAGGGTTTCAAATTTATAGAATATTTTGTGTGAATCTGGGAGGGATCTATTTTTTTTGGATCACTTTGGGCACAAACTAACCTCACAATTGCGCTCAAAAGGCCCAAAACCCCATATTTCCATATCAGGCACGTCCAATTTTGACACTGTTACATTTTGAGGCAAATTTTTTTTGCATGTAGGTATATTTTGGCATGCATACCAAGAAAATTTAAAAAAAAAACTCAATAAAACTCAAAATTTTAATTGATTTTCATAGTTTTTTTACACTATTGGTTAAAGTGATAGTCCTGCCCACCGCCAAGAGGCCATAGTGCCACCAGCCCACTGCCCCACAACCTCCTCAACCAGTGTGCCACTTGACCACCGTGTTTCCCATGACGCACCCTTTTCCCACCACCCCAATGTGTGTTTGTCACCGCACCTCCCCATTGCCGATGGCCCACGCAGAGCAACATGTGACCAGCCGTCGGTATTTTTCAGACCCAAGGAGGTTTATTTTTTGGGGGGCTCTTTTTAAAAACCACTCCTTGATTTTCCAATAACTGGAGAAAATAGAGGCCTTTTTTCGACTTTCATGTATCGTCAGAAAGCTCTTTCCGAGCTCTATCCAAATCTGGAGGTTTCTTCAACTTTTTTTTATTGTTTGTTGACTTTTTTTCCAATCAAAAATAGGGATTCTTTTCAACACTATCGGGCCTCAAAAATGTGCATACCAACTCTAGTTTTTTCTCATGAATAGGCATTAGAAATCTCTTGATGAGAACTCTTCAGATGTGAGGTTATTTTTCTGAGAAATTTGATCAAGGATTTTCCCATTCAATCTGAAGCATTTATTTCCCTGCAAATATTCTAGCTTTTCAATTTGTACTAGGGTTTGGTATTCTCTTTGTGGAAGTATTTTTTTTCTTATTTTTTGTCATTTATCTCAGAAAAACCAGAACACTCAATAACACAAAATACAAACCCTTCTGCATTTTCTATCTAGTTCTAAAAGATAACTAATAATTAAAAATTCAAGGCAGCAACAATGGAAAATTCAGCATTAGTTGAGCTTCTCACTCCACATAATTTCCATTTGTGGAAATCTTGTATGACTTAGATTCTCAAGTTGTGAGGATTATGGTCTTGTTTGGAGACCATTCAGCCATTTTTGACTTGTCCTTACAAGATCATGCAGCACAAGAACAAGATGGATGAGGCCATGGGTGTGATTTCTCTGCATGTTTCAGAAATTTTACTCTTTCATCTTGATAGTTGTGATACTCCTCTTGATATGTGGGAAAATTTTCAGACTCTCTTTGGCATAGTCAATGAATTTAGGGAACTTTATATTGAGGCAGAATTGACAGCTTCAGTCCTGAGTCATTTCCTTCTATTCAGGATTTCTTGATGAAATTAAAATCTATCAGGTCTATCTTATTGGGTTGTGGAAAGAATATAACAGATATAGAGTGCATTTACCTAATTCTTTCTAAGCTTTGTGGTCCCTTTTAGATATTTTCTTCTACCTTCCATTCTACCATGGATGCTTTGGGTCCATAATTTATCATGCCTACATTTGATGTATTCTATGATTGTTTGACTTGTGAACAAGCAAAGCTATCTCAACTTGATTCTCTTGTAAGATCAAAGAACCAAGAATTGGTTTCCCAAACATCTAAGGAGAAGCACGAGTAGAAGTAGAAGTCACGAACCACTTAGTCTAGGAAGGATTATAGTTCTAAGAACTCCCTTGGCCCACCTTCTCCTAAGGAGGAAAAATCAAAGACAGAAAGATCTATGTGTTCTTATTGTAAAAATCCCAACATGATGAGTCTCATTGCTATGAGAAGAGGATAGATGGATACATAAAACAAATTTTTGATTTGACAGCTCTTCTTAAGAATAGAAACATCTTTATTTCTTTTTCATCATCATTATAGACAGATGGACAGGAAGAAGGAAAGGGTCATGCATTATGAGAAATCGATGGTCCATGCTCTTCTATATGGCTACTAGATTTAGGTGCTTCACACCATATAGCATATTCTCTGGATTTATTCTCTTATTTTGAGGCTTCTCCTACCCCACACATTTTGATGGGGACTAAGATTTTTATGATTGTATGTGGGAATGTCTCTATTGACATTGATGATGGTGCATACAATGATGTACTTTGTGTTCCATATTTTTCCTCTAACCTTCACTCTATCTATTAGATTTCTCGTAGTGGGACAGGGAAGACAATTGAGTTCACACGAGATTCAGTGCACATCACAGATAGTGATACATGCAATATTGTTGCAATAGGGACAGTTCATCATTCTTCCCACTTGTAATATTTCTCTCATTTTGGTCCACCATCTCCACTATCAGAGACTAGCTCTCTTTTTTTTATGAGATCCTATTGAGGTGAATTTGGGTCACTTTAACTTGTGTATTTTTCTTGAGACCAGTATTGTGACTTACACACCTCCACCTCCTATTGAGTTCACATATGTTCAATAGGATTCCTTTTTAGAATTTTCTAATATTATCGCTCCATGCATCAAGCCACCTAGTGCAGTTGTTGAGGACATATTAGATGATATATATCTCCTCTCATATGATAGATTTAGCACATTCACTATCCCACCTTGATTGGAGATTCCATTATAGGATTCTCATGTGTTCTCTTTTGATAATTAGCTAGGCCTTCAAGTTTCATCCCACATTCAGAGGTTTCCTCTTCTTTGTCCATTTCCTTTGTTTCTTTCGCATTGGAGCCACATTGGTATAATCATCGACACAGGGGCTCGATCATTCTAGGGGGGCTTTGGAGTCTCAATCCTCTCTCATAGGGGTGGTTGGTTGTACCTATGGATTTGAGAGAGTCTCTTGAGACATTCCATTTCAACATACTTTTTCCATCTCTTTTTGGAGTAGATTTTTTCCCATGTGGTTTTCTCTATTTCTCCACTTTACAGAGATTTGGTTGTGATTGGGTACCTGATTGTTGTCGAGACCCAAATTTCCTAATTTCAGTAGTTGTTTCTAGGTTTTAGCTACTACCTAATTTTATCTTAAGGGGGGTGTTAGAGTAATAAAAAATTTCACTTATGAATTAAATAATTTTGATTTAATTATTAAAGTCACTTATTATCTCTAGTTTACTTAAGCTAAACTTTAGGTATGAAATAATTAATTCTTTTATTAATTACTATCATGCAACCTAGGCTTCTCCCCTTTCAAGGTTTTGATCACCTTTGTAAGGTTTGATCTCATTGTATTTTATCATTCCCTCTCTGAATGAATATTTCATCTTTTAGAACATTCTTTTTTGTGTCTCCATTCTTTGCTTTTGTGACGGATTTTTGGTACAGTGGATCTTGGTGATAGAATTCTATCAATTCTAACATGATAATGATAAAGCCAAAATAATGTACTATAACCAAATGAATCACATAGTGAAAAGTTTGATCACGTCATACAAACAGCCATAGAAATAATAAGAGTCTAAATTTGATGAAAATAACGTATCATAGAATCTAAACATGGGAGGCACTACATCCCTCCTATGCATAGGCTCACTCATGGAAGCCTAAAAAAAGATAGGGGTACAAATATCTAAACTATGAATCATCCTCCCAAGTAAATTAAGTCTCATTGCTTGCATCCCATTAGATCCTTACCTACTCAATGTGTTGACCCTTGAGGTTCAGCCTCCAATATTGAAGAATGTGAATGGGCTCCAAGACCAATGGTCTCAATAATCTCAAAAGGTCCAAAAAATATGGTGTTAACTTAGAGATTTTCTCATAACAGATGGGGCTCTTTTGTGACAAAACTTTCAAAAACACATGGTCACGTACTGACAAGTGGTGATATAACCTATGGGAATTAGCATACTTCTTCTGTCAATCTTGAACGGTAACAAAATGCTCTCTAATTTGAACCACCTAATTGCCCATATCTTGTACCATCTCAAGACCCAACACTGCACGGTCCTCCAAACAATTCCAAATCAAAGGTGTATGACATGATTGACCATACAAGGCCTGAAAAGAAGATATGCCAAGAGAACTATAATACCCATTATTATAGGAAAAATCAGCCGAGTACAAATAGTCCTCCCACCTTGACTATTGATCCTCACATACATGAGAAACATTTCCTCAAGAACCTAATTCACCCACTTTGTTTGACCATCGGTCTCAGGGTGATGGCTAAACTAAAATTGAGTTGTGTGCCCAAAGCATGCTGGAGAGATGTCCATAGTGTGGAATTAAACATTGGATCTCTATATAAAATGATCATGAAAGGTATCCCATAAAACTGAAATTATCTTCTATAAACACGTGTTATTGAAGCGATAGTATAAGAAGCTCTCATGGGTGAAAATTAGCTACCTTGGATAAATTTTCTATAGTAACCATAATGTTATCATGATGACATGATGGCATGGGTAGCCCATTAGTAAAATCAATAGATATAGTGTCCCACTTCCATTCATGAATGAAATATGGCTGCAAAATACCTACCACATGTCGATGTTATGCCTTCACTCTCTGACACTCAAGACATCTAGCCAAAAAATTGGCAACATCATGCATCATCCCTTCCCAAAAGCACAACTGTCTAAGGTTAGCATGCATCTTCTTGATGCCAAGATGTGCAAAATATGACACATGATTTACTTTGGACAATACTAAAGAATGAATGTCACATGTGACTAGTATAAAAATATCCCACAAAATTCCATCTGACTCAAAATAGTAACTTGAAAACTAACCCGCAAGGGTACGTTTGGACTCAATTTTTTCTTTAACTTCTCAATACAAAGTGTCACTAGGCAAAGCCTCAATAATACACCTACACAAATATACACCAAGAGAAAAAATAGAGATCTCATGCATTCTCCTACTCAAGGCTTCTATAAAAATGTTCTCCTTCCTCTTGATGTAATGAACATAAAAATCACACTCACAAAGGAAGTACATCCAATGACATTAACATGCATTTAGGTTTAACTAAGTGAAGATATACTACAAGCTATGGTGATCTCTATGCAACTCAAACCTATGACTCAAAAGGAATGACTCCAATGCACTATCATATGTACAATTGTCACTAACACTAAATCATGGGTGGGGTAGTTTAACTTGTTATCCTTGAGCTTCCAGGACTCATATTCTATCACTCGTCCCTCTTGCATAAGAACCACCCCCCACACCTTCAAAAAATTCATTAGTACACACCATGAACTCACATGAAAGATTTGGTACTACCAAGATATGTGCATTATTCAACTGATCCTTAACAGCCTAAAACATTTATTGATATTGAAGAGGCCAAATAAGCTTCTTCCTTTTCCTTTGAAGAGAAGTGATAAGGTGTACCAAATAAGATAAGTCCTTCATGAATTAATGGTAGTAACTCATCAAACCCATGAAACTATGAACCTTAGGAACACTGGTCAACATTGGGAAATCCATAATAGTCTTGATCTTTGAAGGATTCACAACAATACCCTCTCCTGAGATGCTATCGACCAAGTACCTTACCTCAATCCAGAGGAGCTCACATTTGGCCAAGTTTACAAATAACTAATATTCATGAAGACACTGCAAAACTTGACACAAATGGCCCTTATGCTCCTCTATAGTCCTCAAATATACTATAATGTCATCCAAAAATACAAGGAACAATTATCAAGATAGATACGGACCACACCTTCTATCAAGCCCATGAACACTGATGGTGCATGTATCAACCCAAAGCATACAAAAATAAACTCATAGTGTCCATATTGAGTGTGAAAATGTATACAATGAAAATCAGCCTCATGGATATGAAGATGATGGTATCTCAACTTAAGATCTATCTTCAAGAACACTCTTTGTCACTTTATCTCATTAAAAAAGTTGGCAATCCTTATCAAGGGATATCAATTCTTCATCGTCGCCTTATTCAAGAATTCATAGTCAATGCACAATCTGGAGTATCCATCTTTCTTCTTTATTAAGATTAGTAGTTCTCCATAAGGGGAAACACTAGGATGAATATTTTCCTTGGCCAACAGCTCCTCTAACTGCAAACAAAGATCACTTAAGTCCCAAGTGATCATACAATAAGGTTCCCAAGAAATAGGCCCAACTCTAAGAATGAGATCAATACAAAAACATATGTTGTGTTGAAGTGACATACCTAGAATCTCACTCAGAAACATATTTTCAAATTCACAAAGCAATGGGTGGTTTTGAAGAGACACCTCCCAATTCTCAATCTCATCGAGGTCACTAACAAAGACCATGAACAACTAACAACCCTCTTGCATACTCCACTTCAGCTATATGGATAAGATCATGTGAAGTGAAATAGGTCTTTGGACCCCTACAAGATTAACATGCCCACCTACATCATCCACACACTGCATCAACTTGCACTAAAAATCTATACTTGCCTAGTGGGAAGCTAACCAATCCATACCCAAAACAATGTTATACGAGCCCAAGGGTAGGATATGAAGATCTATGGTGGTGGTGAAGGTGCCCAAATCCAACACATAAACATGAACAAGGGAGTCCAAAAATACTCTAGAACCTATGGCTAACTCAGCCTGCCAACTATCAACCTGTTGTGCTGCCACCAACCCACATCTCTCAATAAGCACTAGTACATTTGAGGTCAAATTCTGACGGCCATTTGTCAGATTTCCAATGCTCATTTATTGGTATTTTGACACATGAGTCTGTCACCATTTTTGCATAGGAAATTGTGACAAAAGACGCATCCATCAGTTTACCGACACCACATCATGTCAAAAACTTGCACATGACAATAGCTTTGTTATGGCATTTCCTGTGGTTCATCCATTGATATTCTGACACCATGACCTATTGGAAATATACAATCTCTGTCAGAAATAACTGTCAAAAACATATCCTTTCCAACATTATAACTGTAGGCATACTGACAGTTTCCACCTAATTCCGATAGATATACCTGTCGGATATATAGCATTACTGTCGAAGATTCTGTCGAAAAATTTCTATTTGTGACATTGTAACTATCAAAATAGCAACATTCATGCAACATTTCTTTGACAGGTTGCCCTGTCGAACGTATAGCATTACTATCGGAAGAATTATCGTAAATTATGATTCTCTGACATTTTATCTGTCGAAGGTATAGCATTGCTGTCAGAAATTAATTATGAAATGTCAAAAAACTGATGGATATGCACATTAAAGATAAAATAGCTCAAGAGACCATCATAGGTTCTCTATTTCTTTGGTCTATATTATTGACAAAATATTTTACCTTTCATTAGCTCATCAAATCTGGGGATTTGAAAGAATTTAATAGAATATTTTCATGACAACGTATATTATTTAAGTTGACGTTGCACAAATTTATCTATTTCATGCACTTGCAGACTATGATGATGGTGATAAAGAAGCATGGCCATGGTAGGAGATGCTTCTTTATCATCATCTTCATAGTATACAAGTGCGTGAAGTAGATAAATTCGTGCAACATCAACTTAAATAATATACATTGTCATAAAAATATTCTATTAAATTCTTTTAAATCCCTGGATTTGATGAGCTAATGCAATGTAAAATATTATGTCAATAATATAGACCGAAGAAAGAGACAACCTATGATGGTCTCTTGAGCTATGTTATCTTTAGTCCTAGCTACTGTCATAGCTACCTTTTGATCATCGAGAATAATCACCACCTTGCATTTATGTACACTGCACAAATTGATCCCAGTCTCGCAAAAACATTTTACACTTGTAAATCTCATCAACACTGGAGGCCTAAAGTAATTTTATATGATCACTAGAACATTTTGTGCATGAATGAGAAATAGTATCCAAAGTTTCTAGATAACCATTTTTGAGAAGAGGAATGAGTGCAGGCCAAATAAGGGATAATTCCACCACAGAAAGGTAGACATCTTTTTAGCCTAGGTCTGGATCCTACGCCCAATTGTCTAAGGATCTAGGGCTAGTCTAGAAAGATATCTTCCATTTTGTCTACAACATTGTGTCCATCCATGATCTCAGGAATATCATCATCTTTCTACTCTTCATTTGCCAAAATATATCGCTTCTTCAAGCTTGTAGAGTAATCTTATTAATAAAAGAACTCTTACCAACATTAGGGTACCCACAGATCAAAATAGTTGATGTTATTGGTGCTTGTGCTTAAGGATATTGATTCACTGTTTTGAAATGGCCAAATCATTTTTATTTCATTTTTTGAGAAAAGCAGTGGGAGAAAATGAGCGGGTGAAAGTTGATCGAGCGCGAGAGAAGGCATTGCATTTTATTTGATCATGAATGCTCTCTGAAATGACCAATCATGTTTTCTATTTGATTTTTTTCATGTTTTTTTTCCCATATTCAGTAGATAAAAATCATGGCGGCATCCACTTAGCCATCTTTTTGATTTTCTAGGTATTTCACAAAGATACAAGTATGTGGATTTATCATTCAGTTGCTTGTAGTTATTGGTCAAATGAAAATATTTTGTCAAGTTGAAAGGGCAAGATATCAGTTTGGTGTTTTTGGTTTATGTTAAAAGTTGATTTGGTAAAATCCTCAAAAAACACACTACATGTTCTAAAATTTAAAGAAGTTGAATGTTAAATGTAAGATATATATCTCATCCATAGTAATCAAAAGAAAGGACATGA
>MU224354.1:387333-431416 GCA_018584345.1 Thuja plicata | reverse complement strand
AATAAAATACTTGTTGAGAAAGATCATCATAGGAGTATCAAAAACTCAAGATTTAAGATAACACAACATTATAAGACTCTTACATTCAACCTTCAACTCATGCACCTAATAAATAGGAGAAAAAATAAATAAAATTGAAAAATTTAACTAATGAATTGTGTTTTTCTTCTCATCTTAATTGGCCAAATTTATATGAGATTCTAAAGAAGGCCTCACTCTTAATCAGCCAAATCTTCCTTGTACCACAAAAAAAAAATGTGTGATAACTATGTCTACTCCAACCTTAATTGTTTAACAATTCATCATATCAAATAAATTATGTTTAAGAATTGTTGGGACTAGTCCTTTGGCGTGTATTAAATAGAATACAATTTTCAGCATATTATTATCACTCTATTTCTTTGTTGTAAACATGTTATTGGTTCAGTTTTGTAAAAAAACATTGTGTTAGATGAATTTAACATTATATTCATTGTCTTTCGTTTGTCTGAATGCTTCTTTATTTGTCAACCAATTAATACATGCTACTATATAAAGAAGACAATTAGAAGACAATGAAGATTTGTCTGACAAAAATGAATTCCTAGGAGATATTTTCCACAGCAAGTCAAATTGTGATATTGCTATCAGGATTCAACTGTGTAGTTTTTTGAGTCAAACTCATTGAACCATGATTCATGACTAGTGGTTAACACAAACCCATCTCTCATGAGAATGAATGGAACACTTAGCACTCATTGGATCTAGGTGATGCTCACGTGAAGCACCGGGACTTCCTGATAGCAATATCACAAAAATGAACACACTAAACTGAACCAATGACATGTTTACAAAAAATATCATAACTCGCAAGCAAAACTGAAACAATGCCATGTTTATAACTCATTAAGAGTGAGGAATAGCTTGTGCAAGGGTGAAAGTAGTTTTGATCATTTTGGTCGTGACTGTTCCTCTACACAGTCAGGAAATGTAACTATCTAATGATTATGTGTAATGTTGAATGGATTAAATGCTTTATTCTTGGTAGAAGTGAATGGAAGGAATAGTGTGTATTAAATACAATCCAGTCACTTATTGAATTCTTTGGAGACTACTGGTTTGACTGTCCATGTGCTACTAGTGACTAAGATTCATTAAAGGATATAAAACCCTTCATTTTGGGGTTATTGTGTGTGGATTCAAATGTAGGTTTGATTTGGTTAATGTTTAGAAGAGATCAATAAAGTATTTAAAGATAATCTTACATGTTTGGAGTGGTTTGAGAGGCACTTATCATGACTTTACCCTCACAAACATCGGCATAGACTGATTTTACTAAGTTTCCTTTCTCTATTTTGAGGTTTCCTTTCTCTACCGCAGGGGTACAGTCAGAGGGTTCATTGAAAAAATGATCCTTTGAATGGTTACTATGAAAATGAATGATTTGATATAGCGTATTGCTCATTTTACTTGAAGTTTGGAAATGCTTGTGCAAGGGTGAAAGTAGTTTTGATCATTTTGGTCTTGATTGTTCCTCTACGCAGCCAGGAAATGTAACTGTCTAATGATTATATGTAATCTTGAATGGATTAAATGCTTTATTCTTGGTAGAAGTGAATGGAAGGAATAGTGTTGGTGTTAGGTTTAATTTATTATTGAATTCAATGGTTTCCAAGATGTGTTGAGGAGTTTGCTCCTTGTTTAATGTTAACTGTTCCTGCACAATCCACTCATACAAAAGTGAAATTCTATGTGGAAGGGATGGTTGATAGTGTTCCTTGGGGGAAGGGGGATTTTGAAAGACTTGTTATCATTTTATTGTGTATTTCCAATATGTTTGGATGTAGGATAGACCAGGAGAATGAAGGATTACTCACTAATTGCATGATAACCCAGTTTTAAAGGGTCACTGGTTGAGGGGACAGTCAAGGTATGGATGATTGGGCCATTGGAGGACCCTAGTTATTTATATTAATTTCTATTCAAATTGGATGCATGGATTTCTTATGAATTATCGGCTGCTATGTATCCTGCAACTGGATCCGTAAATCTGCATATACTTCTCTACGGTTGTAAGCCACTTAGGGATCAAAATAGAGAAACTAAATAAAAATAATTCTTTGTCCTATTTCCTTTTAACAAAGTATCAACTATCAATGATACAATACATTTGATTCCCTAAGATATCCATACAAATGGTGCCTAGCTAGAAGCTCACGGGCTGTCCATTTGATAACCATAGTCAACATTTCAAAAAAATGGATATCCTTGAGCACAAGCACCAATAACATCAAATAATGGAGTTAAAGCATGGGCTAGGGCATGACACCAGTAGAATGTGGTCATTTCAGTGATAGAAATATACAATGGCATCATTAAACACATATGCCAGTAATATCAACAAACGTGAATCCAAACATTTGAATACAATGAATCAATATCCTTGAGCACAAGCACCAATAACATCAAATAATCGAGATAAAGCACTGGCTAGGGCATGAAACCAGTAGAATGTGATCATTCCAGAGAGAAACTCCCTCAACAATAAAATGAAATGCATTCAAATATGATGCCAGAGGCTTAAAAGATGAAGAAATCACATACCTTCTCCCGCGCTCAGTTGTCGCTCATTTTCTCCCGCTCTCTAATCGAAATACAAATGATGAGACTGTTTCAATTTTTTTTTTAATGTATACCCCAAATCTATCAAAATTCTGATGGTCAATTAAATACCCATTAGAATATTGACATCATCGGGGCCTATTACAAAAAAAACACCAAATTCATAAGAAAAAGTTAACCGTCGAAAACTTCTGTCAAAATTTGGCCCCAAATGTAGTAGTGAAGGAAGGGAGAAATAAAGGAATATAAAGAACTAGAATCAAACAAAATAGATTTAGATATACTATGTAACACACTTGTAGTCTCAACAATGGTTCCCTAGTGCTTATCTTGATGGTTATCATCTGTCGCTAAAACTCTTTGGGATCTACTTGCATCACCAACAATAGACTCAAAAGTATCTTATGTTTGACTAGTCCTTTGAAAAACTCTTTGAGGACATAGAGTTATCCTATGACCATGCTAGCCACAAGTAAAACATGCCCCTAAAAAATAACCACACCCTCTAGAAGGTACACTAGATGGATGGAAACTATCTCTACTAGTACTCTATTATATGCTCTGAGATGGTTGACTATGTTGGGACTCCCTGTCACAATGTTGATTACAACCTCTAGATGCTAGAGTACCTAAACTACGACCACTCTATTGATCCTGAGAATATCACTTCCTATGGTTTTGTTGGATCCTTGTCCAAGGTGTTGCTAAATATGCCTTGGAAGAACCTACAAGCTATACTTGTGTACATTCTGCACTGGGTCAAGAAGGTTATGCACTATGAACTTGTGCATATGTCCTTCTACCAAAACCCCTAGCTATATTATACTCAACCAATATTTCCTTCTTGGAAGACATAGAAAGTGTCCTAGGCTAATGCATACAAATGTTTCCACTAATATAGAAAGTAAGGCATTGTATAAAATGTTGCACTAATATAGGCTAATCATGTGTATAACTAGAATACTACCTTAGCTTAAAGAACTTATGCTCATACTGATCTACTGGCATAGTACCCTATGTTGGATATTTTCTGAGATTTTTTTCATATTGTCCATATATATGCTAGCATTAATGTTTTTTCATTGAGGTCAACATATTCCTATTATTGGAGACAGTGACCCCGGTATGTTCAGTGAGATAATTTATGTGGTACCACTACTATACTAAAGATCTGATGTTGTGATCGTACAATTTTATTCTAGGATTTTTGTACTTGATATTGTTCAAGTGGAAGAGGTTTGGATGCTGATTTGAGTAAGTTATGATGAATTTAATAGAGACTGTAATTTTGGTTATTCAGTCTATGAATCTGTTTCAGTATTTGGATCGGTGTGGATCGGTTATGCAATATTCTTGGTTGCTAACCTGGTGGTGAGTTCAGGACATGGATGTGTCTCCTCAGCTTGATTGGTTCATGATTTGGATGCTGGAAAGATAATTTTATTTTATGATAGTGGTTGCTAATTAGTGTTCCTGATGAACAGTGCAGAAAAGTGCATGGATTTTATGTCAGAGAATTTCCTATTGATGTCTTCGTATTTCATGTTTCTTGTTGATGCTTCTTGATTGTATCCTAATCATGTTTCTAGATCACAATGGATTATGTGATAAGATTTGGTGAATTTTATGTGGCATGTTGATGTTCTTATGAGTTCATGGTCGGCTTGGTGATGTAGCATTTTGAAAAGGTTTGTAGCATGATCTACATATCTAGAGCATGTTCACAATGTTGTCATGGATCATTGTTATGTCTTAGCCAATATTCAATGGATCACATTGAGTATTGAGGTGTAATGTATTAATATTTTATAATTAGGTTCATGGTTGACCTAGTTGAGATAAATTGATGTAATGTGTATATATGTAATCATTTTGTAATTTTGAAAGTATGAGAGATAGAGTGGAGATAGTGTGTGACACTGAAGAGAAGAGGTATGAGTGGAATTTGCAATTGAGGTAGAGATGTTTTGTATGTCATTCAAACTATTTTGGAATATTAGAGATGTTGTTTGTCAATTTGTGAGCTTGGATAGTATGTCCTCTATGATTTGAGATTAGATAATTTTGTAAGGTAGTATGCCTTCCTTGCGATTAAAATCCTTGTTGTATTTGAGCATTGAGCTTGTGAGATTTAGGTAGTGTGCCTAAATTCATGTGCATTCCCCTTTTTAATACTCCTAATAGGGTTTCCACATCAACAATATTGGTTTTATGTGTTATTTACTGTATTGAGATCTTGCTTACATGTTTATCATTCAGATCTAAGATTAAAGTTTGTAAGTTGGTTAAAGTTTGATGATATTGTGACACAAGTGATTCACCACCCCCCTCTTAATTATGTGTGCTCCTTAAGGTATAACAATTGGTATCAGAGCTAGCATCCTCTTTGGGAAGGTTGACTACTTGAGGAGATCTGGGATGTTGACCTTTAAGAAGGAGAGTTTGAGATTTGATTGAAAAAGGTATACTATATTGAAGGATAGAATAATTACACACTTGATATGTCTTAGTGAAGAACATTGGATGGTTACAAAGAAAGATTAGAAGCCTTTTGCTGATCTATCTACTATGACTTTTGATGAGAAGAAAGAATTTGAGACTAATATGACAAGAAAAGAGGCCTTGAAGAGTTCCTTATCTGATGTTGAGTATACAAACATTTTGAGATTAGAGACTACACATTAAGTATGGATAAAGTTGGAGACATTATATGGAGAAGATAAGTTTGTGAAGAAAGCTAAGATATAAAGAATGAAAGGAAAATATGAAACATTGAGGATGTGTGAAGATGATAATATGACTACCTATGTGAATAAGATCACTTACCTTGTTTGTGGAATTGCATGCACTAGTGGAATACTAGATGAAGATAAGATTGTTTCTAAAATCCTGAGATCCTTGCCTCCTTCTTACAATCATAAGGTTGTTTCTATTGAAGAAATTAGAGTTTTGACTACTATGACAAGAGATACATTGATTGGTATGTTATCTTCTTTTTAAATGAGGGAATTTGGTGATAAATTTCCTAAAGTTGACTCTACATTTAAAGCCACTATTTCTAAGGATAAGAAAAGACATGAACCTGGTGAAATTTCATCTAAGCTTGGTAGATAAGCTAAGGAATGGGAACAAATTGAGAAAGTAGAAAGAGAGATTGAAGAACTTGAAGCCCTATTTTCAATGAAGATACCTAAGGGATCTGGTAAGTATGAAGGAAAGTTGCCTTTGAAGTGTTTTTCATGTAATAAGATTGCTCACATTGCTTCTAGATGTCCTAACAAAGAGCCTAAGTAAAAGCATAATAATTTTAGTCCTAAATACCAGAAGAAGTGTTACTATGTTTTTGATGAAGGAAAAATAGATGATGAATCTGAGAAGAGTGAAGATGAGATTTTGTTCATTTCTATCAGAGATGAGAATCCTAATGAAGGGAAATCCTTGGTTTCACATGTGGATAAGAAAGATTAGTGGGTTATTTAGGGTCGATGTTCACATCACATGACTAGAGAAAAAATAAAATTTATGAAGCTTGAAGATGATTATGGTGGATTTGTTAGATTTGGTAACAATGCTCCCTAGTTGATCAAAGGAATAGCTTCAATTATTCTTTATGGTAAGAGTAATACTGATGATGTTTTATATGTTGATGGTTTAAGACAATTTTTTGAGTGTTGGACAATTAGTTGATAAGGGATATCATTTCAAATTCAAGAATGGAATGTGTAGAATTATTTAAAGTATTTTAATTTAGATTACATTGGGTACAAAGACCAGAGGTAATGTATTTCATTTGAGCAATTCAGAGAATATATGTTTGATTGCAAATATATATGATAGTTGGTTATGGCACAAGAGATTTTGTCATGTGAACTTTGATAACATTGTGAAGATAAATAGTACAAATGCAGATAGAGATTTACCTAGATTGTTGAAGCCTACTAATGCGATTTCTAAGGAATGTTAGTTGAGCAAGCCAACTAAACCTACTTCTAAAAGAAAGACATATTCTTCAAGTGGATTGTTAGATTTGGAGCATACTGATTTATGTAGTCTTGCGAGAACTAGAATTTGTTATGGAGACAAATACTTTATCTTATTCTTTGATGATTATTCAAGGATGATGTGGGTTACATTTTTGAAGGAAAAATCTGAGTCATTTGACAAATTCATGATTTTTAGAGCTATAGTTGAGACTAAGACAAGTATGAAATTGAAATGTCTAAGATCTAACAGAGGTGGAGAGTGTTGGTCATGAATTTTCCATTTCATATCTTGGTTTGGCTTAGGTTTGTTTCATGTTTCCTTTGCAATATGTTTAAATTTTATTCCCACTTTCTAGTCTTGCCCATATTATTTTTTGAAAATGGCTAAATCACGGTTTTAAGTTAAGTCTCCTTTTAGTGCTTAGTCTCTAACTCGCCAACTAAAAGTAATGTTGATGGCTAGGTTGCAGATTGTTTGCGGTATGTTGCAATAATTGTTATGAGTACACAAGTGTCAAGTTTCATGTTAGTCATAGAATCACTGAATCTCTAACAAAATTGAAGTTAATTGTGGTGACATAGGGAACAATTTTGTTTTTACCTTGTCTCCAGATCCTTGATGTTATATCACGGTTAAGTTTTTCTTCGCGATCCAGTGAGTAAGTGCTCTATGCTTTGATCGCTAGCTCGTAGGACCTCTTGAGTACTTACATGTTTTTCTTGTGACTTGATGAGATGTTGAAAAGTGGAAATCTCTTGGTGAAAATCTGAAGGTTAGTCGCCAGCTCATGGATCATTAAGTGGTTAAGTTAAGAATGACAGTGAGCTTGCGATAAAGGAACAGAGATGAAATAAAAATTTTAGTCGCCAGCTCACAAAGTGTTGATGGTTAAATGAAAAATTTTGGTGAGTTGACGATAAGAAGGAAATTTTAAGTAAAGGGCATTGTCCCTAGCTGGTAGAAAGATTCATCAGTTAGATAATATAGTTAGCGAGCTTGCGATAAGTAAAGGATGTGTGTATGAATAATTCATACCTTCATGAAATAAAGGTGCTATCTATCAATTATATGGAAGAAAATAATACAATTTAAAAAATTAATTAACAAATGAAGCATTTAACATCTCATGGATCTCTAACTAAGATTTTCTAATAGAGCTCTCAGCCTTAATCTCTACTAGTGACAATCCTAGAATGAGAATTTTAATTATAATATGCTTAATCTAGCTGAAATTTCCTCCATTGCTATGATCTTTGATTCAAATTCTCTACTAAATACTCTCAATTATGCTTAGATGCTATGATATGCTCTCAAATTGCTATGAAATGCCTATAGTAAGGATGCCTTGCATTCAAATTTTCTAGGATCCCTTATGCTCTCAAAATAGCTTGTATTTATAGGACTTTCCCAAGTGTAGGGGGTAGAGTTACTTGATCATGATTAAGCCATGGTTGAGTGAGAGGCTTTCAAATCGGGGGACAATTTAAATGCTTGTCTCAAAGTTTGGAAAAAGGGACAAATTTGAGTGATTGAGATTAAAATTTCAAAATGAGTGATTGAGATTGTAAATTAGGAGTGATCCATGTGCTTTGTGTTCTCAATTCTCATTGGTTGCTCAAATTCATGTTGAAGGATATTAGGATTTATTAAATTCAATCAATTAATTAAATTATCCATGTAAGGGAATAGGTTCAATTTGATTTTTGATTTAAAATATACAATTAATTAATTAAAATCAATTATATAGATTGATTAATCCCTTTAGGCTTATATTTGATCATTTGATGTCATTATTTATTTGATCCCTTGATTTAAATGATTTTGTCCAATTTGGTTGATAAATGTCCATTTAAAATTTGATTTGATCCATTTTGGTGAAATTTAGAGCATTTTGTTGAGATTTGCAGATTTTCTTGATAAGAAAACACCTGCCCAGGTTTAGGTGTCTACAAATGCCCCTCTTTGAATTGATGTGCGAAGCGCATTGCTTGAAAGAAAATTGCATGTACTGATCACTGATTTGATACCTATTTGATTGATTGATACAAAAACCTGATTGACTAAGTGATAACCTGATTCAATGATTGATTTGAAACTCTGATTTGAAATCTCTGATCTGATTGATTGTTTTGAAAAACTAACTTTAAAATCCTTGATCTCGATTGATAAAAACCTGATTTGATGATTGATAACCTGATTTGATAAAATGAAGAATGCCCCACTGATAATGTTTGAAATTCTAATGCCCTAGATTTGGTAATTCTTGATGAAGATTTGATTTTATACTACGATAAGGCCCCCTTAGAAATGAAACAGATTGATCTCCAAATAGAAAAGATGATGAAATTGATAGAAAATAGATCCAGTATGTTTTCATTTCTGAAAAACATTGATGATGATCCTAGCAAAAAAAATGCTCCAGTGTGAAAAAAATGTAGATTAGGTCAAGTGAGGTTAAATTGGGTAAAAAATCCCCCAAAATTAGGTCAATTAGCTTAAATAGGTTGAAAAACCCATTTTTACTATTCATTTTCACTTTTCACCCTTGAGAATTTTCTCTGATCCTGTTGAGATTGATAGTGATGGTGGTTCCAATTAGAAAGCATCATTTTGAGCTAGGACACTGGTATCAGAGACCTCCTGAGTATGGACCTCCAGTAAATGGTTTTTTACCTTTATAGTGCATTTATTGCTTCATTTTAATAGCATTTATTACCTTTTTAATTGCTTTCTAGGATAGATTAGATGAAATGACACGTAAAATAGGTTAAATGATACTTAGGAATGTTAAATATCACCTTTGTGTTGTGAAATGACGCCTATGCATATCCAAAATCCATGTATCACTAGGTTAGAATTTTGCATTTGTACAATAAACTACATCGTATAAAAACCCTAGTTGTATAATGCCACGTATAAAGTTTAAAATACTGTGTAGGAAGTTGAAATCTTACATACACCATAAAGTGATTCCTCCGATGAATCAAATCATGCTTAGCATCATTTAAATGATGCCTAGAATGAAATGACACGTACACTATGCCAAGTGATGCCTACTTTGAAAATTGATATAAACCTGATTTAGGAAGCACAAACTACTTTTTGATTGATCGTCTGGATGACCAAATTGATTTCCAAGATAGATAGATGTGTTTTATTAATGCAAACAAGTGATTAGGATATTAGGATAATCATAAAAATGGATGTTTGATTTGTCAATCTAATAGGATAAATTTGATTTATAGGATAACTGATCATATTGGTCCCTTCTCAAGATCTAGAGTTAGGAACAATAAGTTGATGTGCTCAAAAAGAGAAAAGGATTGATTGAATTTGGTTTGATTGATGTAGAATGATCCACTAATATAATGATACTGATATGATTCCCTTGATTTGAAAAATAGGCACATTTCTGTAAGTTGTATGTATAGAATCTAGCCTCCTGGATACTTGACATATCTGATGAGTTGATAGGTCCTAAGTTACATGTGATTGAGCAGTACAAGTTGAGTTTCCTTTTAGAGATTCCTCAGTTCTAGCTGAACCAGGTTTTATTGATAGCTGTGGTAGAGAATTGGCACTCTGACCACAATAATTTCTACCTTCCACTCAGCAAGATGACTATTACTCCCGAGGATGTCTATAGATTTCTCTATATCCTGACTCGAGGAGAGCGAGGTTACTACGATTAGGTTTATGATGATAGTGTATGAAAACATGTCTTCAATGATGATACGATCAGAGATTATATAATCATGTGGGTGTAGTTTTCTTAATTTCCTACTTTGTCAGGAGTTCTAGGTGTTGTGATTGGAGGTCAACTACTTCCTAACCGACGAGGTTGTAGATTATCAATTGGCTAGGGTCAGATCTTGGAAAATTTAATTGCACATCCACGATATTTTGATTAGGGTTCTTGCATGTTGGCACAACTTTACCATGATTAACATGAGGTTGTTGATAGAGCTAGGGTGGCTATATCAGTTGGTGCTATATTATTACAATTGCAGACCTGGGAACACATCCTTGTTACTAGACTAATAGTAGCTCGAGTTCAAGGCTAAGGATGGCCATATACATTTTTGTATAATGGGATGGTTTTCCAACATTGTTTGGGAAAAATTGAGTATTAGTGTCGTACCATTGATGATATTGATCAATTCATATGGAGAACCTACCTTGGATATGAGGGATGGTGGGAGGATGATGATGAGCTTCCATATATGTTTTCCCAGTGTTGGATGATTGGTCAATCACCACTTGTGATAGAGAGATCCTTCTTTGGGAGAGTTTCTAGGCAATATGGTCGAGTCCCAGATATGCCACAGGGTATGGCATTATACGCTCGGGTATAGGTAGAGCAGTCTATGTGGGGAGAATAGGTTAATTACCAGTACGCTTTCATTAAGATTAATAGATTGATATACATCCGGTGGGACATGTTAGACCACATTTCTGATATTGGGATGACTGCTGATTACAGGGAGTGATTCTTACAACACAAATTCACTAGATCCATAGATCCTATGGAGCCCATTCTTGATATGGACGATACATCCGATGATGATGGTGGAGATGGTGGTAGTAGAGGTGGTGGTGTGAGAGGACTGATAGAATGACATCATATAGCATTGAGAGCTCCTAGGATACTCAGAGTTGTAGGAAGAGGATGAGTGGGACCTTGAATGCGGGGTGGTCATGTCAGGGCTAGGGGTGGTGGTTTTGGACAGCTGAGATAGAGACAAGTACAGGCACAGGTTCAGCCTAGACCAGCTGCAGGATGGGGTTCACAGAGACAAAACTAGAGAGATGGTAGGCAGGCTCATCTAGATGCTACTAGAAAAGTTCCAGGAGCACAAGCTCCTCCATAGGTTCACGTTCAAGCATAGTAGTTTCCTCTTGTATAGGGACAAATTCTAGCACATCAGGTGCCTCCACATATTTCACAATTATCTTAGGCTCCTCTATAGGATCCACAAGTGATAGATGCCTTGACACAAGATGTGAGGACCTTACACACTGGGTTGACATCAGTGGTTGGTTGAATGGATCTGGTAGCTTCCATGATGTAGAAATTTATGACTATGATGACACAGATGCCCAGTGTTGTGAGCACCAGTCAAGTACTACTGACTACATAGGATAGATCGGGTGACAGGGATCCTGATGGGATAGGTGATGGATCATGTACAGGTATAGGTGATGGATCAGGAGCCCCATGCTGGGTCTTGATATAGATTGGATATTGATCCACATTGAGATGTATTGATGTATCATTTTTATTAATTTTGATAAGGACTATGTTGATGTATCATTTTGTTGATGATATTGTATCTTGATATAAAGATGTTATGGATCTTTTGATAGACATTTATGTGATGATCTCCTTTGATTCCCATGATGTGTTTATGATGTTGATGTGAGCTTTCTTTATATGTAGATCTATATGATGTCTATGATGCATTTACTTTTATTTATGCTATTGATGCATTTTATCTTATATATCTCATAGATATATGGATGCAAATGATGTTATGCAACTACTTCTATATACTTCTCTGATTTTCATGATGAATTAAATTTTTTATGCAATGATAATAATAAATGAATGCAACTAGCTTTTTGGATTTTGATTTATGAATGTATGCAACTTATATGAAATGTACACTTAAAATGGATGTAAAATAAATAATGATTAATGCTTATTTTGATTTTCTGATATAAGCTAATGATTAATGATTAATGCTATGAATGAATACAAAAGATAATCTCACATCATTGATTTTAAACAAGGATAATTGATAATTGAAACCCCAAAATTGATTAACCCCCTTTAACTTGGAAAAATCCTCAAAACATATGCAATTAATCTAACATGATAATGCAATGCAATGCAACTAATTGTCACTAGCTTTTTGCAAAAGAATTGCAAAAGAGATATATTATCATCATTGAGTGTTGTGGAACTAGGAGCAAGTACAACAATCACTGACCACATCATGATGATATGAATATCGCTTTAATCTCTTTGGTAACCCCTTGGGAAACTAGTACAACCCTCACTAGTTGAATAACCAACTATGGGAGTATGAATACCAGTTTCATCAGATTCAATGTTGTAAGTGGATTTTGGTATTAAGATATGGAAAATCTAAATAGCCAAGGTATCCATTTGCATAAACAAATAAAGGTTAATCATCCTTCCTATATGAAAGTCCTTGATGGTCTTTGATGACCATGTCATTAGACGAATTCACACAAGTTGATGGATCTTTCTCAAAACACTCACTCAAAATAAAGAAAATATCATGTCTTCATCATACCCAATCTAGTTGAAACATCATTGATTAGCTAAAAAGACATAATAAAATACAATGAATATCATCAAAAATCTTCAAGTGTTTTTTCCTTGTATCAATATTTTCAAAAGAGTTCCAAACATTTTGATCATGTAGGTTTTGTCAATTTTTAATCCTGATAAAATAAGTCAATGAAGTTCAAGGATCAAGTTGTTAGGTCAAATGCTTGGGTTTGAACAATCATATCCATCAAAGGTTCAACAATACATCTCCTCTGAAATTCTGAAAATATGCTTCTGATATGTGATCAAAATGTAGCACTTATTGAATTTGTTTGTACCAAAAACTAATGATTTTTCCCCCAAGTGATAAATGTAACCATGTGAAACGTGGGAAAATGAAACCTAGTATGCAACAATGCAGCTAAGTTACTGTCACACCCTGCTAGGGAACCCAAGAGAACAAGCCAACTAACTACTAAGAGATGTGAATTTTTTTTCTCAATGAAATATTAGTACTACTCTAAGTCCTCACAAGTTCCCTAACACTATTATTCAAGCAACATAATCTAATCTAATCATTTCACCATTAAGGCATTGATTGATTAATATAATTTTGAAATTAATTCCTTTACTCTTAACATTAAGTTACATGTATAATCTTACCATCAATCCTAATATTTTAACATGCATCCATGTGAGTTATCCTTTACTAAACTTATGTCATTATTTACACTATTCATTAAGCATTCAGGTGAAAGATAAATATTTGATGGACATGCAATGCCCTATATACTTTATTATTTCATACGCATTTATGAAACATAGTAACCAGAATCCAATATTAGATTCTATAGCTATTTATTCATAGATTCATTAACTCGTAGTATTTTCCAAAACTATGCGTCAAGAGATAGCACATTCATTTAGAAATACATTATTTCATATTAAGTCTAAGATCATTTATTATACCAAAAAGTAATAAAAGATACGTGAATAAATACCCTAAACAATTATCTTTTCATATTGATAACATACAATATTTCCCTTTCCTTTTACCTAGATCTACACATTCCCTTATACATTACTTTTAATTACAATTATATACAACATATCATTAGATTCAATGATTTACAAGAGATTTCTTTTACAAGAATGAACATACATAAGTACATCTTTACATATACAATAAGAAGTCTTCAAAATTGAAAATCCAAAAGGAATAGGAGCCAAGAAGATCCATCTAACCATGAATAGTACCTTGATATAAAGATTAACAACCCAACCATGTGGATCCATAAAGAGTCCACTCCCCTGTGCCAGGAGACAGAGACCAAGGTCCACGCAAGAAGGTAACAACTAGGATATTCTTTAGGAGAAAATAGCATTTTTCCCAAAACAAAGCATAACTTGAAAATGCAAGAAGATCAAAAAGACATAAAGCACATTCTTATAAACTCTAAGACACACACTAGGTGAGTGTCATCATATAGCCCTCATCCCTTGGGTTATCTTGGTAATCCACTCCGGGCCCTGGCCCCCAAGTAGGCACATGCAGAACCAAACATCTCTCATAGGGACAAGACTGTTTGATTGTGATATCGCAATAGGACCTTCTCCCACTCCCATCCGTAGCCTATACTAGCACTACCAGCATGGGTGAGGCTTATCTTAGTTAATGTGTAGTACCCCTTCCCATAATTTTATTAATTTTTTCACTATATTAAACAACTCACCAGTGGGTTATCCTAGTACTAGCCACTTACGGCCCCGGCCCCCACTGTGAGCCACTCACCTAGTGTTATTAGGTTCCCTACCTCTAAAAAACATCATCAATTCACATAAAGACAAGTACCATAGGTACACAAGTATTTACAAAATGATTGAGTTTAGGAAAGCACTAGTTGTCTTGAATCCTTTGCACAACCCTAAACTGCAATTGAGTACACATATAGATAAAACTCATCCACATTGCATCAAATGCATCAAAAGGAATTCTAAACAACATAATAACATCATGAAACTCATAAAAACATAAATTATAACATCAAAGTAACCTAGGATTGGGTTTAGGAGATCACTGATTGACCCTAGTCTACGAAACAATCCTAAACCCTAATATCGCATTCAAGATGGTAAGTAACACATAGGAATACATCAAAATGTATCAAACATCAAAATTTATACAAAACCATATAAATAGTTCCTTTTGGTACCACCTCAAACCACAACACATCATGACAAGATCATATTGTAGAAAACATGCTGATTCCTAAAATTAGGCTGTCTGAAATTTTCTAAAACCTTCAAAATCTAGAATCTTTATTTAAACTCCTAGGAGGATAAAACCACTCTCAAAAATCTTGGAAGGTATTACATAAAATGTAACTTAAAGTATAAGGAATTAAGATTAATTCCTTATACTTAAATGTTATATTTTATGTTTCGCCCTAAGGCTGAAATCGGGCTGAGACCACCCTAACCCTAATCAGGGTTCCCAAAATTATCCAAAACTCTTGAGAGGGTTCCAAAAGGTCCTAAACATAATACCATATGAAAAATATGTGTCCTAAATGTTTAAACACCCCATAGGGTCAACCCTGAGTCAACACGACACCTTAAGCCCTTCTAGAAACCCTAAAAACTAATCTAGAAGAGTCCTACACAGGTGGTAGCCCAAGCTGCTTAGGTGGTCATGAAGCTGTGCAGGTGGGAGTCCAAGATGTGCAAGTGGTTACATCCTGCATAGGTGGGGCTTCCTCCTACATAGGTGTTCACGAATCCTGCACAGGTGGTACTCAGTTCTGTGCAGGTGGTCAGGATTGTGTGCACTAAGGACAACAACCTTCAGTTTTGACCTTTGGGGTAAAACAAGGCAAGATGGAGGTCTGGGAAGAAGAATCAGAGGGATACCCAGTTTAGATACCTCTATTCTCCTTCCAATAAATCCTTCAAACCCATCCTACCTTCAAGTTAAAACTATTTAATTACTACCTATATGCGCAAGGTGCAAAAAGGTGACGACAAGAAAACACTATTCTAATAAGGCAAAGGTCTGGATATATCAACTGAAGAAGGTTTCTAATAAATCCAATACATTATAAGGTGAAAAATCACAAAGAGGAGCAGATAAATGAATAATCCATAACCATTATCTATCATTAAATTACCCTTTCATTATTCACATCATATAAGAAGGCATTGTATCAAAAATAGTCATAACAAATAGTAAAACAAACATGATTCTCTTTCCAGGTAGAGCCTACCTGGATTCCTATGGAGAAACCTTTGAAATAAATTCCAATTCCATTCCAGCCAAGCCTAATCTCCTCAAGCCTTCCAATCATAGAGATATCTTCAAAATGCTTCTTCTAACCTTTCTAATAGATTCAGATATATAGTTTTCCGTACATATTATCTTTGTTTTCTTCCTAACTTTTTACTTTCAAAATCTCCTTTCATAAATATGTTGTAGGATTGGTTGCACGGGAAGTTTCAACTAATGCAACCATCCACAACCATCTTTTGGTTATTAGTTTGGATTTTAATAATTCTTAGATAAATTTATTAGGTAGATTGTTTCCCATGAATCCTTTTAGTTTATTTACCACCTTAGTTACTTTTTTTTAATTTCAAGCTTTAAGTAAATTTGTTTATTTTATTCTTACTTTCACTTGAGATAAATATTAGTTACTATTCTCTCTTAAAAGAATAATTAGTAATTACTTTTATTTTATCCAAGGATGAAGTGGATCTAATTACACACAATAGTTAATCCCTTCATTATAATTAAAAGGGAATATAAATAAATAAATGCATAAAAACTCACATTAAAACATTTATAAAAACATATTAATATAAACATATATATAGACATATACATATGTGTGCACCCATATGTCTATGTGTATATATCCATGTAAATATTATTATAAACCATGCGTTAATGAATACCTTAGAAAAAATTATTATCATGTATTTAATTCTATAGTACAATCATATTATTATTAACAGATATTCCTTCCACAAACCGATATTCACTTAGTCCTAGGGACTACAAAAAATATCCATAGTAAACAGCTTTAAAATACCAAGCAAACATAATCAAACATTCATCCATAAACAAAGGATAAATTCAAAAAGAACCAACCCAGGAACAAGGATCAGGGATAGGCATAATATTTTGGGACCTGGTACTATCTCCATAACAACAACAATGATCGAGGAGTTTGGGGCATGCTCAGACCTATGAAGCCAGGTGAAGTCGATGCCCAATACCTGCAAGCCTACATCACTGAGAAGAAATACATGTGCATTGATGTACATATTAAAGAAGACATTACAGATAGATGATTGGGATCGATACATCGTGTGGACCTCATCCATGTGAGTAACTACAAATTCATCCTGAATCATGAAAACACATCATGTATATAGGCACACACACACAATGAATGTAACATGAGGGTTAGAATCTTGAAAATTGGGTTAGTCAATAATTGATACTAATAATAAATCACCATAATCATAATAAATATCCTAAAGCATTAAGTGACATACAAGATTCATCGAAAGTAACCTTAATAGAAGAATATATCTCTATCCATCTAGCACATATCGCATAACATCCTAACTATGTTCAGAAAGGTATTGAAGGTCTTTTATACATACATGGAGACAAACACATAGATAAATGATACCTTTAGACAATATGTCTGATATTAGAATTCTTAGGTACAAGCCGATGAAATCATTATAAACAACTTACAGGAAAACAAGTATTAAGGTATAGAGAAACATCTAAAGATCTTACTTCATTCAAAAACTTGTATTAGGGTTAGAGGGGTATTACAGATACTTTATTATGACTATGCATAAATGAAAAATGCAATGAAGGATATTTACAAATGCGATGATGAAAAGACAATATGTACAAATGCAACTAGGAAAGACCTAAGGGATCAAAAAGTGTCTGTTTGCTAGGTTTTCACCTTTTGGGTTTATTTCTCTTTTTCTCTTTTTTTTTTCTTTTTTTTCTACCAAGGTGCCTATTGCTAGGTTTTCACCAAGGTACTTTTTCTCTTTTTCAAATTTTTCAATTTTTTTCTTTTTTCATTTTTTTTTATATCATCAAGGTGCCCATTTGCTAGGTTTTCACCAAGACAATTTTTTTTTTTTTTGAATGTTTTTTTCTTTCTTCATGCTCAATTTTCTCCTTTTTCTGATTTTATGCTTTTCCATTGTTTTTTATTTTTTATTTTCTCATGTTTTTGAATTTTGAATTTTCTCACGTACAAAGATTTGATGTTGAAATCATCGGATACACACTCATCTGATATTCTTTCCTCCTATACTTTTTCATCTGATCAGGTATGAAACCTCTTTAGATGGATGCTATTAATAGGTTCCTGTAGTTCATCACCCTCGCAATTAGCTAACTTGTAAGTTCCCATTCCAAAAGAGGAAGTAATGACAAAGGGTACAAGCCAATTTTCTTCCCATTTTCCTTTATTTTCCCTATCTACTTGATTTTTAGGGTTTTCTCATAACACTAAGTCTCTCACTTGAAAGGTTCTTGGTTTGATATGCTTGTTGTAATTTATTGAGATTGTATTCTGATAGACCTTAAAATGTTCCTAGGCTTGTGTTTGGTTTTCCTCCAACAATTCCAATTGTTGAATTTGGGCGACCCTATAATCCTCATCATTAATTAATCCATGTAAAGAAACTCTTAGGGATGGGATTTCAACTTCCAAGGGTAAAACAACTTCTTCCCAATAGACTAAGGAAAATGGTGTAGCCCCAATAGGTGTTTGGATGCTATTTCTATATGCCCACAATGTCAAATTTATTGGCACATGTCAATCTCTTCCTGACTTATCAGCCGATCTCTTCAAGATTTTGAGAATATTCTTGTTTGTGGCTTCGGCTTGTCCATTACCTTGAGGATAGTAAATGGAAGAACAATGATGCATGATATGAAATTTTTCACACGGTTCATACACATATTTTTTCTTGAATTGTTTTCCATTATCTCTGATGATGGCATGAAGAATACCATATCTTCAAATGATGTGATTAAGGATAAACATTAAAATTGGTTTTCCTATGGCAGTTGTCAAAGGTACAACCTCTACCCATTTGGTAAAATATTTTATTGTTGTAATGATATATTTATGACCATTGGAAGAAGGTGGTTAAATTATTCCAATAAGATCAAAACCCCATTAATAAAATAGCCATGGTGTGATAAAAGGATGCAATTCTTATGCAGGTGCATGGATCATGTCTCCATGGTATTGGAATTTTGCACACACTTTCATAAAGTGGCAAGCACTTTTTCTAAGCTTTTCTAGAAGTACCTATTATACACTAAATTTCTCATCGTAGGTCAAGCTCTCGTAGTCTTGATAATCTAGTATAACATGGGAATCATTTCCAAGTTGTGGGACCTTTGCTAACTGAAATGAGACCTCCAGATTCTAGGCTGGATCCTCCTGGATAATAACCCAAATTTACTTCTCAACATGAAAGTAAACTCTTGAGGGGAAAGGGATAGAAGGAATGCATGAAATGGAAATAATTGAAAGCCAACTATCCTACTAGGTGATACATCGAAGGTGATATGAAGACAACATAGTGGCCACACCAACATGAAGACTCTTAGATATAATAGAACACAATCTTTATGAACAGGCTTGCATAAGTATTTCATAGAGAGGTCCAAAATAGAAAGAGGCTAATCAAGGAAAGAAAATATTTCACAAACAATATCTTTCCTAAGAAATTTAGACACAGATTGTGACTTGCAAGAAAACGTTCACTACAGCAAATGGATGCAGAAATGAGACAAAATAGTTAAGGATGAACAAAATCCACAAAAATATCTAAATAAAATCATCTACAATAGCATGCAGAGATGCTAAAAAAGATAAGGACTCTGGAATCTAAGACTTCTCTGATATAAAATAGTGCATCATATTCATTAAGATAAAATACAGAAAGAGGGAAATTAGAGGATAGAAAAATGTCACAGATAATTCCCACAAAATCTAGATTCCAATGAAAGATTACAAATTGCCAAAATTAGAGGGAAGAAAGAATGCCTCAGATAAATTTTAAAACTAGAAAAATCTCATTACCAACAACTTCTAAAACTATTATATACATCCTCCTTTTGCATGTAGGACTGGAGAAAATAGAATAATTAGAAACCCTAACTCTATCAACTCTACTCATAAATGTATCATGAAATATCTGAAATGATTTAATACGCCTTTGAATATCTTTACTTTTCCATTAATGTAGCTCTAATAAGTCATCCAAACCCATCTCTCTGTCAAATTCCTGAGAAATCGTGCCACCGCTTATGAACTCTGAGAATCAGATTTTCATAATTTTAAATATTCAAATAATAACAGTTAGGTGGCGCGGGAGCTTAATCAACGGTTCATATTTGAATCTTCATTTTCCTTTAAAGTGGAGCCGTAGATCCCTATCTTTGTTATTATTGCCTTTTTCCTTTAACCCACATCAAACTATCCCTTAACCTTGAGTCCTCGATTTTCTTATGTCTCCAAGTCATGAGATGTTTTTATTAACTCTGGGTTTATTACGAGACAATGCGACCACCACAAGATTGGATCTACATCGGATGACTATCGCTAAGTATCCAAATCATAAGAGAATATTTTGTTTCTTTACAAGACTTAGCGACCACCACAAGATTAAAATCTTATCAATGGCATGGATTAAATCATACGCAAACTCTGAGCCTTTACCTTACTCAACTTCCTTGACCACAGTTCATTTGGAGACCTAGCGACTGAGTAGTCTTGTGGTCTCCTATCTTTCTGCTTAACTATGGTTTCTTCACAAGACTTGGTGAATAAAGGAAAGCCTAACTCAACCGGTGTGAACTCAAGTTATATTTGCAAGGTTAGAAATATACTGAGTCATGAGATCTCACGATCTTTTGTTAACTCCGAGTCACTTCACGAGATCACATGACTATTGTTGGATCATAACATAAGATCAACAGTCAGCTCAAAGTTGGGAGAACTTTTAACTAGCCTCGTCATTTTATAGAGACTAAGCAACTAAGGCAAAATAGAATAGGCAGTCTCCAAGTCTCGTGATCTCTACTGATGTCATCATTTCTTTTGGAGACTTAGCGACAACCATAAGATGGAGAATATGAGTGATCTAGATCGACGGCGCGTGGGAATTCTCTTGAGCTTTGGAGAATATTCCTTTTCTAACCATGACAAGGAGACAAAGGGTATTATATTTGTGCACATGTCTTTAGAGGGAGCTTAAGTTATCCAAAAAGGTAATGAAAAAATAGAATAAGCTTGGGATAACTAGGGTTTTCTATCAAGTTTGCATAGGGCTTTCAATACTTAGGTTATTTTGTATGAACAAGACATACCAGAGGGCTAAAAACATAGCAAAGGTCACAACCAAGACCAAAAAAATTAAGGTCTTTCTCAGAGGATGGGCTCTACCCTTGTGGAAGCCATATTTACTCTACTTATAGCCAAACTTTACTAGATGAGGAAAATTTGGGTAACAGTACCCCATGCAAAGTATTTTCTTAGCTAAACTCAACCCACTAGAATATCACCCACAAATCCCCTCGCGAACATATTTTAAATCTAATCTCAATTCCTTGTCCTCTAGACACCTAAGAAGCATTCCTTCAAGACCCTTGCGATACAATGTGTCTGATAAGATGGTGTAATGAGTGGCTTGTCTTATAAAATGTCATTTTTGGGAATGGGTTTGGTCAATAGGTAAAATTTGGTCTTTAAGATAGGAATAAATTGGTCCATACCAAGGTGATTCATTTCCATCAATTAAGGAAATGATTTGGGTGTCGGGTAAGTCAAAAGCCAGTTTTACTAACTCTTCCACCAAGAATTCATACCTCGCATTCTGATAAGGCATTTGGAGTAAAGAAGCCAAGGTAGCCATAGCATCGAAAAACCTATTTTTGTCTCTTGGAATTTTCTCAAATGTGGTTAAGGAAAATTATTTCTTCCAGTCATCTACCATTCTCTTATATGGAATCAATTTTTCATTCTTAGTTTGGTATTCATCATTGATTTGGTTGATAACAAATTGAGAGTCTCCATAAACTTGTAGTTCTATAACGTTCCATTCTAAAGCCATTTTGATGCCTATGACTAAAGATTCATATTATGCAATGTTATTTGTACATGGAAACAAGAGTTTTTAAGATTTTGGAATGGTGTACCCTTGAGGTGTGATCATTAAAAATCCTTCCACTGAACCATTTTGAGTATAGGATCCATCAAAATACAACATACATGCCTTAGCTTCCACATTGACTATTTCTACATCGAGGAATTCAACTTGAATGGGACGAGTAGACACTAATGTATTTTCAGCCAATTGATCAAAAATAACTTTGCCCTTAATAGCTTTATGATCCACGTATTCTATATCAAATTCACTAAGAACCATTGCCCATTTAGCAATCCTTCCAGTTAGGGCTATTTTGCTAAGCAATTATTTTAAAGGATCAATCTTTGCAATCAACTTTACTTTGTGCATCAACATGTAATTCCTTAGTTTTTGTGAGGCAAAAAACACTGCTAGGAAATATTTTTCCATGAAGCTATAGTTTAATTCATATTTTATCAAAGTTCTACTCAAATAGTAAATAGCTCTTTATTTTCCTCCCTCATCCTCTTGTGCCAATAAGACCCCTAAAGATCTTTCTGTTGCTAAAATATAAAGCAATAATGGTTTTCCTTTGATAGGAGGCATCAAGATAGGTAGATTTACCAAATATTTTTTCAACAATGTGAAGGCTTGTTCACATTCATCATCCAATGTAAAAATAGCATCTTTGTGTAGCAATCTTGTTAATGAATGACACTTTTCCACCAAGTGAGAAATGAACCTCCTAATGGATTGAAGTCTTCCTTGAAGGGACCTCATTTGACTGATATTTTTGGGAGTATCCATTTCCATTATTGCTTTTACTTTCTCCAGATCCACTTCTATGCCTTTTTCCTGGAAACTATATAGCCTAAGAGCTTGCCGGATTGAACCCCGAATGCACATTTCTTTGGGTTTAGTCACACTTTGAATTTCTCTAACCTTGTGAAAATATTTTCTAGTATAGGAATATGATATTTTCTTTGATGTGATTTAGCTAAAATATCATCCACATAGTCTTCTATGAATGTGTGCATCATGTCATGGAAGATTGTGGTCATTTCTCTTTGGTAAGTTGCTCTGGCATTTTTGAGACCAAAGGGCATCACATTCCAACAAAAGGTTCCCCATGGGCATGTAAAAGTAGTATTTTCTTTGTATTTAGGTGCTATGTGAATCTGATTGTATCCACTAAATCCATCCATTAATGAGAACATAGAATTTCCCACTGTTAAATCCACTATAGCATCAATGCTGGAAAATCATCCTTCGGACAAGCAAGGTTAAGGTCTCAAAAATCTGTGCATATTCTAATGGACTTATCATGTTTGGTAACTGGTACAATGTTGCATATCCATTCTACATAGGTTATTACTCTTATGAATCCAACCTTAAGTAGCTTTTCCAATTTTTCTTTGACTAATATGGATACATGTGGATGCATCTTTCTCAATTTCTGCTTTACAAGTTTGATGTTAGGTTTCACATTAAGATGGTGCATTATGAAGCTTGGATCTAACCCTAGCATGTCGGCGTATGACCACGCAAATTTAATTTTCTTTGATTGAAATAATTTGATGAACTCCTTCCTTTCTGATGGGGTTAGCGATGTTTCTAAGTGAATAAACCTTGGTTCCAAGTCGGTTCCAATGTTAACCTTTTCCATTGGCTATATGAGAATAGGATATCTCTCATCATCATGTTCTGGAAGGGTATCCAACCTCTCTTCCTTAGGTGCCACATTTGGGTTTTCACCTTTGGGAACATCTGATATTTTTACTTTTTTAGGTTCTAGCACTACCACATGGTGGTTTTAACCACTAGACCTTTTTATTTTTTGTATTTCTTTCTTTTATTTTGTGGATTGAGAGGTTGGACCCCTACCTCTATCATTATGTCTATATTGTATTCATTGGTGGAAGAAGATGGCTCAACCGTGTTTAGGTATTGGGCCATACCATGATCATTGGGAAACTATATTAAGTCATTTAGTTTAGTTCAATCCCAATCAATGAGTTTGTGATGAAGTAAGGCTAAGGACTCATTAGGAAATTTTTCATTCGAAGGATTCAAGTACATGACCTTGTTTGAAGGTTCGTACATTGTATCACTTAGGTCTATAACATGTGATTTCTCAAGGTGTTCCATGCAAGTAGGATCAAAATTTTCCTCACTAGAGTCCCCATTGATTTCCATAGGAAAGAAAGAACGTATATTAAATACAACATTTGAATCACCCCCCCATGAAGGTACCCAAGGTTCACCTATCCATTTATTATCCCTAGATTCTTGACCTATATTGGATTCATGAGACTCATTTGATACTTTTGTAGAATTCAAACCTTGATTCTCATTGTCTTGAATTTTGACATTAGGAATGGTAGCATATGTGTGAATAACATCAACCTCTTTATCATGACAAGAGTCTTTGGATAGGGAATCCCACTCATAATCTCCAGAATCATCCTCACTCTCAGATCCTACCATGTGTACATGTTCATAAAAATCATGCATAGGGCTTGAACATTCTCCTTTTTCTTGATAACCTATTCTGGATTTCTCATCCTTTGATCTCCAATAAGGTTAAATGGGCTCTGGAAATCCTCTATTCCTGACTCCTAAGGGTCCTCTTCCCTTGTATCCCATTTTTTCATAATTTGATACCCTTTTCCATATTTATCGGTTTAAATATTGATGTGTTGTACTCTTTCCATGGGATTATTTGAAGTATCTTCCTCTTTGTAGAGCCATTGTAAAATTTCATTTTCCTCCTTTTCTAGGGCTGATTTGTAACTCTCTCTTACAACATGAGAGTTATATTTGTGAGGTGGATGAACACTTGATGATTTTCCATGTGTCTTAGGAGAAGTTGGAAAATCAAATAGGGAAATAGAATATTCCCCCACTCCTTTGCAATTGATTCTACATTGCTTTTCAAAGTTATGTATCATTTCACTCATCTTTTGGTATTGGTTCTTCTTGGCTTGTTCTCTCTCATCCTTGGAAGGTTTTGAAATTTCCACCTTTGATGTAGAAGTTTTAACTAAATTTTCATCTAAACTTTTACCCTCATAACTCACTTTCTCCTTTCCCTTAGTTGATGTAGTTGAGTTAGTTTGATTAGGGTTTGAGGTAGATGTATCATTTGATGTTAACTTTGAACCTTTCTCTTTAGCTTCTTCAATGGTAACATTAGGGATTAATCCTTCCCTATTGTGAGGAATAAATAGGTCAGGACTATGTTTCAATGTGTTGCAATATTGAAAGGGATTATAATCTCCTCCAATTTTTATCTCTTCACCCATGTGTGGAATTTTTATGCATTGATGGTAGGTGGAAGGAACCACTTGCATCTCATGAATCCATGGTCTCCCCAATAATATATTATAAGTTAGCTTCATGTCAAGGACTTGACATATGGTGTCTTTCTTGATAGGTCAAACTTGAATAGGTAAAACAATCATTCCTTTCAAAGATCTTTGTTCCTCATCATAAGCCTTAATGGTAATCTGATTTTTAGGATCAATGGATGATTCAGCTAACCCTAAAGACTTGACAAGGTTCAATGTGAAAATGTTAAGAATGGATCCCCCATCAATACGGACTCTCTTGACCCTATGCCTTTCGATTAAAACTTCTATATGCAAGGGAAAATTTTGAGGGTGAGTAATGGACATATCATATTTTTCGGAGAATGAAAGGCAATGTGGTGCAATGAGATGTCCTACCATATTTTGAAACTTATCTTCCTCCAAATTTATAGGAACATTAGTATCCACTAGGGATTTTTCCAAGATCTCCTTGTGATTGGGAGAAAGTTTTAGTAACTCCAAAATAGAGATTTGTGCTGGAGTCTTTTGCAATTGATCAACCAAACTATTAGTCTTTGTTGAAGTAGATAGTTATTTAGCCAAAATATTTGATTGTGTAGGGCCAATAGTTTTAGGAGCACCCCCTTGTAGGGTAATCCTTGATGTTTTTCCCCTAGTGATGGAATTAGAATTCTCCACTTTGGTTTGTTCCTTAATCACCACAACATTAGCAACATGCTCATGCCCAGATAAAGTATTGATAGTATTGTCATAATGATGAGAAAAATTGACATTGTTGTTACCTTTGGATTTGTTACCTTGATTGTTCAAAGTTGAAGACTCACATTTCTCAAAATTATAGAAAGATTGTTTAAATGCCATATGATCCTCATTGTTTTGGGGCCCTTCTATCTTAATTACACCATTGTCAATCAAATCTTGTACCACATATCTTAGGAGCATGCAATCATTGGTTTTGTGTCCTTGATTCCTATGGTATTCACAATGGCTGAACTCATTCCACTAATTAGGCTTGATTTGTGGTTCATAGGGTTAAGCCCTTGTTAAATAAATAATCTTATTATCAATTAGGTTTCTCAATGTGTTCTCAAGTATTTCACCCAAAGGTGTGAATGTCCTTCTAGGCATTAGTGCAAAGAAAGGTTTAGGCTTGTTAGCCCCTTGATTATTCCCAAAGTTTTTATTATTATTGTTGGTGTTGAGAGGCACTTTGGGTGCTTGAATTTCATTGTTCACTTGAGTAGGTGTTCTTGTAAGAGTAAAAGGAGTAGCCTTCAAATTATTAGCTTCCACAACTCCATCATTGACCACACCTTTGTTATTGTTCTTCATCCAAAATTGGTTATTGTTAGGAGGACCTATTTTGATTGTTATTGGAGGTATTCTTGTTGTTTTTATTGTCCTTATAAAGATTAAGTTATCCACTTTTAACTAATACCTCCTTTTTGGTAACTCCATTCTCAATTAGGTCTTGAAAAGACCTAGGACATTGCAATCTTAACCGATAGTTCATCTCATTACTAAAGCTATTAATGAAGATATCCATCTTCTCTTTTTTGGGTGCACTTTGAGGCTATGTAGAAAATACTGCTCTCCACCTTTGTAAGAAAAGTAGGAATCCTTCTCCCTCTTGTTTCTTGGTATTAAATAAATTTATCATCGTAAGCTCATGTTTGATATTGTAAGAACAATGAGTTACAAATTTGGAGGCCAATTCTTTGAAATCTCAGATGCCAGAGGGTACATGGAAAACCACTCCATTGTCATGCCTCCTAAAATTCTACGGAATAAACTCATTAAATATGCTGTGTCATGCATGAACTCCAAGATCAATTCATAAAATTATATCAAATGATCTTGGGGATCGGATGCTCCTTCATACTTGTCGTATTTAGGAAAATCAACATTACTTGGGAATGGGACCATAATTAGGGTCTTTTCGAATGGAAAAGGACACAAAGATTTGATAGAAAAGGGTTTAGGATCTCTACTTTCTTTCATCATGTCCAATTTCATTTGGAATAATTTAAATTGCTTGTTCATTATGTAAATCAGGTTGGCTTCTTCTTCCTTTTGCTTGAGTTGATTGACATCAAAGTTGTGGGAGAGTTTAGTCCCCGCTTGTGCTAGGTATAGGAAATAATTCTCCCTATCCCATTCTAACACTTTCTCCATGAGCTTCATGAAGAATGGACTTTGGACCATCTCATTAGTCTTTTCTTTGGTGGCTTCTTCTTCATTAGGGTCCACATTTCCACCATTATTGTTATTAGAATCCATCCCTCGATTGTTAGGGTCTATTCCTCTTCCATGGGCCTCATTTTTATTGACCTCACCATTTATGTTATTATTGTTATTATCTCTATTGAAATTTTTTTTTAGGTTAGGTTCCATATTTCCAAATGGGAATGCCATATTTGGTTCTACTTCCTTCGTTGGTTCTTAAATTTGTTGTTGCGAAGAAGTAAATTTGTCACTAGGAAAAGGAAACTCCTGCCTTAGATAGGTTCTATCAGATTACAGGGTAGATTTAATGTAATGTGATCGGGTAAAAGCCAGAATGAGCATTGATCAAGAAAACTTGGCTTTGATCACCTAATTGATCAACCCCTTAATGATTTTGTGAATTATCCAACAATGGGGGATTCTAATCAAACTAAAAGTATGCGCAGGTAGAAAATCCAAAAGGGTACCCAAAAATGTGTTTAAGTTGTTTTCACACCCTTGGGAAATGTCCATTGTTTTCCCTTGTATGTTTCTGGGCATCACTTTGCACTATATAGGCATCACTTCGCACTGTATAGGCGTCAATTGGAAAATGTCTACGCGGCACTCTGTAGATTGCAGATGGCATTTTTCTATTGGTAGGCATTGTTTTAACTTTGTATAGGTGGTAGTTTCCAGTGACTTAGGCATCAGTTTAGTTATCACAAGAGTTATTTCAAGTTTACAGGCATCACAGAATGTTTTATAGGCATGATTTTTTTGCTAGTACACGACACTTTGCAAATCAGGATTGTTTTCATAATTTTTTAGGGTTTTTAAAAGTTTAAAGCTATGATCAGATCTGTTCAATTGGATTCTTGCTTGAAAATGTAAACATAAATGCAACACACACATCAAGTTTGCATCATAACCCTAAAACACACTAATGTGTATGCCCTTGGTCATTTCAATGGGTCTTAAACAAGAATAGATTCCAATTAATCTACCTAAAGTCATATTTGGATTTTAAACATTTTGGCATTAAAAGGTACCATTCTACTTATCAAGGATTTATTTAACACCTCCGTTCTAAACTATGCCAAGTTCTTATACCCCCTTGTGGGCTTCCCACGTGCACAAAGGTATGATTTTGTGCAATCCTGAAGGACTACTAGAGGAAGTGAAGAAAACTTGCACACAATTTAGTCACTACAACCCATTAAGGAATAGTGCATTTATTTATAGTGGGTCAGATAGTATCACAGCTTAAGCGATTGTCTCCCACTTTGGGTCATTCCCTCTCACCGTCCTCGTAAGGATGTACTCGGGAGGCAGGCCCTCTAAAGCTCTACATTATCTAGCATATATGGAAAGAAATAAATTGAACTTAGTTCAGCAAGCTTGGGAATTTGATTCACTTAAAAAGTGAAGAGCATATCCCTATTGTTTTTCTTTGTTCCAAACACTTCAAACACTTATTTTTCTTTTTCAACCTCGTAACAAAGAGGTTCTTAAAAATTGAAGTGTGTGGTTCAATTATCCTCCCTTTCTTTCTACCACCCTAAACTCAACATGTTTGGCTTTTTGATCAAATTCAAAAATTTGAGAGCATATGCCTAATGTTTTGTTCAATATGGACAATAATAGGGTGTCCCTATTTAGCTAGATTTAAATGAATTTCCACAATCTAAGCAAAGCAAGCTTCATTTGAAAAATACCTCTTTTCGATGCTAGCAAAGGCTAGGAGCTTTTTATGGTTTTTGTTTTTTAAATTTCTCACTCACCTAGTTGCGATCATTCCCTCTCCAGCTCCACCAACAAATTAGTCAACACAAACACACCAAGTGAAGGAAACCAAAAGTGAATTTGACAATGCAACTAAGTTCCTTGATAAATTTTGCAAAAAACAATTTTAAGGACTTAATGCATGAAATCACCTAAGAGATGGAAACTTTTTCTTGTATGCACTAATAACTTTGATGTAATGCTCAAATAATTCATTTTCCTTCTCTAAATTGTCCAAAATCAAAGTATTATGTATTTCGTTTAAGCATTTGATTTGAAACCTTACCTCTTTTCTTGGCCTTGTGATGCACACCTCTGGTTTCTGTAGTTTTAGGTGTCTATTCATCTACAGAAAATACAATGACAGAGAGTTAGAAAACAAAATTTATCAATTTAAGTGCAATACAACAGAGCAAACTGCAGGAATCATTTAACAACTAACAAGCATTATTTAGTAGTGTCCTACGCGTGACTTTGAAGTCATCTAGGCGTTACTTTCTAGTCAACTAAGCGTTATTTAACAACTAACAGGCATTAAACTTTAAATGGTAGGCGGTACAGAAAGTGTAAATTATGAAATAGAAAAGATAGCAAGCTATAGAAGAATTCTGATAGGCATGATTTGATTGCTTCCAGGTGTCACTTTACATTCTCAGGCATGACACTTTGTCTGGTAGGTGGTGAAAGAGTTTCAATAGAGAAAGGAAGATCTTCTTAGCTGTCATTTAGATGTTGATAGGCATCACTTTACAGCTGGTATGTGTCACTTGGACCTACAACCTGCAAATTTAGTAGAAAAATGTACCAAAAACACCTAAAAATGATAGAAAAATGATATTTAGAGGCTCAAAGCCCCAAGGTGGGCACTATTTGTGTAAGTATAATTCATACCTTCATGAAATAAAGGTGATATCTATCAATTCTATGGAAGAAAATAATACAATTTAAAAAAATAATTGACAAATGAAGCATTTAACATCTCATGCATCTCTAACTAAGCTTTGCTAGTAGAGCTATCAACCTTAATCTCTACTAGTAATAATCCTAGAATGAGAATTTTGATTATAATATGATTAATCTAGCTCAAATTCCCTCCATTGCTATGATATTTGATTCAAATGTTCTCAATTATGCTCAAATGTTGTGATATGCTCTCAAATTGCTATGAAATTCCTATAGTAAGGATGCCTTGCATTCAACTTTTCAAGGATCCCTTATGCTCTCAAAATGGCTTGTATTTATAGAATTTTCCCAAGTGTATGGGGTAGAGTTACTTGATCATGATTAATCCATGGCTGAGTGAGAGGATTTCTAATGGTTTCAAATGGGGGGACAATTTAAATGCTTGTCTCAAAGGTTTGGACAAAGGGACAAATTTGAGTGATTGAGATTCAAAGTTCAAAATGAGTGATTGAGATTGCAAATTAGGAGTGATCCATGTGCTTTGTGTTCTCAATTCTCATTGGTTTCTCAAATTCATGTTGAAGGTTATTAGGATTTATTAAATTCAATCAATTAATTAAATTAGCCATGTAAGGGAATAGGTTCAATTTGATTTTTTATTTAAACTATACAAGTAATTGATTAAAATCAATTGTATAGTTTGATTAATCCCTTTAGGCTTATATCTGATCATTTGATGTTATTATTTGTTTGATCCTTTGATTTAAATGATTTTGTCCAATTTTATTGATAAATTTCTTTTTGAAATTTGATTTGATCCATTTTGGTGAAATTTAGAGCATTTGGCTGAGATTTGCATATTTGCTTGATAAGAAAACACCTACCCACTTTTAGGTGTCTACAAGATGTTAGAAGAAATTTTTTGTCATTGGGTCTCGAAGGATGAGGCTCTTAGTAAAAATTGTTATCGATCTAGTGAGTATGAAGATGAAGGCTCATTACGAACTCACAACAGTTAACAAGGGTAAATGAAAAATGCCTAGGACTTGGCAAGAGTAAAGGAAATGTTAATCAATAGCTCATTGTTGTCAATGAAAAGTGGTGGTGATTTGATGAGGATAAAGTATAAAGTGCAAAAGGATAGAAAGTTTTCCCAATAAAATCATGATATCTAGAACTACCCATTAAGATGCACAGTTATGGTTCAAAATCATAACAGAAATCCAGAGTTATTAAAGTGTGTCAACTTGATGAGAATTTATGAGGTAGATATCATTGGCAAGATTTCATGATGATTAAGGATAGTACATCGAGGTGATGACATGACAGTAGCTAAAAAACTATAAATGAATTTAGGTTGTCATTCTTCTAGTACCTTGCACTTTCACTTTACAAAGATTTTGTGTGCACAAAGATTAAAGTTGTAGAACTAGAGCTTGGTAGTTGAAGAGAGGATGATTTCAATTGTAGATATAGAAGTCTATTAAGATGATCCAATCACCTACTCGGTCACTCACTAAGAAGGAGAATGGAAGTTATCTCTGTAATGAATCCATTAAAATGTTTCCAGATTGTTCAAATTCAAATGTTGTGAATGAGTTTTGGTGGCAAGATGCATGGGGCCAGTGTAAGAATGTGGACACTCTGGGAATGAATGGGTCTTTCTTATTCAAATTTTTATGGGGGAACATGGTAAGAGGAGTTCCAATTTCCAACCCTTGGGAACTAAATTTGGGGAAATTAACCTTCCCTAATGTATATATGGATGTTGACATTCTGATGGAATGTGCTAGGAATTATTTTGATGTTACAGGAGTAATAAGGAAGAATTACATATCTAAATTAGTCAAAATTGATCGGGCCAGTACTGTGGAGGCTTTTGACATCACTGGTGCTATGTGCACAGACATAGAGATAAAAAAAGAGAAGGAATACTTTGAAAAGGTCCACAATCTTATCAAGAAGAATGTAATGCCCAATTTTTTCCCAAGGTATGATGGTAGTAGGGTAATTATTCCTGAGGAATCAATGTCGCTCTATGACCTAACCAAGTTTCACCATTTCTTTCAGTGCATCGTATATGGTTTTTGCAAGGTACTGGGTGTTGAAGGGGATATAACACTAACTACTGACTTACTTCAAATGTCAATGGAAATATAAAACCCCCACGTCAATAAAGACTATGATAACATGGGTTCCATAGTTAGTGAGCTCCAGGAAGGCTTGAATAAAATAGAAATAACCAAGAAGCCTACAAAAATCAAATTCAAACACTACTCACCACTAATGCACCTAATTATGTACTACAACTAGTAGAGAATAGATGATGACCTTCAGTTATTTAGGTATGAATTCCATTTCTTGCAGCCTGTTCAAAGGTGGACTCAAGTTTGGTATAGTGCCTCTAGGAGTCCAATTTTAATTATTTTAAAATTTGGATTGTGCACCCTATTTATGGAATGTTAGGAAGTAACATAGAAAGGCTAGTAGGAGGGGTCAGGAAAGTTTTAAGACCTAGGCAGTTCATGGATAACTGGTCTATTATGCACAATTGAGGGGATTTCTATATTTTTGATAATCTTACTATTATTAGAGTTTATGAGTGTTCCCAACCACCACATGTCTTTCCTAGGATAGTGCCACCTAGGATTGTCTAGATTGAATTCATCTATAAGTTAACCCTAGCACACAAGGACCTCTTAGAGTGTCACAAAAAGGGAACCTTTTTGCCTAGGTTGTGGGGATGCATTACTTCCAAATTGGGAAGAAGTCTTTGGATTAAATGAATAATTTACTAAGACAATTTAGGATGTCATGTGCTATCCCAAGATATTGTGAATCTAAGGGATTCATCAAGAAAGCATGCAAGGAGATGATTCCCTTCTTTTAAAAGGTGAAATATCATGAGCCTTTGGAATATGAGGAGCTAATTAGGAATAGGCTAGATTTGGGTGAGATTGCTGACAGGAGTAGGAAGTGGGATGATTTGAAAAGGGTATAGAAATAATTGAAAGAGATGGATGAATCCTTTTTAATATTTTCCTTGACACTAAATACCTACAAAGGTTTGAACAAATGATAGACGCATATGAGTATCTTATGGATCAGATTCCCAAGGAAGTATTGGTGCAGGAAACAGCTGCAATTGAGATTGATTTAGAAAAATAAGTTGATAGTAGGAGGAAGGAAGAATCTGTAGTACATGATCCCTTAGATGACATGGAGAAGACAAGGGCAAAAGAGAGAACATTTAGGAATAGGGCAGTTGTGTTGGTCCTAGGGAAGGGCCCATACTTTAAGAAGATCAAGAAGGAGTTAACCATTATTCCTTTTGAGGAAGAGAAGGTATTTGGAATGGAATTGCCAATGGTCTTAAGGCCATATGAAAGGGAGTTTAAGAAAAAGGAATTCTTAAAATATGGCCAATTCATAAAGACTTTAGAGTTCAAAAGTCTACTATACTCCCTAAAAGAGAAGGAGCTAAGACCAACCCTCACATTTGAAGGTGACAAGGAAGAGAAGAAAGAGAAATTCATTAAATCTCTACTGGAATATGATCCCAAATTAGAACAAATAACAAAGGATCAAGCTAGAGAACTAGTAAAGAGGAGTGGCATGCTTTTATTTCTAGATTGGGATATGCAGTCAACATTTTTCATTGATCAAATCAATCAACAGCTAGACCCATTATTCAGGACTGAGGTGGAGATAGGGGACATAATCAGAGGATCGAGCTTTGATCCTAAATAAAAGACTTTTTCTTTATGGAATTTAGCACTTTCTATCCAAAAACCACACCTAGTGAACATCAAGCATGAGAAAAGAGTTGACAAGATAATCTAGAACTTACATAACACTAGAGACATTGAGGTCGCATCACCTTTACAAAAAATCTCCTTTCTAAACCTAGCTAAGACATAGTAGATATCCAAGAGATATACATACACCTATCACCAATTAATTGTAGTATAAAAGAAGTATGAAGAGGTGATAGTGAAGTGTACCTACACTCAGGAAAAATTCAATGTTGCCAAGGAAAAGGTCAAAGAGCTACATCAATCAACAATAGTTGGCAGGTAGATGAAAGATGCAGCCATAGAGGTTCAAAATAATTTAGGACTAACTGTAATCCCTAATGATACACAACATGTGCATGTTGATGAGGTACTAGTGAAAGAATCAGATATCAACAAGAATGAGATTGCATTGGTTGTACATATGGAGATTTTACAAGATAGGATGCAAATTATAAAGACTAAGATTGATATGGTACACAATTCGCACATCACATTACAGAGGAATGAAAAATATATCATAGATTCCTTGGCTACATTAGAGCCATTGTTTACTGTCTAGTCTGGTAGAGGAGTCCTGCTCAAAATGCTTGAGGCAGTGCTACAGTATAGGCCTGATTTACCAGAAACTATCATTGATACAAGAGATATTATTGATTCTATTAATTCATCTCTCTCATTCTTCAAGGGGAAGGCTGACTAGGTTTGGAAAAAATTGGGTTTGTTGGGTCCTAGATATAGTCCTTATGTGCCTACAATTTATATTAATGATGGAGAGTTAAAGGCTATGACCGCTTGGATAGATGATTTTGATTAGAAGATGCCCAAAAGAGATACATTTGTAGCTATAGATAATACCTTGGACATGGACTCATTCAACAAAACACTTGATATCATATTTAAGGTGGAGTGGAATTTTTCCAAGTTCATTGTTGATACCAGATCCATAACCAACTCTAGGTGGGAGAAGACCGTGAAGCAGTTAACTGAGATAACATATTTTGAGTGGGCGTAAGATGAAGAGGTAACAAAATGGGACAACACCCTTAAGAAGAAGAAGAAAAGAACATTTGTTAATGATCCACCTTTGGAGGTTGAAGACTAAAGGACAATCACTCCCTGCCCTATGAGCATACGGAAATCAATTATTTAAAAGTAGATGAGGCTACTCGAGACACATTAGAATCTAATTTGAATATTCTTAGACAAAGGTGCTAGTTTTCAAAGGAACTGCAAGTAGTTTAAGTCTTATCTTCACATATTATTGCAAGTTCTAGTTTTGTTGTAACAAATTTTGTTTTTACCTATCAATCCATAGCTTGTTGCATCCTGGTTCATAATAGGATTCCAAGATTTCTAGAGGTATAAGTAATAGGAGGTAATATTTTGTAGAGGATCGATCAATGAGTGATCAATCAATAGTGAAGGCAAGTTCTAGTCTAGATTTTTATTCTCGAGTTTTTAGTTTACTGAGTAAATACTGAATGTACTGAAGAAATACTTATTAATGAAAATATAATTGGAGTACTTTCTTTATTTTTAATTGTCTTCATGTGTATTCTTTGAATTCTTATGAGTTTGATATATAAGGCATTTCAGGTTCATTGATTTGTAAGGCAAACTATGAAATCTATTTTAATTTTATTTCTAAGGGGAGTGTAATTCCTGAGAACAGTTTCAGGGGGTTTAGAGATTACATGTGAATTTGATAATTGGGGATTAAGTTGTAGAAAGTGAGTTGTAAGGCATCTAAATATTTCATGGGTTTCAATTGTTTTTAGTAATCTAGCATGTTAGATGAGCATTCATTTAGACTTTGTACCCTAGGATTCGACACTAGTCAAGATTAGGGTTGCATGACAATCTTTAAAACTAATAAAGCTTTTATTTACAATTTTTATATTTGCATATTGAATATCTATGTAAGTCACATATCCACTATATGGTTTGTAGAGGAACAGTGAACCAAATTAGGTACACCTGCCCAACTCTGTGGAGCTCAAAGTGAAAGATGATTTAATCCTTGTTAGTTGGACGTTTCCTTGATAGAATCAGAAATTGGGTTGTATAGAGTCAAGAATTACTGATGTTCAAGGTTACACAAGAGAAGGATCCAAAAAATTGGTGACTCCACTGGGGATAAGTGCTATAAATATTTCTATACCAAATCCCAGAATAATTTTTATATTTTATCCCAAAGTGTTTGGGTGGTGACTCTGTTAACTTTGTGTAGTGTTATACCACACAATTTATGTAACCAGGTAGTTGTTGTCGTTATTTCAAGATGAAGCCTCAAAAGAAAACTAGGTCTTATGTGAAGAAACATCCTGATATTTCTATAGAAGGTGAACTTCCTAGAAAACCTAGGAGAGATTGGTCTAACAAAGTTGAGTTAAGTTTTAGTATGTCAAAGATTCCTAGGAGTAACAATTCAACCCTAGTTTCTGAGAAATATTCTTCATTCTCTACAACTTCAAAATCAGATAGCCAACCCTTGTTAAAATGCATATTTGGCACTCCTGAGGATAGCTCTCAAGATAAAGGTGTTGTTCAAACCCAGTATAGAAGACCCGATGCAAATAGAGAGAGGATTCAAGCTTATACTTGTAGTGCTATGTCAAACCAAATTGAAGCATCCCCTAATTTGATGGACCCTAATTTGATGGACCAACCTTAACCTCTAGTAGGAAACCAAACACTTCATAATTTCATTGATCTAGATGATACAAAAAAAACTCTGACTCAAATCAATATTATCCTAAGGTGCTCAGAGAAGAAGTGTCATCCCTGAGGAGAAGAGAGAGAGAAAGGAGATTATCTGTGCATAATGAGAAAAAGAAAAGAGAATAAGAAATTTGGGAATTGTTGCTTGAAAGGGATGGACTATTAAGAGTCACTGCACAACATGAGGTAAATGATAAGGCCTTGAGTGAGAAGTATGAGGGTTTGAAAAAATAAATATTTGGGGATGTGAACACATTGAGACAGAAATCACAGCAAGGTGAATCCCTGAAGAAGAAGGATGAGTTTGATGGAGAGGGCCCTATGTTAATGAAACTATAATACTAGGAGGTGGAGAAGCCTACAAAGGTACAACAACCTAGTTATGATGTGTCAAATAAAGAAAATAAAATTATTCAAGAAAAGGGAAAGTAGAAGGCATCTGCTATTCACATTGAAGATCCAAAGAAAAAATAAATTTCTCCTAGTGCGATATCACAGTTGGATCTAGACTTAGATAAGGCAAGGAAGGATAAGGAAGTGATTTCCAAGAAATTGGAGAAGGCTGAGTTGCAATTAGCAACTACTGAGATGAAGAAGAAGATAGCCTTCCTAAATATTTATGTGTATCGTATTAAAATGGAAGCACTTCCATGTTAAGAATTTTTTTCCCTCCTTGGGGGATTTTTTTACCACCATCATACTGTCCCCTCATTTTTTCATCCTTTGTTACTTCTGTGTATGTTTAAGACCCTGAATGGGCCTCTCTGGACACCTCCCATCCATCTGGCATGTTTTCTAGGGGTCTTGACCTCCTGGGTCAAGGTCGACCTTGACCTTAACCTAGGTCAAGGATGACCTCGACCTTGACCTAGGTCAAGGATGGCCTCGACCTTGACCTGGGTCCCCCTTTTAAATCTGGAAGCCAGATAGCTATCGGAGGTCATTAAAAATTCATTTCCCGCTTCTGGGTCGTCTATTTTGGGTTTTGAAGTGGCAAATATTATATTATATTTAATATAGGTCCTCTTCTAGGGGCATGGGTTTAATTGGAATTTAATTCTCCTATTTTGTCCCCTCTAGAAGATTGTGCCCTAGTTTCATATAAAAGGAAGCCTTTCTCTCTCTTTTTCTCTTAGCATTAATTCAAACCATCGATCATAAGTCATGTGAAGCAATAACTATCAACCAAGGTGAAATCAAGCAAGAATCAAGCATCCATATTTCTACATGTTGTCAAGACTTCAAATCAAGTCTTCCTCTCAAGAATTCAAGTTTTCCATTGAAGATCAAGGATTCATGCTTTCAATCCTTTGAAGGGATGACCCCAACCTTGACCTGGGTCCCCCTTTCAAATCTGGAAGCTAGTCGGCTATCGGAGGTCATCAAAAATTCATTTCCCACTTTCGGGTTGGCTATTTTGGGTTTCAAAGAGGCAAATATTAAATTATATTTAATATAGGTCCTCTTCTAGGGGCATGGGTTTAATTGGAATTTAATTCTCCTATTTCAGCCTCTCTAGAAGATTGTGCCCTAGTTTCATATAAAAGGAAGCCTTTCTCTCTCATTTTCTTTAAGCATTAATTTGAACCATCGATCATAAGTCATGTGAAGCAATAACTATCAACCAAGGTGAAATCAAGCAAGAATCAAGCATCCATTGTTCTACATGTTGTCAAGACTTCAAAGTATTCAATTCTTCCTCTCAAGCATTTGATTTCTCCATTGAAGATCAAGGATTCATGCTTTCAATCCTTTGAAGGGATTTGGTTCAAGCATTCAAGATTCATCATTCAAAACCCTAGATCTAGCCATCATGATGGTGTGACCTTCCTTCAAGATCCTTTGTACATCCTCAAGACTCATTCATTCTCACTTCAAGGTGGATTCCAAGCATACAATCATGCATGTTTATGGTTTCTAATTGAGTCCAAGCTTTCATATTCATATACTTACTTACATTCGAAATACAATTTCATATCTATTTGAATATCATAGCTTCATTATTAGAATTACTTCTACTACTTGCAAGTATTCTTTATTTCAATTATTGATTTCAAGGTTAATTCATAATCAGGGTTTGACTAAGGTAAACCCCTCCCCCAAAAAACAAACCCTTTTTATTGCAGGTATAGGTTTGGAATAGTAGATCAGGATGGAGATTCGGATACCCTTTTTGGAAAAATTTCAGGATCTAAAAAAAGAATTTCAGTCTGAGACTTTTTAGGTTGATTGTGACCTAGGGTGCAATCAAAAATTTTGGCAAATGGTGACATTGACTTGAGGGTACAAATTGGAACTGTCTCATAACAGAAAAAGATTTCTTGGTTTTGTCTGTCTCTAAGTTTCTATTCCAGTTCTAGTCTTGGATTTTCCAGAAACTCAACACAGGCTTCAGAAAATAGCATTCTTTGATCTGCAATATTTCAAGGTTAGTGCACCTCTCCTATTCAATTCAATTAAGGTTTTCAATCTATATAAATCTATTCTACTTTCAAATTAATCAAATCAATCAAACCCGGATACTTAAGATCTTCCTTCCTTATTCTTGTATCCAAATGATTGATTCATTTATGCATTGATCCTTCCTCTTGGGTTAATCAACTTGGATCTTTTATTTCCATATCCAAGGATAGAAGGAGAGCATCTTATTTACCCCCATCACAATAATAAACACAACATATTTAAATTTAAGGGATTTTATGTTAAATGAACACCACACTAAACCACCATCATACATTTTATCCTTTACATTTTGGTGAACCCGCGATAGACAACTCTTTCTTTTTTGGTGTTAGGTTTTTGCATCTTTTTCTTAGAGACTAGATCTTGCATATTCAATTATTTTTATACTCTTGCATTTTATACAAAAAAATCTACATAAACATCAACATATAAAAACACTTCTTGCATTGCATTCATTATGAAGATCTTCAGGATGCTTTGGGGGATGGTTGTTTTTCTCATTATACTTATTTTAGCATCTCTTTATAGTAGTTATGATGTATATGAGAGTATCATTCATTTCATTATGTTTTTTAATCTTCATGTTTCACTTTCTTATGCCATTTTGAGATTAACTAATACTAGTCTTCCTAATTTCAAAACTTTCATTAAGGATTTGTGTAATGGACTTATTACTCTTTTGGATTATGTGAAGAATTGGGTGGATGATACCTCACCTCCTAATCTTCCTACTCCTATCATTCCTAATCTAGCTCCTAATATTCCTAATCCTATCAATCCTAATACAATTCTAAATATCCCTATTTCTATTTCTCCATCTTCAATCCCTAGTTCTTCCCACATTTATGATGGGGTTATTTTTCTTAGAGACTAGATCTTGCATATTCAATTAGTTTTACACTCTTGCATTTTATACAAAAACATCTACATAAACATCAACATATAAAAACACTTCTTGCATTGCATTCATTACGAAGATCTTCAGGATGCTTTGGGGGATGGTTGTTTTTCTCATTATACTTCTTTTAGCATCTCTGTATAGTAGTTATGATGTATATGAGAGTATCATTCATTTAATTATGTTTGTTAATCTTCATGTTTCACTTTCTTATGCCATTTTGAGATTAACTATTACTAGTCTTCCTACTTTCAAAACTTTCATTAAGGATTTGTGTAATGGACTTATTACTCTTTTGGATTATGTGAAGAATTGGGTGGATGATACCTCACCTCCTAATCTTCCTACTCCTATCATGCCTAATCTAGCTCCTAATATTCCTAATCCTATCAATCCTAATACATTTCTAAATATCCCTATTTCTATTTCTCCATCTTCAATCCCTAGTTCTTCCCACATTTATGATGGGGCTCAAGCTAGGATTCATGATAATGATGTTTGAGAATTCTTTCATTTACCTTCACCTCCCTATCCAATCCATGATGATGTTAAAGGGAAAACCAAGGAAAAATATTCTAATCCTATCATTCCATCATACACAACATTTTCTCATGAGCACCATAATCAATCTCCTCCTATTGAAGCTTTGCAAGATAGGTACACTACCGGATATACTATGGTGGATAAACAAGGCTATAAAGGTTTAGGGGTTGGTATTAATCAACAACGTATTAAAAACCTGATTCATTCATCTCCTAAACAAGATATGCATGGTATAGGTCTTCCACGTCCTCCAGCTAGGTTGTTTGACCTTAACCTTCAACCTCCTCTTCATGTTTTTCTTCCAACACCTTCTTTAGATCATCTTGATACTCCTCAAGATGTGGCTAAGAAAGTGTATGTCCAATTAATGAATTCTAGGAAAGAAATCTTCAAACCTATTCCAAAAAATGCTCTCTCTAAATATAAATTTCCTTTTCATTATAGTAATAAACATTTACTTGTTGATTGTGTGCATTTCAAGCTATATGTTAGAGAAAGAGCTGCTTTGGGAATTATATCTCATTCCCATGCAGTATTACAATTTCTTCATAATTTTGATATAGGGCATTCCCCTCGTTCTTCTAAGTTAGATAATATTTCTCCTCTTGTCTCTTCACTAGGGGGAAAGAGGTATTTTATTTCAATCTTCTAGGATCCATTTTGCTCCTAGCATATATTTTGTTTTGAGTTTAATTGGTTATTCTTTCTATATTCTATCCCTATAAATTTTTTCATGGTATCTTCTCTAGGACATTGTTACAACATCTCTTGATATAATTTGATATAACCCTTTCTTTCATCCCTGGGGGGCAAGGTATTATTTTCCTTCTTCCTTTATCTAAGGATTTACTTTCCTTACCTTAGTTCCATTTGTTTATCATATAACATTATTTCATTATAAAGATGTATGTTTTTTACTATGGATACCCTCTTATATGAGATGTGATTGTCCTAGGTCATCACCTCTTCTCTATTTTCCAAACTATGTTTTTGATAAACTCTTGCCTTTGCTTTGTGTTAGAGTTTGACTCCTTCATTCTGAGATTCCTCTTCATTACAGTGGGCTAGATGATTGAAGCTTTGGTCCCTCTTTCTTTTGAAGATGGTATTTTATCCTAAGAACTCCTCTATGGTGGAGTTCTTGATGATAAGTTATTTTCCTCTTTGAGGATCCTTTTCCATATGCGATATATCCATTTCATGATTATCTATGTTCTTAGAGGCAAGGGTCAATGCCCTTTGCTAAGGATATAGTGTATATCATTGTTAAGTTGGATATCTCCTTACTTTGTGAAGTAGGTATCCTCTTTTTCTATTCCTTATCCTTCCTTGTGGGTAGTCATGATAAGGAGGAGGGAATATATAGGGTCTCCCTTGTACTATATTTTACATTAATTTACATTTTACAACATGCTAAATCCTCAGATGGTAACGCACATAAGTTGCTAAAACCTGAAGAGACACGCATTTTTATTTTTATTTTTGCTAAATCCTTGGAAGGTAACACACTTAAGTTGCTAAATCCTAAAGAGATACACATTTTAAATTTTACAATATGCTAAATCCTTGGAAGTTAATGCACATAAGTTTCTAAATCCTAAAAATACATGCATTTTACATTTTCCATAGTGATACAAGAATGTGGATCTATGGATATTTTAAAAGCCGTCAGAAGACGCATTACAATTACAAAGCATAGTTTATGGGTGAACCTATTGGGATCTCCCTCCTTGGTGATACATGGTAAGATGGGAATCTTACTAGGTGAGGTAATCACTATCTCTTTTCTCTCTTTTTTGCTTTCATGCTAGTAGGATTAGATCATGAAGCTATGTTATCTATAGTGTTTCTCTTGTCTTGCTTGTGTAATCATGTATGATTTCTATGATTGATTTATCTTTATTTCTCATATATTTATGCATGTATGTTGAGTTATAATCCTTGGTCTAAGGACTTATGTCCTTGACTTAGTCATATTCTACCTCATTGCGATCCACCAGAGTCTTTCTTCTAACTTTACCGAAAGCATGTTCGATTTCCATACTTCTGCTAAAGTGGGGGCTTAATGTATCGTCTTAAGATGGAAGCACTTCCATATTAATAATTTTTATCCCTCCTTGGGGGATTTTTTTGACCACCATCATACTTTCCCCTCATCTTTTTCTTCCTCTCTTACTTTTGTGTTTATTTAGGACCCTGATTGGGCCTCTCTGGAGACCTCCCATTCCATCTGGAATGTTTTCCAAGGGTCCTAACCCCCTAGGTCAAGGTCAACCTTGACCTTGACCTAGGTAAAGGAAAACCTCAACCTTGACCTAGGTCAAGGATGACCTCAACCTTAACCTGGGTCCCCCTTTCAAATCTGGAAGCCAGTCGGTTGCCGAAGGTCATTAAAAATTCATTTCTCCCTTCCGGGTCGACTATTTTGGGTTCTAAAGTGGAAAATCTTAAATTATATTTAATATAGGTCCTATTCTAGGGGAATGGGTTTAATTGGAATTTAATTATCCTATTTTAGCCTCTCTATAAGATTGTTCCCTAGTTTCATATAAAAGGAAGCCTTTCTCTATCATTATCTCTAAGCATTAATTTGAACCATCGATCATAAGTCATGTGAAGAAATAACTATCAACCAAGGTGAAATAAAGAAAGAATAAAGAATCCATTGTTCTACATGTTTTCAAGAATTAAAATTATTCAAGTCTTCCTCTAAAGCATTCAAGTTCTCCTTTGAAGATCAAGGATTCAAGCTTTTAAGCCTTTGAAGGGATTTGGTTCAAGCATTCAAGATTCATCATTCAAAACCCTAGATCTAGCCATCCTGGTGGTGTGATCTTCTTGTAACCACATGAATTTGGTCTGTCACAACTATAGACCCTATTTTCCCTAAGTGTGATCATACCCTCGATTTATGTCCAAACAACCCTATTACTGCTTGGCATATTTCTTTTAATCAATTTGATATCCTAGGTGATTTTTATCACTGATTTATATTAACTATTATAGCCATACAATTCAAATCAATTTCGACCAATCGAATCAAATTAAAATCAAACATGGCTATAGTATTTAATTATAAAAGAATTAAATAAATCCCTAAATCAAATACCCACTTGCAATTAACCCATTCCCCTAGCCTATTTAATTTAATTAAAATGGCTACAGTCCTCTAATTATTAAAAAGCAATTTCATTGTTTAAATAATTAATTTTTATATTTCTAAATGAATTAAATAATTTTATTTCATTTATTAATATTCCCTTAAACCCCAACCTAACCCATCTCAACCACTTCTACCCTGGGTTCTAACCCTTCGCAACCCATTCACCCATGCTAATCTAATCCTAATCCTAAATTCTTCTCT